>CM030871.1:8883566-9468566 GCA_018105865.1 Metaphire vulgaris
TATTTATTATTTTATTTTAGCATTTTCGGAATTTTTTAAAACAGCGAATATAATTATTCGCTTGAATTTCTCCTCTCCAATGCCCGCGTCTTGGAGTGTCCTTCAGAGTCTCATTTCTGCAAATCGAAATTTCTCTCAGAACAGTTGAGACCCAGAGGCAAAATTATCAGAGATTTGGAGATAGAAAGAGACAGACAGACAGACAGACAGACAGACAGACAGACAGAAGTGTGTCTAAGCGGGTAGAAAAATATTCATTAATTTATCTAATGGATTTCTGTCTGGAGAAATAGCAACCTCAACAATAGCAGTGCATGGCGGCTCCAGGATTTGGCAAGTGGGGGGAGGAGGACATTAGGTGGCAAGTTGGCAACTTCAAAGCATGGGGCCAACTGTTTGTTGATAGGTATTTTGTAGTAAGTAGGGCCTATAGGGGCCCACTGGGGTGTCAGGCATTCAATAGGGGCACGGGCCCCTCCGGACCCCCATGTGGAGCCGCCACTGAACAATAACCTTAAGTGAAGTGGGCGATATTCGAAGGTATTCCCCATTAGGGCGTCGTTTTCTTATAACGGTAACATGACCTCCAATTTCCAAGTGCATCACGTTCGTTAATCCAGCGTATATGCTCGAAGGCATAAGCTTCGAGCGCATTGGACAGTCTGATCACGCTAATTCCATCATTATCCTCTACGCTGCTTTCCAGAAATCTATGATATCCAGACAAATTCCTACTTTGCGTCCACCTTTGGACTATTTTTTCCTTTTTTCCATCAGCTTTTATCTCTGTTCGTGTGTCTCTGTGTTCTTAGTCTGTTCACGAGTTCTTTAGTCTGTTCACGAGTTCTTTAGTCTGTTCACGAGTTCTTGAGTCTGTTCACGAGTTCTTTAGTCGGATCTTGTGCTCTTTGAGTCTGTTCTTGTGTTATTAAGTCCGTTCATTTGCTGCTTAGACTAAGCAAGGCAACCGGAGAGTGGGAATTGAGAAAAAACCCAGAAAATACACTTGTCCACCTGTTCGTCTGTCTGCCAGTCCGTCTGTCTGTATGTCTGTCTGCATATAGCCATATACAATATATATATATAGTATATATATATATATATATATATATCACTGTATATTCTGTCTTTTTTTCTCTGTCTGTTTTTGTCTCTGTCACTGTCTGTATCTCTGTCTGTCCCTCTGTGTCTCTGTATCTCGGTGTCTCTCTGTCTCTGTTTCTCTCTGTCTGTCTCTCCCGCGTGTGTGCGTTGACATCAGTCTTTTCCAGTCTTTTTTCAGTCTTTCAGTCTTTCGTTTGCCTTCACCTTCTCCTGCTCTTCTTTTCCTTCATACTTTTCTTCTTTCAGCATTCTACTCCTCTTCCTTCTTTATCATCTCCTCCTCCTCCTCCTGCTCCTCCTCCTCCTCCTCCTCTCCTTCCTTCTTATCTTCTGCCTTCTCCCCTTCCTTCCTTCGTTCCTCCTCCTGCAAACTCCTCTTCCTTCTCGTCCTCCTCTCTTCGTCCTTCTTTACCTGCTCCTCCTCCTCCCCTGATCCTTCTTCTGCTCCTCCTGATCCTCCTCTCCCTTCTCATCCTCCTCCTTGTCTTCCTCTTCTCTGAAAAAAACACATAATCGTGTTCTGACAATTTGTGCCATTTTTAGGATGCGAATCTGAGAAATCCCCGTAACTATCAAACCGACAGACGGGAAAGGGGTCTTTGGGGACTGTTGTTGGCCTATGATCACATGGACAGAGAAGCCACAGAACGTATCTTATGCTCTGTATTTTCAACTGGCGCTAAAACACCTGCTCAAAGGCCAAAGGTCAAATGTCAAGAAGAGAATTTATTTCGAAAAAGGCAAAAATAAAGAAAAGTTATTTCGAAAAGGTCAAAGGACTAGATAATTTCTTGGAAAGGTGATCGAGATAAATTTTTAAAACTGTTGACAGGTCAAAAGTCGAGACAATTTTTGACAATAATCATTCCTGCTCTTCGAAAGCGAAACAAAGAGAGAGAGAGACAGATGAGAGACAGAGAGACAGGCAGACAGATATACAGACAGACAGACACAGAGAGAGAGAGATGAGAAAGAGCAAGAGAGAAAGACAGAGAAAAACAGAGAGAGAAGAGAGAGAGACATAGACAGAAACAGAGAGAAAGAGAGAGAGAGAGAGAGAGAGAGAGAGAGAGAGAGAGAGAGAGAGAGAGAGAGAGAGAGAGGAGAGAGAGAGAGAGAGAGAGAGAGAGAGAGAGGGAGAGAGAGAGAGAGAGAGAGAGAGAGAGAGAGAGAGAGAGAGAGAGAGAGAGAGAGAGAGAGAGAGAGAGAGAGAGAGAGAGAGAGAGAGAGAGAGAGGCGCACCTGAGTATAGAAGGCAGCAATTTTTGCAATGAAGTCTTCTGTGCAATAAATTAATAATCGCATTATTTCTTTTTTTCTTTCTGCGGCGACTGACTTCAAAGACATAATTCAGGCCGGCGCAGGTCATCGATCGGCAATAATTTCGACTGGTTCTTGGAAACGCTCGACGCCCATCGCCATTAAACCACGGACGCTGCAAAGGCGGGCGACAAATAGTAATAATAATGATTAGCAAACGACTGCGTACAACAACCCACAACCAGGACAACGAAGGAGTTGACACGTGATGACGCTAGAAAGCACCGCACTTGGCAGTGGCAGAAACTAAGAGACAGAGATGTCACAGAAACAGACTGTCACAGACACTGCTGAGAGAGAGAGAGAGAGAGAGAGAGAGAGAGAGAGAGAGAGAGAGAGAGAGAGAGAGAGAGACAGCAGACAGACAGACAGACAGACAACAGACAGACAGACATACAGCAACAACAGCAGACAGACAGACAGAGGAGAGAGTACTATACTAGGCTACTACTACTACTACTACTACTACTACTACTACTACTACTACTACTACTACTACTACTACTACTACTACTACTACTACTACTACTACTACTACTACTACTACTACTACTACTACTACTACTGCTACTACTACTGGCCTACTACTACTACCAGGGGTGCGACTGACCTGGACTACTGACGAGCTGGGGGGGATGTAGTTGTTTTACTAGCAGTGGGGGGATGCAGTTGGGCACTGGGGATATTCCCCCTTCCCTCGCAAATCTACGCCCCTACTACTATTACTACTACTACTACTACTACTACTACTACTACTACTACTACTACTACTACTACTACTACTACTACTACTACTATGAGATCATGTAGTTGGGAGGAATTTCATGGAAACCGTTCTTTGGGAAATTGTCGGTGACTTGAAAAGTAAGTGAGTCAGTCAGTCGACGTCCGATTCATCAACACCTTTTGACGTCTTCGACGGTGCCCTGAATGAGCAGCAAGCCGTGATGGAGATTACAGCCGGCCGGGTCACTCCGTCATCCCTGTGTCCGTCTCTCTGGACGGAAGAGAATGACGGAGTGACGGATAGAAGGTATAGTCTCTTGTCGGAAGAAAACGTGTGTGCTGCTTGACGAGAGCTTACAATCATATTTCGCACTTTTTAATCGAAAACGACGACCACTATGATGATGATGATGATGATGATGATGATGATGATGATGGCGATAATTTTATTTAGCTATTTATTTATTTCTTGACAATTTATATAGCGCAGTAAAACATGGTTAAGGCATACAACAAGAGCGCTTAATACAGTTCGTGTCTTCAGATTACTAATGAATATTCCAAATGATAATGATGATGACGACGATGACGATGATAATGATGCTGATGATGATAATAATAATAATATTTAATGATGATGCTGATGATGATGATGATGAAGATGATGATGGAGTAGGAGGAGGAAGAAGATGGATCATGATGCTGATGATGATGATGATGAGGAGAAAGGCAGATGAAGGAGAAAGATAGAAAACAAGAATAGAAGGAGAAGGTGTAGTAGAAGGGTACTGCTAGCTTGATAAACTGCTCTGGTAACAAGGATTATATTTATAATGTGATTTAAAGTGGCTTAGTAGGCTAAGTAAGCGTGCGTGAAAACCAGAAAGAAGAGAAAACGCAGGAAGCAGTGTTTTATCCAGACTCCATCCAGGCCTTTGGAAGGGGGGGTTGACTTGGCTGGAGGAGAAGAGACACAGTTGAATGCAAAAAATTGTGTCAGTGCTGGGATTTCTTGCGGGGCGGGGATTTTTATGGAGGTGAGGGGAACCCCCCCGCCATTAGGCCTGTATAAAACACTGTCGTATAAATCAAAGCTGTTCACAGCCGACGACCCACACGACCCGCTTTATTTTCGGTCCATCGCTTCGAGGTCAATATAATACAGCGCTACAGAAATCCTTAGAAATGAGCGCTGGCTTTAAACGTTCATAATTAATTGCGTCGTAAATGGCCGCTTATAGTGACCGTTTTATTTGTCACGCAATAACGATTGTAAGACGTTCATGCTTGACAGAATAACTCCTTGATTCGCATGCAAGCGTCACTAGAAATGGCGTCATCCAGTGCCGTACAGCCATAACGTCACCTCCACCCCACCCCTACGCCCACTCCACCCCCGGATTTCTACCTCTGCCCCAACCCCGCAACAAAAAAATGCATCATGGACCTCATTGAGTCCCACTCTACCGGCCCATACGTGCAAACGGAATAGTTTAGACGTCTTAATCAATTTAACTTCTTTTTTGCGTCGTGATATTGTAAGTGTTCTAAGTGCCACCCCCCGGTGCAGCCCGCACCTCCAGCGACGCCACTGCATTAATAGTCTAACAAAATATTTACAGGAAACATTAATTTATTTATTCAAGGTTAAGAGACAACACAATAGCATTAGGATGACGGTAGGATTTGACAAGTGGGGGGCCGTTGGGGTGGCAACTTCTAACCATGGGGGCCAACCATTTGTTGTTTAATGTATGTAGCATTAAGTATAGGGTCCCAATGTACTGGTGGGAAGCTCTCAAATACGGGATTAATTATAGTAAAGGGACAATTATCTAATAGTTGATGCAGTTATAAAATAACATCTTGAATATTAAAGTAACTCGAGTGATTCTTAAACGGTGATTGAGCAGGTAATTTTTGATTAAAGTGGGTAAATTTTTCCAGGTAAGTGGACCGAATCTAAGACTCTTGTAAATTGTACTAGTGGCGGCTCCAGGATTTGGCAAGTGGGAGCCATTGGGGTGGCAACTTCTAATCATAGGGGCCAACCAGTTGTTGCTATGCTTGTAGTGTTAAGTATAGGGTCCCAACAGGGGGCCACTGTGGGCCAGGAGCTCAATAGGGGCACGGGCTCCCGGGCCCCCCTGTGGAGCCGCCACTGAGTGGCGTACCTAGGGTATGACAGGTAAGGCCAGTGGCGTAACCAGAGTCAAAAAGTAACCCGGGCATTGCCCGTAATTGCCCGGGCGTGGTTACGCCACTGGGTAAGGCAGATGTCCTGGGCGCCAAAACTCAGTGATCTTGCTCTCTACTCAGCGTAGAAAGAGAAGAAACTGAGAAAACCGACTTTGAGCACATCTTGGACCAGTTCGCATCAGTAAAAGCAAGAAAAGAGCATATTTAGTTTTAATCTGATGTCAACAAAATGTCCTGATTTGTTAATAAAACATTTGTTAACCGGTTGTTTGAATTTTCTGACTCCTAACATGGGCGCCAAATACCCTAGTTACGCCCCTGAATCGTGCATTCGAATGGCTGCCGGAGTGTCTTGTCTAGTAACGCGCGAAATTAACCCACGGCTTCGAAAGGGATGGCGGAGCGTACGTGTCGCCGTCACGATCGAGGGTCTAGGCGAGAAGCCGCAGAGGGATCGAGGGAGGGAGACAGGGCGAGAAGGAGGAAGAGAGGGAGGAGGGAGGGAGGGAGAGTGGGCATCCCGACATCCAGTTGTTTCATTTGCTGCATGGAACCCCGTTTTCCGCGCGTCGATCCATCAAATTCGTCGACAGATACGTTGACAGGTGCGCTGATGAGGCTGAGGCGTCGGGAACTCAGCAGCCGAGAGAGAGAGTCTGCTGAATAAGAAATCTGTCTTCGCTGTGCGTGTGTGTGTGTGTGTGTGTGTGTGTGTGTCGACAGCGCACAAAGCCACATCGATCAATTCCATCTTGACGTCTCCTAACAGCTCTTCATTGCCTCGTACCGACGATGAACCACGGGAGATCTTAAGCTGCATTTATATTCTATGTACTGAAAAATAAACGTCGTTACCTTGAGTCGCGTGTTATATTAGAGGGGGCGGGGCATGGCTGCAAAAACAAGGGGGCTTTCTAGGTTTTTAGGTTCTAATGTTTAGCATAAATCCATAAACATTTCTCTATATTATTGGCCTGCTGTCTGCAGAGAGTACTACTACTACAACTACTACCACCACCACCACTACTACTACCACTACTACTACTACTACTACTACTACTACTACTACTACTACTACTACTACTACTACTACTACTACTACTACTACTACTACTACTACTACTACTACTACTACTACTACTACTACTACCACTACTACTACTACTACTACTACTATTACTACTACTATTACTACTACTACTACTACTACTACTACTACTACTACTACTACTACTACCACTACCACTACTACTACTACTACTACTACTACTACTACTACTACTACTACTACTACTACTACTACTACTACTAATAATAATAATAATAACAATTATTATGATTTAATGATTTATAATTGTAATGTAATAATAATAATACATGGCAGTCACAGTTTCAATTTTAGATAAGAAAAAGGTAATAATTAACAGAAATAATCAGGAATATCTTGCGCTGATTCCGCCATTTTGTTTCTAGTCGGCGATCTGAGAATGCTATTATTAAATGGAATCCGTGCCGGGTTCGAACCCGTGACGGCGTCGTTCGGCTAGATATGCCGACCCCTGCCCGTCTTGTAGGCGTAGAAGCGATTGAAGTGTCCGGTGATGATGGGGACGGGTATGGCCAGGGTCAGGACCCCCGTGATGGCACAGGCGGCCCCGATGAGCTTCCCCGCCGGCCCCACCGGGACCTTGTCCCCGTACCCGACCGTCGTCATGGTGATGATGGCCCACCAGAATGCGTCCGGGATGCTCTCCATGTGCGACTTGTCGTTGCCGAGCTCGGCGTAGTAGATGGCGCTGGAGAAGACCAGCAGAGAGACGAAGAGGGCGACGAGGAAGAGCCCGAGGCCCTCGAGGCTTGCCTTGAACGTCATCATGAGGATCTGGAGACCGACGGAATGCTTGGTCAGTTTGAAGACCCTGACCAGTCGGATGACCCGCAGGAAGGACAGCGAGGCGCTCGACTTGGCGCTGGAGCAGGACATCGTGGACAGGACGTTGACCAGCGTGACGTAGTAGGGAAAGATCGCCGTCACGTCGACGATGTTCTTGACGTCGCGCCAGAAGGCGCATTTGTCGGGACAGGCGGCGAAGCGGACGGCCAGCTCGACGGTGAACCAGACGGTGCACGTCGTCTCGATCACGAAGAACGGGTCGAGGAAGTTCGGCGCCTCGTCGGCGACGCAGTGGGACGTGGCGAAGCTCGGCAGCGTCTCGACGCAGAACAGGATTATCGACACCGTCGTCATGACGACCGACGTCACGGCAACGCAGAAGGCGGCACGTGACGTCTCCGGGTACTCGAACAGCACCCAGACCCGTCGCATCCCTCTGCCCGTCGTCGTCGTCGTCGTCGTCGGCGCCTCCGCCGCCGCCCCCTTGTCGTCGACGGCCAGGCCTTCGGAACGCTTGTACTGCCCGATCGCCTCCTCCTCCAGCTCGTAGTAGACGAGCTCGTCGAGGAAAACGTCACTCGGAACGTGGTATGGCCGTCGCAGCGCACCGCCGTACTGGAAATAGAAGAAGATGGCCTCGAAGCTCGGCCGGTGACGGTCGAAGAACAGCTCCTTCCGCCGGCGGTCGTAGAACTGGCGTCGTTTGCCCTGGTCGCCGAGCAGTGTCGTCGGGTGCCGGTTTAGGACCCCGATGCGCACCTCGAATACCTGTCCGCTGACGTTGATGCGCAGCAGACGACACCCGGACACCTTGCAGTCGTGCAGCCGCGTTCCCAGTTCGCCGCGATTTTGCGCGTTCGAGGTAACACTCTGCAGCCCTTGGTCGGCCACGGTCGGCAGCAGCGTCGCCTGCGAGACAAGGTTTCCGTCGGCGCTGCGACTCGTCTCCTTGTTGAGCAGGAGTTCGTCCGAGGAGGACACCTTAAACGGGCGGACGTAGAGGAGTGACAGGGTTGACAGCCGCCCTCCGCTGCCCGTCACCACGTGGGGCGACGACGAGGACGCGACGGTGACCGGTGTCACGCACGCGGCACGGGTCGTGACCGGAACGCGGGAGGTGGGCGCCAACGAGGTGCCGTAGTCGACGCGACGCCGAAAGACGCGATGCCCGATGTCGCTGCCGTTCAGGTAGGCGACGACGTCGCTCTTGTAGGTCGCCAGCAGGTAGGCGTCTTCGCCGTGGAACAGTTGGTCGTCGGGGGGAATCGAGCCCAGGTTCGTTTCCGAAAAGGTTCGAGCGAACGAAAGGCTCAATCGGTGCGACATTACGTCGGTCGAATCGGTCGCTCGACTGAAAGAGATCTGTCATCGCCCGTCTGCGCCTCTCCGGCGAAGCCGGTCGCTCAATTGCGTCCGCGCCATTCCCTATTGCAACGAGTTACTCAATTGCGTCCGCGCTATTCCCTGTTGCAACGAGTTACTCAATTGCGTCCGCGCTATTCCCTGTTGCAACGAGTTACTCAATTGCGTCCGCGCTATTCCCTGTTGCAACGAGTTACTCAACTGCGCCTGGGATAAGGTACGCTGGTAGGGGGTACTTCGTTCTCTTATACTTGTTTCATGGTTACGTAATTGTAAAAGGTTAAGAAGCACTGCCTTAAACGGAGAAAAACGCACTGATTGATGGACGGACGAAGTACCCAGAGTACCTGAAGTACCACTTTGATCCCACCCATACTGCGTCCGATTCATGATCACAAAATTTGCTTCCGGGTGTTGCCACTATAGCAATTCATCATCCGTAGACACCTGTTAGGCTCTGGTTTCATACGCGTAGTGAGGCAGATTTCTTGCAAAAAGAGAACAGGAATTGGCTGAATTAAGAAGAGAACAAGAACAGCGACGGTTTTTTCGGTGAAGACTTTTTTATTCGTCTACTGGTGCGGGAATGTGGGCCTGAGCTGGGATCAGTGTTTTATCCAGACTCCAGGTCTTTGGGGGGGGGGTTGACTTGGATGGAGGGGAAGAGACGCAGTTCAGTGCAAAAAATGTGTATCACAGCTGATTTTTTTTGGGGGGGATTTTTTGCCGGGAGGGGGAGACGGGGGTGGAGGTTTTGTGAGGGAAATCTCCCTCTAGCAGGCCTGGTTAAAACACTGACTTGGATGTTCCTTTCTGAAGCGTTTAACTTATTAATATGACGTCCGTCGATAGAAGCTTATTAGAGACGGCGGTGAAATATGTATTAATTGCTTCGGAATAATGAAGCGCTTTTCATCACGCGAGGATGTGTTCTGTTGGCCAACCCGCTGAGCTGCTGTCACTCCTGAGTGCCGATGGCGAGATAAATGGAGGAAAGGGGCTTCGTTACACCGAACACGTACTCGTGGAATTCCAGGCACCGACGTACTCCAGAGTACTTTAGTCGTTACAGGCATTCTTACAATGGTCACTTCACGAAGTGATGAAGATAATAATAATAATAGGC
Organism: Metaphire vulgaris; assembly: GCA_018105865.1. Classification (NCBI taxonomy): domain Eukaryota; kingdom Metazoa; phylum Annelida; class Clitellata; order Crassiclitellata; family Megascolecidae; genus Metaphire; species Metaphire vulgaris. Next base: position 8,893,298 of record CM030871.1, read on the forward strand.
CCTAATAATAATAATAATAATAATAATAATAATAATAATAATATTACTACTACTACTACTACTACTACTACTACTACTACTACTACTACTGCTACTACTACTACTACTACTACTACTACTACTACTACTACTACTACTACTACCACCACCACTACCACTACTACTACCGCACCACTGCTTCTACTACTACTACTACTACTACTACTACTACTACTACTACTACTACTACTACTACTACTGATTGTAACAGTATTGATTTTTTGCTTTGTTACTAACAAATTGGTTGGCAAACGTTGACAGTAGGCCTACTGGCATTCCTAGTGGCAGTACTTGCGTGTATTTCGAAGAATACGCAGTCGGGCAGTGGCGTAGGCAGTATTCCGGTCAAGGGGGCGAGGAGGGCAAATCGACAATAATTTCGGGAAAAACGTAGCCGAAGATCAAAAGTTCATAATGTCACCGGCACATTCAAGATTTCTCTTCGAACATCCTACCTACCCCCTCAAATTTCTCAACGGTTTGCGCCAGTCTCACGACTCGAGTCCCAGCCAGAATAGAGAGGCCTGGTCCTCTGCAGTGTTTAATCTAGACTCCTGGACTTCGGGGGGAGGAGGGGGCTGACAAAGCCGGGAGGACTGACAAAGCCGGGGGAATTCTGCTAGGGGTCTGCTGTTAGTTGATGTAGTATGCTAAAATTTCCGTTGGGAATTTGAAATTTCCGGAGGAGAAAAGGGCAATCCCCCCGGAAACGGCCTAGATTAAAGCCTGGTCCTCCGTGTCCCCTCTCTGGCTACGCCAATGCTTTCGGACAGTGGTGTAGCCAACGGAGGTTTTTGGGGTTAAGCCCCCTTGCCTGACCGACCAAACTTTTTTTTAAATTACGTATTATTATTGCTATAATTGCGTGGGTAGAGGGGCGCCAAATCGGGCTTAACCCCTTGACCGTGTATTTAACTGTAACTCAATGTAAAATGGACGGATATATCCGGGATCCCCAGTTAAGGGGTTAAGGTAGCAAAAAAGATCAAAATGAAGCAACAAATGGATATAGCTATACAGAGGCTGTCTGCCCGCGCACCCATGGTATATAGCTATATAGCTATGTTAATGCTAACTTAACCAAGCAAAATAATTGATGACGACCTTTTTTGCTTGTCAGGATTTTCGAAGTCTGGAATGGTTGATCGTAACCCACCCCTTTCGAAAATTCTGGCTACGCCACTGCCTTCGGGCGAAACTCATCGACACATGCTTAATTTTTTAAAATTGTTAAATCTCACTTCGACCGCTTAATCGAGACCATATAATCGATTCCCTGTCAGTGCATCATGAAAGCCTTATCGCGTCCGGTGCAATATGGTCTTAGCCGCATAAGTGATTTCTCCGAAAGAGGCAAACAGCACCGGGTGTTGTACGAACAACATCTTTGACTATATGAAACCCCGTCGACGTGACAACACTGGAGACGGGATACAGAGGCTCCGGTGGCGATCCACCGCCCGGTCGAAGACCGGCTTTCGACAGGGAAGATCGTCGACAGAAGCCCCCGTTCCCATCGTCCCTCCTCAGGTCCACGCGTTGCTTGTGTCGACGCGACTGCTGGAAAATAGCAAATGGATGGGAATCTGATTCGAACTGAGGCGAGATGGAGAAAAATTAGACGGCATGGGCGTCAATAGCACGGGCTTTCTGTTTGCGAGAGGAAATTGTACAATTCTACGAACGGTCTCGATAATTAGATTTGGTGCCTGACGCAGCAGCGACAGTCAAATACAGCGAATCGATTTGCGCGAGACGCAGAATAGACAGTGCGGTGCGTTCCCACTGATACAACAGGGGCGGATCTACAGAGCAGGCAGAAAACCACACCCGCCCCGAAACTCGTCAGTCGTCACATAATCGAAAAATTATAAAGACACGAATAAGTAAGTAAAAATAAAAAGAGGAGGGTAAAGAAGGACGTGGAAGGTCGACTGGAATATGGAACACGGGATGCCCCTCCACCAGTGGCGGTTCCAGGAAATTCTTGGTGGGGGGAGGGGGTGAAAAGAATGTTATAAGAAGTTGGTGGGGGATGCAAAGTGAAGAAGAAAAAAAGAAAAGAGATAAAAAGGTCATTGTTAATGTTTTGCCCACTAAATGTTAATAAACCTTGCCAAAAAAGGCCGACAAGAAAAAACAAAATCATTTTCAGTATTTTTCATTAATTTTTTTAAACTCACCGGAAAATAGGTTGACAAGTAAAAAAGGGTCATCCGGAACCCCGGTGACGGGATGCATCCCCAGTCATCAACATGGTGGAACAGCCACTGCATGCCATCCACAGTTTAATTTCTGGATCCGCCCTCGTATAACACTGCATGACTTGGAGTTTTCATCCAATTTACGCCTACATAGGCATCCATTGAAAAACCTTTTAATAGAAGACGAGCTGGCATCTTGGATATGCGCCGTTTGCTTAGCCAGCGAAAAATTAAATACCACAGTTCACTCGGTACATACATACATGTACAATTGTACATACATACATCGACTGGTGCAACAAGATACTGTATGGTTATTAGCGCTGGATTTGCCTAATTAGTCACACAATCGCGGAATTTTGTCCGATGTTTGTGTCATTTAATAATGAGATCGACAGACATATTATTGCGTTATACGCGTATTGAAACCCTGATACGTAGTAAGTAAGGCAAATAGTAGGCCTAGTATATAGCCGTTTGAAAGTCGGACGCCTTTATACCTGTCACGATGTGTTGGTGCAAATAAAAAAAGCACGATTATTGTGAAAAACACGATTGATAAAACGTCTCATCCCATAAGCACGTGTGCCCAGGTGACAAATATGCCCAGGGTTCCAAATACAGGATCAGTGGCGGTCCAGGATTTCTTGGTGGGAGGATTAAATGAATGTATAGAAAGTTGGTGTGGGTGAAAATAGAAGGGAAAATCAATACACTTTGACTCTGACTTTTGTGACGACGTGTGACGAAGGGATGGGGAGAGGGGAGAACTGTCAAAATCGCGTAACGTCATTTATGGATGTCCCCTTATTATCATTACTACTACTACTACTATTATTATTATATTATTATTATCATAATCATCATCATTGTTTTTGGTTGAGGGGCAAAAGGCGATTGGCGTGTCAGATGCCTTACCGACCCCTCCACAAAAAACTTTCTCACCGGTTTTGCGCGAATCTGGTAGGTGGTCTAGGGCAGGTTGAAGGAGAGAGTTTCCTCCATTTGCCCCATGGCGACGCTAATGGTTCCGAAATATGTGCATTTGAACGCGATGAGCATTTGAACACGGAGGGCATTTGAACGCGGTGAGCATTTGAACGCGGAGGGCACTTGGACGCGGTGAACATTTGAACGCAGAGGGCAGTTGGACGCGGTGGGCATTTGAACGCACTGGAGGCTCCACAGGTGAGGGGTACGTGGGGTCCGTGCCGCCATTGAGCGCCTGGCTCCCAGTTGGCACCCTATACTTAATACTACATACCTAACAACAAATGGTTGACCCACCCCATGATTAGAAGTTGCCACCCAACGGCCCCACACTTGCCAAATCCTAGAGCCGCCACTGTTTCAACGCGGTGAGCATTTGGACGCGGAGGGCATTTGGACGCGGTGGGCATTTGTACGCGGAGGGCATTTGAACGCGGTGGGCATTTGGACGCGAATTTTTGGTTGGGGGTAGGCAAAAGGGGGCTGGCGTGTCAGATTCCTTTCCCACCTTCCCACCTCCTCCATAAGTAACTTTTTTTACCGGATTTGCGCGAATCTGTTAGGTGGTCTGGGGCAGGTTGGGGTGGGCAGTTGCCCCTATTTGCCCCCTCCCAGTGGCGACGCTAATGGCAAAATGCACATGTTGAAAACAGTGTTACATCGCCTTGTGAATAAACATCTTACTGACCTGAGAGGCATACCTGCGTAATCTTCTATTAAAAAGACATTTTAAAAGCATTTCTTTTTTATATAAATCACACTTGAAAATGCACGCTGGCTAGTTCAGTTAGGCTAGTTAGGCATCTCGTTGACCCTCAACTCCTTACTGCCGCTATAATATTATAGTAGACCGGCCGGGGTACTTTTTAGTGTCTTCCGCCGCCCATGGTCAAAATGTCTTAATACTATCGCCAATTTTCCATGTATTAGTAACTATTCGGTGACTTTATTATTGATACGACGGCGACATAAACTATGCACCAACAGCACAGGAAAATGCGATTAGCAGGGTCATTGTGACCCCCAACTGTAAATAATTTATACAGAGACGAATATTGCCACATGCTCTGCTATTTCGAACAAATTATTGGCGGCGATTGCTTAAAAATAGGAAGCTTATAATCAAGGGCGTAGCCAGGAATTTGATTGGAGGGCTATAATATGATTGGGGGGTATATATCTTTTAAAAACTCTGAAAATCTTTAAAAACACATTACATTTTTTAAGGCAGACTCATTTGGGGTATAAACCGATATACCCCCGTCGGTACGACCCTGAATATAATCTTTGTAGCTGATAGGGCCTACTGTACCCCGTCGCTACGCCCCTGGGGTGATGATTGCTAAAGTTCGGGCGCACCCCTAAAAGCTAATCTCGACTGAAAGAGAAGTATTTTTTAAGATTTTCAAAAAATCGGAAGCGTGCAGGTTTTACCAGGTGGCAAGGACGGGTGTCCCTGTCATTGGCGTAGCCACGCGGGGGTGGGGGGTGCGGGCGATTCTGACCGAGACCAGTCGTGGAATCTGCAGATCTGCGCACAAAACCATCATTCCTCGTTATCATCAATCGATATAGACGCTAGGCATCGTGGATGGGTGACTGTCGTCTCATCAACGCAAAGCCCGTTATCAAGCGCCCGGATAGTTAAGTGGTCGAAATCCCTGGAGGGGTGGGATGGTTGCGACGTTGGTGAAGGAGAGAAGAAGAAGGTGGTGGTCGATTGGAAATCCTATCTTTGCCACTACGACCAGGTTTTCGATTCAGTAATTTAATCTAGCGCCGTCTAATCAAATGGATTTTATGTTACAGAGATGATATAGCCTAACACAGACAGACAGACAGACAGACAGACAGACAGACAGACAGACAGACAGACAGACAGACAGACAGACAGACAGAAAGAGAGAGAGGTTCGGTTCGGATAGTTGCAATACGTGGCATAGTCGCCTCTTATCAATTAATTAAAACGGGCGAATTGCAGTAGTCGAGGCGTTAACCGCTGTCTCGCAGTCTCCGTCATGTCCCCGTTTGAGCGATTGGCTGCGGGATCATTGGAGAGAGGGAAGGAGGGAGGCTAGACCCTCCGTCGCCACGGTCTTATTGTTATTTCGTGGCAAAGACGGGCCTTACCCCCAATCAACCTCACAGTTCGCTAGACGGAAGCGACCCATCGAACCAATCCGTCCCCCAAGTTTTCCTGCTAACACCCCAAGAGTATACACATATAAAATTGTTTCCCAATATTAGGGCCTAATGGAAAACGACGCAATGAATGCTGCAGTCGTTCATAAATAATTTAGATCACGTATCGTCTACCTCTGTCAATTGGAGTAAAGGAAAAATACAAGGAGGAAAGATGAGGATGATCTTTTTTGCCTGTCAAGATTTTTCGAAGTTGGTTATGATCAAAACCAAACCCCAGTGGCGTAGCGTGGCTTTTGGGGGCCCGGGGCATCTTTGTCACGGGGCCCCAAAGTTTTCAAAATTTCGGGCTGACGAAAAAAAAAAAGGTCATCGCCTCCTTTTTACCCTGGCGAAAAAAAAAAAAAAAAAGGTCGCCAGCGCGTTCACTATGGTTAGGGTTCAGAAGTTAGGCTTAAACCTAACCTAACCCTAACTTAGGGTTAACCTAACCTAACCCTAGCTTTAGCCCCTCTTTGGGGCCCCCTCTGCCCGGGGCCGGGGGCAGTCGACAAATGCCCCCGCCCCCCACGTTACGCCACTGCAAACCCCCTTCCGGAAATCCTGGCTACGCCACTGCCCACTGAAGTCTTTCTCAAACAAATGTGTCATACTCCCCACCATCTGACAAACTTAACATTAATCATACATGTGTAATTTCAACAGAAGTAATAATAATTAACATTACAGAATCCGTTTGAAACACTAGTCTGCCAACAGCTTCATTTAAATATGCACATGAGCACAGCATTAAGCAAATTTCAATCACGAGACTTTAACGTGAAAATTCACGAGATTCAATTCGTGTTTCTAATATGCCAATTTCAAATATCTTCGCACGTCATCCAACAGATGAAAGAAATCCATCCTTACCACCTGGTAAAGCCTGCACGCTTCTGATTTTAGAAAAAACCCAGATGAGACTTTCTGCGTTTCACCAGTTGCGAGTCAGCGGATGCTCTGCTGCATACCCTCGGTTCTTGATGACGCTCTCCGCGATCTTTGTGCGATTTTCGTCTCCGTTGCTTAGCACCCCTGCGTCAAAATGCAAAAAAAACCATTAACTCTTTCACATGTCACAGAAAGGGTGAAATACTCTTAAACTCTCTGTGCCAGCATCAAAGAGTATGTCGATGCTCTTAGGGCTCATCCATGTATTACATACACATAAAAAGCATATTTTCAATCCTCTGTTGCACACACCGTAAAAAGGGTAAAGGTAGGTCCTGTACTCAAGTCCGAGCATTGGGTTCCGGCGCTTATCTCCGGCCTGGGCAATCAGCGACGTAGGTGGTATTAGCCATTAATCTGGGGTAGGTTGCCATTACTTTCCCCAGACCCACGTTTTACCTTGCAGCCAAATGCTGCGCGTCGTTTTTACCACTGCCCTCTAGTGAGTAAGAAAGAGTCGACCCTCCTGCGGGGATCGAACCCGCGACCTTCTGCTCCAATGTCCAGCGTTGCAACCACTCTTCTAACTTCCTGCCCCGCACACATCGTACATACACAAATCTCCAAAATCCAACCTCTCTCCCCTCGGTGCATACGTACTATATTGATGAACCCTTACACCCATGATGGTACATATTCCTGTGTACTGTGTAGGTCTCCTGGGCTTATCTCCTACAGGGCCCAAGTATAGGGCCTTCATACTTGAATAGCACAAGGCAGTGCACAGATGAATATCAGAGATCAGGACCAATTCTAAAGCTTAAATTTTAATGTGGCAATGTGCTCCATCACAACAATATTACACTAACAGTGAAAATATGCTGGTATGCAGAGCTGTATGAGTAACAGTGGTTTTCAACACAGGATAAATCATACTAAACCACTTAATATCCAGTTATTATTTATAATATTAAGATTCTTGCTCTGTTTGTCCAGTTTGTCTGTTACCTTAAGCGTTCTGATTGGTTGACTATCCAGTTTATTATTATCGCGCGTTGGTGGGGCGGCGTTGACTATTGGTAGACGGTTTAGTTACGTCGTGATTAATATTATTATTTTTAATTATTTTTTCGTCACAAATGGTCACTGCGTGATTTTAAAGCCTAATTATTACGTGGCGCAGAGCTTGGCTAGGTGGCGATCATTGAAATGTTGTTCAGCATGAATTCAATGATTGGGTATTAGGTATAGGTATTGGATTAGTATTTTTAGCGGCGAGCGCGCGAGCAAAGCAAACATCTTTCTTTAAATTATTATTAGTTATTATTATTTCAGTCACTAATAAAGCTGGCTGTTGCATGTATTTTAGCTAATATTTAAAAGATAGTTATGTGATTTAAGCAATTTCATTTTAAACTCTGAAAATGGTCAAAAGCTGATCAGGACCAATTCTAAACCTTAAATTTTAAAGTGGGAATATGCTTCATCACGACTATATTACACTAACAATGACAAAATACAGGTATACAGGACTGTATGAGTGACAGTGGTTTTCAACACAGGAGAAATCGTACTAAAGCACTTAATATCCAATTATTATTATTAATATTATTATAAACAACTGAAAATTTTCTGCCATGGACCCACACAATAGGTAGATAAGCTTGTTTAACTACCGAAATACCATGCCAGCTGGTTGTCATCTGTACCATCCAGTGGCTATTCCAGCCACCTAGACACTGGAGGGATCTAAAAAAAATTTTTTTTTGGGGGGGAACAGACATCGGGAAAGTCATACTACTTGCCAAAATGTCAACAAATTTTGGGAGGGAAAATTCAAACTTGAGGGATTCCCCCCCACCAGAGAAGGCCTAGAATAAACACTGTGTACCATCGCATCAGCTACCTTGCATTCTGAGTTTTTGTGGTGGACATGGAGCTATTATTTTGAAATTCTTTTTGTGGCTGAATGCAGAGAAAAACACGTAGAGACGAAAAATTCTAATGCCTCATTCAACAGATAAATTTCACGATGCCACAAGAAAGAGTGTATACAGGCAACAATTTTAGAGTTAAATGAATTCATGTGAGTCAGTTAATCCAAACAAGATTCAGTTATGTTACCCATTTCTAATTCTTTTAAAAGATTATCGATTCTTGAGACTGCATCTGCAGTAAATGTACGTGCCAAAACAATCTAAAATGCAGAAAAATCCAAACATACGGTTATTTGTCCACAATTTCAATTAAATGAACAATTTTCACTGCATCAATTGTATTGATTGCTCTTCAAATAGAGAAACTTCAATTTTGACAAGACCTTATTATTATCATTTAAAAAAATTTAAATTATAATTATTTTCATTCAATTATCTTTCTAAAATTGTTATTTATCTCTGCCATGACTGCAGATGTCAACCTTAAGCTAAAACCAATAAAAATGGCAACAATAATAAATATAACCATAGTCACCAGTGATATTTCAGTTTTGGAAATAATTTAATTTTCAGTTTTCGGGTTGCCAATTTCAGTTTTTATTCAGTTTAAGTTTTAAAAATAATTTCAGTTTCAGTTAACTGTTTTAAAATAAGCTTCTAAGCTAAAATCGCACTTGTTTCAACTGGAAATCTTAAAAATGTGACTGATTGTAAATCGCAAAAATATACATCCTGCCTATGGCCTTAGTCATGTTATAGCGTTGGACAAAAAATTAGCTGATGAATAATAATAAGAATAATAATAATAATAATAATAATAATAATAAAATAATTTTAGTTTCTATTCAGAACATCTTTTTCAGTTAATTTTTAATTGATGCATATAGGGGTATCAGTGTTTACTAAAGGTGATCAAGATCACGGTTGCCTTTGCCCGGGCTTTATTGGGCTTTGTTGGGACAGAAACCAAAAGAAACCATTGTTGTCTTATTAATAGACAACCAATGAGCAGAAGCACCAGATGGGTTGCTGGTGGGCATAGGGGATGGAAAGTGATGAGGAGATGAGATTGTTCTGTTGATACAATTTCTGTAGAATTTGAATCAGATTTACTGATTGTCACTATTTTTGTTTATATCAACTGGATACCTTAAAATGTGTAATACATAATTTTCTGGCCTTAAGCCCGTGAAACTATGAAGACAAGTAAGAAAACATCACACCTCATGATCGTTATTCTTTAATCCGATGCACTTTGAACGTGAGGCACGCGCAAGACACGACGTACAGGCGTAGAAATCAATGGCGATATCGGCAAATCGTTTCAGTGAAAGTTGCTGTTCAAAAACTTTCTAAATGCAAAAGGCAACATGCATGGCTACCAGTTACGGTTCCACATGGGGGATGAGTGGGAATGCATCCCCCCCACCAAACTGTTTTTTGCTTGTGCAACCCATTCTTGGGTAAAAGTCTAGTAATACTACGGGAAAAAACTGCGGATGACCTTTATTTTGCTTGTCAACCTATTTTTTTGGGTAAAAGTGTAGTAAAATTAGGGGTAAAATTCCCTTTTGTCAGCTTTTTTTGACGAAGTTTATTGATTTTTTCCTTCTATTTTCACACCCTCCCACCAACTTCCTATGATTTCATTTAATCCCCCCCCAAGAAATCCTGGAACCGCCACTGATGGCTACTCCAATGTGTACAACAAAGATAACTTGTCAGTACAAACCACCAAGTATTTCAAAGTTACTCGTCAAAATTAGGTTAAATATAAACTTGATGCTCGGCATGGAAAAGCAACCGATTAAAGATCAAAAGGCCTCTCTTTAGGCGGCCTAAAACACCACAGATGGAGTCAGAAAATCAAAATTAACAGAAAACCCCATGAAATAAGAAGGAGAAATAATATTAGAAAGAAGAGGCACTCACATCTCCGAATGAAGTCATGTATTTCTCCAAAATGTACTGAAACTTGACTATCTGAAGTTCTAGAGCCTCACCCGATCGCTAAAGAGATACAGACGCGTTGAAAAATACGATAAACTGCATAGGTGAAATTTCTACATTACCTTCCATTGTGGCAACTCAGCACAAAACCTCAATTGCATAAACTGTAACCTAAACCTCAATTAATGTAATTAATTACAGTAATTAATTAATTACTTAATGTCCATTGTCTTTTGACACATACACATCTCATCTTAAAATAGACCAGTGGCACTTACCCTTTTTGTGATTACAGAATACAGACCCTGAAATAAGTATAAGAGAGCGAAGTACCCCAAGCCTACAGTACCTTATATGAGAACAAAAGATCAGTGGTGGTTCCAGGATTTCTTGGTGGGGGTGGTGGGTGAATGAATTCATAGAAAGTTGGTCGGGGGATGAAAATAGAAGAGAAAAAATCAATAAACTAAATGCTAGATTAACACTGGAAAGGACAATCGTGCAAGGAATGAAGCCAGGAACAAAACAAAGAGGGTGACCAAGAAGAAGAAGATAGGCAGATGACGTGGAAGAATGGACAAGACTGCAGATGTCAGAAGCAGTTGAAAAGACACAGGGATCGACATTTCTGGAAAAGGAAATTCATTCTGTCACCTCAACTTCAGTCCATGAAGGAACAAGGAGAAGATGATGGCGACAGCTATGACTTGAATTTGCCCGCTGTTTCAACTTTTAAATAGAAATACAGTGGTTCTCACACAGGGCATTCCCTACTGAACCACTTTAAACCTTGTTATATTATTATATTATATTATATTATTATTAATACTTACACACAGAGAAACTCACCGACAGATCTGGATGGACGTGATTGTACAGTTTCATTTCAAGACTTGGATTTCTGTGGTTGGTTTTCATCCGTTCCAGTTTCTTGCGCATTACAAATCCGACGTTGTTCAGAGGATCTCGCAGCTTCCTTTTAACACAGCATCATGCAAATATCTTATTTAAACATGGATTCCCAACTGTGTGCATGTGTTCATCTCTAATGCTAAAACTGTCTATGATTTGTTGAAATTGTGTTATATGAACACACAGAGCTGCTGATAGAAATTCCGGGCCCCTGTGCAGAAGGGTTGGCGGTACCTTGACAAGTCACAAGTCTGAACCTGGGAAAAATTGCTGACGACCTTTTTTTGATTGTCATCGATTTCACGGACAAATGAAGAATACATGTTGCAACTCTCAAAAAGTGGTGATGACCTTTTTTTGCTTATCACTCTTTTGACATTCTTTACAATGTCTCACCGCCCGGGCCCCCCTTTGACTTGCCAGGCCCTGTGCACATGCCATGTTGACCTCTTTTGTGTTATTATTGTTGATATTACATCTTCATCATCAGCCCAGGCCCCCTCCAGACCGCCGGGCCCCTGTGCATTTACCTCCCCTGTCCCCTCTCAACAGCCCTGTGAACACATACACATATATGTATGTTCATATATGAGTATATGTTGTTATACAAACACATACACATATATTAACACACGCATGTGTGTGCTTATTGTATCTTGTAATTTGTCTTAGCTCTGTATGACTATTGTCAACATTTCAAATGGCATTAGTCATTTGTTTATAATGAAATTCACTGCCATTTTACAGTAGTATAGTATTTCCAGTGGGCTTCAAACATCTACAAATTCTGAATTTCCAAATGTCAGTTACCGGACAGTGTCCTGGAGATCGACACCGGCATGCTGAATGCCCAATACTGATACAAACAGGCGCAGAATTTCGTTGGTACTCTACATAAAGGAAATGAAAAACGTGTGAACGTAAAGTTTAAAAACATTATGCACTGAGACTGAATAATAATAATTAATGCACTTCTATAGCACCATTTCTAATACTCAAGGGTATCAATGGATGGTACTTCAAATCCATCCAGTAGGCTTCTTTGCACCCCTGCTTTATCCAATACCCATTCATTCGTTTTCTTCATTGTCCAAAAAACTCTCATGATTTGCCTTAGGCCTTTCATTTCAAATTCCTGTATGCACTGTTCATCTTCTTTCATTATTGTCCAGCTTTTGCAGGCGTATGTAGTGACCGGCCACACCAGTGATCTCAGTAGTAGAACTTTGGTGCTCACTGGAATGCTGTGACTTTTCCATATCTTGTTTGGTGATGGTCCTGCCGTTTGTCCTTTATTCAATCTGCTTCTTATTTCAGCTTTACTCGAAGTGTCATCTGATATGATGGACCCTAGGTACTGGAAGGTGGTGTGACCTGTTATTGTTATTATATTATTATTATTCATGACAATTTATATAGTGCCGTAACATAGCAAGGGCCAAAGTCAAGGGTGCTTTATAATGAACTGTTCCAATATTATGTTCTGAATTTTGATGGTGTAGTTCTTGTCCTCTATTCTTGTCCTGTATTTATTACAGAAGTAAATAAATGGAAGCAAAAAAATAGAGAAAGAAAGGCTTTTCACATTTTAACCTTAACTTTCATAGAGATTAGACTATATATATATATATATATATATATATATATATATATATATATATATATATATATATATATGCCTATCAGCAGTCTGTTGCGTTCAAAGGGTTGAAGCAAAATAATCTACTGGGATTTCTTTAAAAACAACAATAAAATCAATGAATTCTTACTGGAAATAAGAGGAATCTTCTAGAATTTAACAGCTGCTGCTCCTCTGAAAGCCCGTGGGCACCCATAATTTGCATGCAGTCGCTAACCGCCTGACACAGGGCCTCTGAAGCAAATATCTACAACGAATACAATAAATTATTTGCCTAATATTGATGCACCACAGAAAAAAATGACTTGACATTTAAATAAAACTCAGGCTTAAAAATAAATGAATACCATTAAATACAAATTAAATTAAATATTACATAAAATAATAAAAATAAAAGCTGAAAAGTCATTCTGTTTTTGAGTTTTCAGTTCAAAAGGACAATAAATTGTGAAGGTTTATACTTTAAAATGCTGCAAATGCTCGAAAAAATTGCATCGAAATGTTGCAGCCATATTATGTTAAATGGGAACATTTAGCCAATTATTAACTTCTAATTAAAAACCTCAGCATGAAAAAATAGCAAATTTCAACAGGAATTCACGAAAATATCGTGAAAATACAACGGAGAAGGAGAAGGAGGAGATAGTAGAGGCAGGAACTAAATGTTCAGGGTAGTAAAGCACAGTCCTTCCTGAGCTCTCAAGGCCAACCTCAAGGCTCATAGGGTGGCACTGATCTCCGTTTCCAAGGCCCTCAGCCAGGCAACCAGAGCAAATTGCATGATACGGGACCAGCGTCTCATATAACACGCCTGTTTACTCCGTGAATTAATCCGCTACTCAGTTGTCATCGCCATCTGGTGAATGAAGGCTGAGTCGACCTTAGGGCTCCTGTGGGTCTTGAACCCGCAACCTTCTGCTCCATCTGTCAACGTTGTTACCACTCTGCTAACTTCCTGACAGGGTGCGCGATACCAAACATACTATTAAATGTATCGATATTAATCAATATCATAGCAGAAAACAAGTAGTACCAACTTTTACTACAGCAGCCTCTAGTGAAGCATCTGGATTCACGTACGAATCCATGAGTGCAGCGGTCATGAAAGTCATGCTCTCTGCAGCATAGATATTAAGTGCAGTACGAGCGATCATTTCCTGCAAAAAGACAGATATCTGAGTCACGACCCGTCACTTAAGATACTGAGTATCCAATCCTTGTTATCCTGGATTTGACCTTTTAATTTAATTTAATTTAATTTCAACATTCAAAGGCACGATTAAACTTAATGCGCCTCTCGGCTGATTGTTCAAAAATATAAGTTTTAAGATGATTTAGAAATATCAGACGTGGTACATTTTCATCTCATAGCAATGACGGTAAGACGTTCCAGAGGGCTGGACCCAGTGCGCAGAATGAGCGGTCTCCGATTTTTGTGTTCGTTCGGGGAACTCTCAGAGTTCGGGTTGCGATTGACCTGGTGGTGATCGATCGATTCCGGTTATAGACCTGGATCCTGCGCGATTGTGCTTCGGTGTGCCAATGTCTGGTGCTTCTATGCATTATGAAGTGGCGCTATAGAAGTTTAAGATTATACTAGATTAGCTACCAAGCTCTTCATTCAGTTGGTATTTGAAGAAAACAATGTCACGTGAAAGCTGGATCACCAAAACTTTCAAACAATTTCGTAATACTAATACACAAATATTAACACGAATTCTGAACAAAAATTCTAAATTTTCTATAAAGGTAAAGGTAGGTTCTGCATTCGAGTTCAAGTGTTGGGTTCCGATGCTAATCTCCAGTTTAGGCAATCAGCGATGCACAGTAGGTGGTATAATCCATTAATCTGGGGTAGGTATCCATTAATTTCCCTAAACCCACGTTTTACCTCACAGCAAAATGCTGCTCCTCATTTTACCACCGCCCTCTAGCAAGTAAGGCTGAGTCGACCTTAGGGCTCCTAATGGTATTGAACCTGTGACCTTCTGCTCTATTGTCCAGCATTGTTACCACTCTGCTAACTTTCCACCCTAAAGTTTTCTATAGTTTATTTAAATACCATGGCACATAATAATTTGTCAGTTAAATAATATTAATTTTTAATAAAAATAATTTATTATAATGATAATACACAATAATAAATTATTTTAAAATATTTCTTCCAAGCTAAGCAAACAACTTTACTTGTGGCTGGCTCCCAAAATTCCTGTCTGTCTCTGCCTGTCTCACATTCTCTCCATCTCTGTCTGTCTCTCCATCTCCGTCTCTCTCTCTCTGTCTCTCACTCTGTCTCTCTGCCTGTTTGTCTGTCTGTCTCTCTCTTTTTCTCTCATTGCCTGCCAAATCCAAACTAAAAAAGGTAAAAATATATAAAAATATACTGTATTTCTTTCAGTTGACTTTTGGTCCATAGTCTGTCTCACTGCATCACTCTTTGACTGATATTTCTGACACCAGTCTAATCTGTTTGCAGATGGATTGTAGTATCACTCATCACTCAACCTATAACTCAGTGTTAATGACTGGATTAAAAATTAAACCACAACTAAATTTCCCAGCATTCACAGCATGAGTTTAGCAAATAGCTTTTAGCAAGTCTGCCAACCTGCACCATATTGAAATCCTTCAGATGTTTGCCAAACTGTTGCCGTGAAATCGAATAACTGACGGCTGTTTCTAAAGAAAATCATTATACAAAATGAAAAATTCAAAGCAATCGCAAAAAAACTAGTCAAAATATAGTCCTACTACTATAATAATAATAATAATAATAATAATAATAATAATAATAATAATAATAATTGTAAAGTATTTTTCCTATCCTACTATTCTACCATTCCACCTGTTTCCTATCATCAACAAAACACAAGATGTTCTTACAAGTATATTTTAACCCCTTAACCATGAATTTAACTGTAACTCAATGTAAAATGGACGGATATATCCTGGATCCCCAGTTAAGGGGTTAAATTAATAAAATATAATTTTCGCAACCTATGAACATCTTTCATGAAGACCAGAAGATGACTGCCCAATGACCTTTTTTACCAATTTACCGACACCCAAGCGAAGAAAGGCTTGGCTGGCTGATGGCACCAAGACCTAAATCCAGGATGGTCACCCATCCAAGTACTAACCGCGCTCAACGCTGCTTAACTTCGGTGTTCTGACGGGAACCGGTTGCACAACGCCAAGCAGGCCAATATGGTTTAAGAATTTTAAAAGTCAAAAGACCCTACCAAGCATCCGTTTCATGATCGCAACACAGAGTGAACCAATGACGTATCTACTGTTGTTGAGAATGCTCACGGCCACCTGAATTGCAAATTAACGTAAAATTAATTGTAATAAAATAATTTTATTCTCAAGAATACAACATATAATTACAAGCGCTATACCACCACCACCACCCAGGGCCTGTTTTAACATGCAGTGATACACAAAATGTGCAGTAATAAATTGGAAATGGGGATAGACTAACTGCCTAAGAATGAGCAGCTACTATGGTACTGCTTTCGAAAGCGCTACATAAATCCAAGAGATTTTATTTACTTTCTTACTTATCTACCTACATCATGAGGGCTGCATGTACTAAGATCACTTTAATTAGATAAAATAAACAGAAATGGACATTCACAAGCCGACCATGCAAATAAAAAACAAGTGACCAACATGAACTAGCTATCAATGATAGAAGATGGCAACCCTAGTCTGGATTGGCCAAGTCTAGCAAGAACAAAAGGATTAATTATCTGATGCCATATGCGTTATGATAGTGGCGCCATAGAAGTTGATTGAATTAACTGATTGAAATGTTGCAATGATGCTGGTCTTACCTTAAAACCATCTCCTACACTTCCCAAGACATTTTCGATTGGCACTGGAGTGTTTTCAAAGTGCAAAGAGCACGCTAAATTAACATAGACAATATCTTCCATTATACAGTCTGCATCAAATGCAAGGGCAACTATACGGAACATTGATCCATTACACGCTATGCTTCGATTGCAAACAATCATGTTTCACAAACTTGTGTCTTATGTCTTATAGGTAAAGGTAGGTCCCGTACTCGAGTCCGAGCACTGGGGTATCTCCCGTCTATGCAATCAGCGATGTAGGTGGTATAGGCCATTGATCTCGTTTAGGTTGCCATTACTTTCCCCAAACCCACGTTTTACCTCGCAGCTAAATGCTGATCATTTTACCACCGCCCTCTAGTGCGTAAGGCTGAGTCAACCATACCTTGGGTTCCTGCGGGTATCGAACCCGCGACTTCTGCTCTATCGTCCAGTGTTGTTACAACTCTGCTAACTTCCCCCTTAAAGTTTTCTATGGTTTATCTAAATTGACAAAATCATGTGGTCTGAAAATCTCATTTTTCTCTGAATCTGTGTTTAACTGTGCACCACTCTTATAACTTCTATCACATCAAAAAAAGTAACGTATTTATGTTTCAATTCATGAATTAATGAGAAAATAATAATATATAAAATTAAACCCAGTTGCTTTCAAAAATATCGGAAACAAAAAAACAAAGATGGCAAAAGAAAAACTAACTGCTTGTCCCAAGAATTTCCGATTTAAACGAAGGTTTGCTGCACTTTATTCCACCAAAGTTCTTTTCGACCAAAAATGCCGTTAACCTTTCAACATTCTGCCCCTAAAAATATCAGCCAAGATTTGATCAGATAACACCTCCAGTTACCTTACATCATTTTAATACATTACTCAATCAAAATAGCAATCAAAATAATTATTTAACTAAATGTTATAAATAATTATATAGTATCAGAATATAATAATAAATATTAAGCTAAAGTTCAGACATCAGTGATTCAATTGCATATTAAATGAGCCAAGGGTTATTTCTAGGGTTATCAATTTGGGGGGGGTGTCAGTAAATTCTGGGGTCCCCTCCAAAAAAAGTCTGACAAGCAAAATAAGGTAATCCCACAGCTGAAATTGAGGGTGTCGGTCTCAAATTGGGGGTTTGCAGGGTGTAAAATATCCCTGCTTATATCAATAGATTGGCACAATAAATGAAAACTTCCAAAATATAAAAAATTCTATACACTGTATTTATTTATTTATCAAAGACAACTTTTATAGCATCGTAGCATTAAAGGTTAAAGTAAAAAGTGCTGTGGACATGACAATGGGGAATGGAAGAAGTTGGTCTTGAAAATAATGAATAATGATTCTTATACTGTGATATTTAAATAATCAATGAAGTAGCACTTTTATTTTAATATTCATCATATTCTATTGATGATAGATAAATGCACACAGGTACTTGGTTTTCCATATTTGACTGCTTTTCTATAATTTTAAGCATCTATAATAATTAATATGTCTTATAATATGAGCATTATGCTTGTGCTAAAATGCCCCTTGATGCTAAGTTGGAATAAACTTCTGTTCTGTTCTGCAAATCTGCTCATATAGCTATTATTATAATAGCATTATGGGAGAGACCTACTGGCCATCAAGAATGTGATGGGGGAAAATATGATGATGACCTGAAGCTTAAGGAAACCATAACAAAACGTAATAAAGTGTAGATCAGAGTTAGGAATTGTACCAATATAAAAATCAAATTCATTTATTGTTTAAAAATAACACCAAAATAGCATAACACAAAACATATACAGTATAACAGATAAAAAAGGATCAAAGAGTTCACATTCTGAACAAG
Organism: Metaphire vulgaris; assembly: GCA_018105865.1. Taxonomy (NCBI): domain Eukaryota; kingdom Metazoa; phylum Annelida; class Clitellata; order Crassiclitellata; family Megascolecidae; genus Metaphire; species Metaphire vulgaris. The sequence continues at coordinate 8,911,739 of CM030871.1, forward strand.
AGAATTTAAGTGATTCCACTCCATTATGCAAGCGATAACACAGCAATATTATGATATCACAAAGTATCTTTGCCATCAAGAATTAAAACTGGAAGCAGGTGACATAGAGGGAAACATACCGTATGTGACCGAATATCTGTTTTTGCGAACACGGTGAAAAGGTCGGCCATGGCTCCATTGGTAACCCACGTTTTCTCGCCATTTAGAATGTATGTTTTTCCGTCATCGGAAAGTCGAGCCTTAGTCTCTATGGTGGCCGCGTCGCTGCCACTGAAATCAACAAACAAGATGGTGCACGTCAGCTATCAATGTCAATGTTAAATTTCATTCAAAGAATTACATTCAAAGAATTACATTCAATGAATTACATTCCACTTTTGAATTACCGGTACACCCTAACAGTGACAATGAAAATGCCAATCACACAAAGAAATGCAAAAGCATTAGAAAATACTTAAAATTAATAATATTCTTCTCTCCTTTTACTATAGGAATACTATTAATAATTTATACTTCTGTCAATTTCATTAAATTTTTGGGCGTCTTTATAGAAAGTCAACAAAGGTACCCCTTCCGGGAAATCTTCTCCCATTGGTATTTTATTATTTCTTTAACTGCTTTTATCTAGTTAATTTGTACATGAAGTAATAGTTAATCAAGCATCAGTTAATTCTTTATGTATGATTACTGTTATTACTAAATAATAAAGTCAAAGTCCAAAATAATTATAGAAATTACTAAAAACACTATAGAAAAGAAACAGAAAGAAAACATTAAAACTACTTTACCTGTACCAATGTTAACAACCATGTAATAATAATAATAATAATAATAATAATAATAATAATAATAGTAATAATAATAGTAATAATAATAATGGTGATAATTAATGATTAATGATTAATGATTAATAAATAATAATAATAATAATAATAATATAATAATAATAATAATAATAATAATAATAATAATAATAATAATAATAGTTATACTACTCACCTGTTAGGCTCACTGAGGCAAAATGCTGCTGTGTATTCTCCATTTGCCAATTTTGTTAAATATTTTGATTTCTGTTCATTATTACCAAGAAGCAGTAATCCCTAGCAACCAAATCATGGCAGAGATTTATAAACAGTCAATGGGAATAAAAATCTACTTTTAAAAGTAGTCTTTCTCTGTTGGATAAATATGGAAATGAACTCAGTGAGTTCCAAAGACCATATAAAAATATATAGCCATGCAGCACTGAGCATGGCCCGGTAGTTGGATGGGTGACCATGTTGGGATTGAGTCATGGTGTCGGCAGTCAGCCAAGCCATTCATCACATCACTGCTCGGCAAAGGTTGTATGTCAAATATTACATCAATTGTAGAAGAACAGCCTCGTTTATTTATATGTATAATGTGCGTGTTATATGTATAAAAATATGGCTAAATTAAAAATTGTACGTAAATAAAATTTATTTCAATGTATAATATGCACACACACCTTGTACTGATTTTTAAGGGAAAAAAGCGCGTCTTATATGCGAGATAATACATACACAATATCAAAAACCTATTTATATATAGCCACATGCCAGTGGCTCTCAAACTTTCAGGGATTTCTTACATGGCGGTCCCTTAGAAATTTTTGGATGACTCGCGGACCTTATAAAATTCAAATTTTAAATTAACTATAATTAACACATAGGCTACTTGTTTTGTCAATCAATTATTTAATCAGAAAATTGAAAATCTTAGTCATCAAATTTAAATTAAAATGGAATCAGCACTCTTAGAGCTATCAATATTTTTTGTGTTCTGAGGTGTTGGTGAGATATCTTGAGAAAGTAATCCCTTTATGGTCACCCTGAAACTACTTGGCGGTCCCCGATGGGACCGTGGACCCCAGGTTGAGAACCACTGCTCTATGCAAACTAACCTCTTGACCAAGTGCTAGACTAGCATATAGGACAATCCCAATTGATTCATCGATGCCAAACACCTCTCCAAGACGGGCGAATTTAGTCGCATTTTGCTCAAGTCCGCCTAAAATGTCAGCCATCAGTTAAACACTTACAGATGCCACTTTAAAGAAATAACCAAAAAGAAATTTCAAGAAGATTTCTGTTAGAGATCCAGATAAGAAACTGTGTCTTAAGGCTCAAATTAGGAGTGTGGGTTTGACATGACTATGCGATCGCATATTTAAATTTTTTTCGAATGCATCGTTTTTTCAGCCTTTTTCTCCGCATATGCAATTTCTGCACAAATATTCGACAATTTTATCTGCATTACAAAATATTTTCGCTACATATGTAGCACTTTTCGATATTTTCCTAATAAAGGCATATGATTTACAGGCATCAGCGCCTGTCTGTATCACCTTTTTTGCTCGTCACCCTTTATTCACTGAAAACCCCACAACTTCTACCCCTTATTCGACGAAAAACACAACTTCTGCAAATATGTGATGCAGTCTTTCAAATGGTTTTTTCCTGGTAATGTGTTCCTGATTGCACATAACAATAGTGACCTTATTTTTTGCAGATGTATGCGGCACAACATAAATTGATACCCTTATTTATTAGAACTTGTCCCACCACCACAACCACTACCATCATCATCACCATCACCTAAAATTCAATATTAAATTTAAATGCTTTGTACTGACCATATTCTGCGGGTACCAGTGCGCCAAAAAGTCCAAAACTCTTCAGCTTCTGCACAGCTTCACTTGTCAGGGAACCAGTCTCGTCAATTTTCTGTACACCAACTAGATTCAAAATACAAAATATAAAATGAATATCATTCAACAGAAAATAATACATCATATTCATAGCCACATAAGCATATTTAGTAGTTGAAATACTGAATCAATAATAAAATAAATAAATATAAAGATTTTACTAATTTAAATAAATTCAATAAAGATGTTACTCATAATTTTGCCGCTTTACATTAAAACATAACAGCTTGCAAAAAAAATTTAGATATTGGCATTGTTGAAATGTCACTGTGAGGACTGCTTTCCAGCACTATGGGCATGCCTCAATAGTTGTGGATTCAAGTTCAAATCACAGAAAAATTAAAAAATTAAAGAGCCTTTACGTCGAACTGTACGCACTGTAATCAAGTTGGATCAAGTTGGATCAAGTTGGATCAAACTGATCAAGTAGTTGGATGCTGACTGTTAATCAAGTTGGTTGGAAGTTGGATCAAGTTGGATCAAGTTGGATCAACCACAGATAGCTCTAGAACATTTCAATTTCTTAAATCATACCTATGCATGTCTTTGAAAATTCTTACCCCCATCCAGAAAATATTTCTGAATTGGCTCGATAAAGTTGTTGAGCTCCTCCAGTTCCCGGCTTTCCAGCGCCTCCGGAAAAATCAACATTTTCTGTCAAGAATGCAAATAACAATGGTAAATAAAATAAATAAAATGGTGGGGATGGAGATAAAAAGTTGTCCCGTGTCCAGTGTTTTATACAGGCATGTCAGGGGAGATTCTGCCCTCCCCCCAAAGCCTCAAAATCCCCCCCAAAAAATCTCAGCACTTACATAAAGTTTGCATTGAACTGTGTGTCTTCCCCTCCAGCCAAGTAAATTCCCCCCCCCCAAAGGCTCCAATTTCCCCCCCAAAGGCCTGAAGAGTATGGATAAACTGCCCATATAAACTCTCGAGTTAAAACAAGAAGCGCGACAAGAAGTTAATATATCACCTGTGATCTTCATCACAGACTTGGAAAGAACAATGAATAAGATCAAATCACACGTAAAAGGTATAACAGTTCAACATGTAAAAGGCATAACAGTTCAGGGACTCTCATTTAACAACCTTAGGTTAGTTGATGATATTGACATCCTAGAGCAGGGGTGTCAAAACCTTGGCCTGGCCCGCGGGCTGATTTTATTTGGCCTGCGAAAATATAAACGTTTAAATTTTTTTATTAAAAGTTTACCGGGTATGTGTGAAATTGGCTTGATGTAAAATCTTGTTTGGCTTGAGAAATTGGTTTCGTGCAGAATATTTTTGGATTTAAAAAATTGCTTTGACGTAGAATTGTAAATCCTGTGTTTTTCAGGTGTGACAAATAAATGGAAGAGCATAAATCTTTTTTTGGTTTTGAGTTTCGTTGGTGATGTTAACTGAACCATAATATCGACGCGCTACATCAACAGTGGGAGATTACTACAGTTGCATAGACAACAAAATATTATGAAATCGAATCCCTGTTTGACATTAGTCTATGGAAGGACTATTGCTACAGTAGACTATACAGTAGATATGCAAAAATTCAGAGGAGTGATGAAACAAATTAAAACCACATTTTCTTGTGTCCCCATCTTTAATGCGTCAAATCATTCCGGGATTATCAATATATCCATCCATCTCAATTTTATTCTAGAGCGTTCGAAATGCCACAAAATGGTGAGCTTATGGAAGGACTATTGTTACAGCAAGCTATAGATATATGCAAAAATTCAGAGGAGTTTGAATTAAAAACAAATTCAAATCAATTATCAATATATTCCATCTCAATTTTTTCTAGAGCGTTCGAAATGCCACAAAATGGTGAGCCTATGGAAGGACTATTGTTAAAGCTGGCTATATGCAAAAATTCAGAGGAGTGATTAAACAAATTAAAACTACATTTTCGTTTGCTTCCATCTTCATTGTGTCAAATCGTTCTAGACTTGTCAATATATTCAGTCGCAATTTTATTCTAGGGAGTTTGAAATGCCACAAAAAGGGCAAGCCATTTCAAACCACACGATACAGTCTTTTTAAAAATCTATTCTTCGTCAAATGGTCAAAATATATACATGCACTACTGTACTTATATTCAATATATGCAGCCATATACTCACCTAGCATACTTGCGTTAGTTAGCAAAACCCTCGGTAAATTTGACAGTAGCTTTGGCTGCAGGTTTAAGACCAGACATTGCTAAACTAGTGAAAAATAAGCAATGTCACGTCTCATCAGCTTCCCCATCTACATTGGCCATCATCTAACTTTATATGTTTTCAAGTTGATCTTCAGTTCCTCGCCATTAAGAGTTTGAAATGTAACTGCTTCTGTTAGGCATGACTAGAATACAGTTTGTCATATATAGTTACAACAATAGGTTGTAATCAAATCAATGTAAATAATGTAATGAGTATATGGCCATTTAATGTTTTTGTCATTTTACTTCAGATTTTTAGATAGCTCAGATTTTGGAATATAATATTGGCAAGCATTTATGCATTTGGCCCGCGAGGACAAGGAAGACATGCCATTTGGCCCGCTGCCCAAAAAGTCTTGACACCCCTGTCCTAGAGATAAACGAAGATGATCTGGAGGACATGATACAGACATTGAGCAATGAAACAAGGTGCTATGGACTGTTGGTGAACACTGAGAAGACAAAGATGATGACGTTTGGCCACAAACAAAGATAGTGGAAGAAAAATTAGAGTGAATAGAATAGAAGTAGAGAACATTGAAAACGTCATGTACCTTGGAAGCAGCATAACACATGACTTAGACTGCATATAAGAGATCACAAGAATGGCAGCAAAGGCTTTAGCATAAGAATGGCAATGCACAAGATTTGGAAAAGAAAAATTACGAACAGAAACAAAAAAGATAGCCCGGTTTTACTCCGTTTCCCAACATCGGGTCTTGATGAATGACACGATAGGCGCTACAAAGTCTTACATACCTAATTTGCAATACTGCGGTTCACAGTCCTGCAAATTAAACTCCCCCACAGAAATAATAAATTTCTCGAGTTTTATTTTATATAGCACACTAACCGTGTCGAATTTTCCTAGGAACAGGTTTTTAATGAACGGCGCGTTCGTGATGGGCTTTCTCCGAGCATCGTCGACGGCCGACTGACCGGCTGCGGGACCCGTCGCAGACGGGACGACCTCGGGGTCCTTGACGGACCCCAGGAGGGTCCGGCTCTGGCCGCGGCCACAGCCGGGCGAAAATGGAAAGGCTCGGTCGTGATTTTCGTGTAGGATCCGAGAAAAGCGTCGAAAATAACGTCCAAATGTAATAGCTGAGCGCAGCATTTGTAATCGTAATCGTAACTGAACTATAATATAATATTTAATAACGTAAACACGTGTCTAAGATTTTTGTAATTAAATGACTTTTAGGGGGCTGCCTCACTTAAGGATTTAGTCGGCGGACTTTGTCGGCCAACTTATCGGCGGGCAAATCTGCATTTGAATGATAAGCCGATTTCAAATGGCAGGTGAAACGACTGGCTCGACTTGTAAAAGGACGTTGAGGAAACGTCCGCCGACAAAGTCCCGGATAATGTAAATGCTAAGGGATTTGTTGGACATTTTGACTTTTCAGCCAATCAGGTTTTAGTCCAAAGGTCAAACTGACAGTAACAACACACACATTGTCGGAGAATTTACGAGTGTCGAGTTTTCAAGATTACAAGAAAAATGTTGAAATAATTTGACATAAATATTTTCATAAAGAAAAATATTTGATGAAACGTTAAGAAATGTGGTTGGACAAGGCATGGACATGTAACTTTATGTCAGTAATTTTTCCCGATAATGCTTTGCGGATGCAATAAGTGTCAACATTAATGACATAATCGAAAAATTCATCATCAGTCATCCTAAAACATGAGCGTTTGTAGGCCTTTTTTTTGCTTCCAGACAAGATAAACGTCGGTCGATTTGTTTGCCGACAAAATCAACGACAAATTCCGCCGACTAAATGGATGAGGCAGCCCCTTTAGGCAGGCCGGGTCAACTGCCGCAAGACATTTTCGAAAACCCCAGTAGACGCTGCATTTGAAATCTGGTAGATTTCAAATGTTGGGGAAACAGCACTCGATGTAAAGGACATGAGGATATTTCAACACCAATAGTGGAAACTGCTAAAAGAGAACATTTGCTAGGCATAAAATTGTTAAAGACAGTCAGCATGGATTTACAGAGAGTCGTTCATGGTCGAATAACCTGTTAGACTTTCTTGGAGGATTTTGATAAGCTAGATGAGGGCAAGGCAGTAGACATATTGAGATTTTGCCAAAGCTTTTGATAAAGTGCCCCACATAAGACTGGTCCTTTTCATCAATCCTAACATTCGTTTTCCCCTTTTTTGCCGTCTCCATACATGTTGAGATGGAATCATACTTCTATGGATGATTACCCTCCCCAAGTCTCTTTCTTTTTCTGCTGTGGTTAGAACCTTCCCCCTAAAGCATATTAATTACCATTATTAGATTTCACAACATGTATTATAGAACAGTTGTCGATATTAAAAAGCATCTGCCAGTCCACAGACCACTGAAACAATTTCCTTTGATCCTCCTGTAAAATTTTAGCATCATCATCAGTCAATATTGCTGCACATGTTTGTATCATCTGCAAACTTTGAAATTTTGGATAGTAATCCTTCGTCTATATCATTTATTTATTTATTTATTTATTGATTTATATAATTAGACAAGGCTAAGGATGGACATTAAGACAATTCCAATATTAAATAAATATGTTTCAAATTTCTAATGAATTGTCCAGCTGAGACATTCCAGTTATTGTTGCAGGATTCCCCGCGCGAATGATCTTTGAACGAAAAAATTTCACCGTTCTTGGGTCGCCGCATCATGTTGAAAAGCAATGGCCACTATAAAGGTTGACTGAACCCTGAGGCACTCCACTAATAACTCCTGCCCATTCCGAATGGCCACCCCTTATGCCAACCTTCTGTCTAATATGTTACAAAGTTACATTACATTCCAATTTTCTGACATTTAAACACGACCTGACCTTTAGTTATTCAAGGAACTTAAGCAAAATCCAAATGTAACTTCAGTTCAGCTTAATTTCTTAGAACTGAATGTTTCAGGTTTGTCATTTTGAGGCAATTTATGTAAGTGAGCAACTCTTGAGTACATTACAAAAATTTTGAAATATATGTTACAATGCTCCAGGACATTCTGACATTCTGCAGTGAGATCAATCTACACTAGTTTTTCCATTTAGTATCACAATTTCTGAATGTTGCTTTATTTTCATTAGTCACAAGCATTAACTTGTGATCGTTTGCTGCATGTATATGTACATGTATGTATGTTGAGTTGTAAGTGTATATATACATGTTGTGTATATGTGTGGAGGGGGGAGTGGGTGGGTGGGTGAAGAAACTTTGTTGGATAAAACTGTGGCTGCTGGACAGAAGAAAACCTGATTATAGTAACAACAGTGGCAGCAATTAATGTAACAATCACTGTTAAAGATTCCAGGAAATAAGAATAACTCCCAAGCATTAAATCAAAGTCAGTGAAACACGCAAAAATCACAAGATATTGACAATAATTAAAACACATTGACAGAAGCGCAATTTGACAAAAAGCAAAGCATAGCAAGTAAACACAATGAAATACTATAACCATCGGTTAATTATTGAATAGGTGAGGAAGAAAAGGAACATAAGACCCCTGTTTCAATAATTATCAGCCACTGTTATTAATTAAATACAGATTTTAAATAGTAAGTAAAAGCACACGTATTTGCACACACTTCCGCATACATACTTACTACGTTCTATTCAAGAACAAAATGTAAAACTAAAAGTCACCGATTATTATTGTCACTGATAATCAGAAACAAGGCTTTTATAGTATTCACAAAGCATGCTAATTATAGAAATACCTTAATAATGTCACATTTCCACTTTAATTTCTGTCACTTTGATTTTAAATTCTAAGTTAGCGACTAATTTTGCATGGTAATTGAATTCTGTAGTTCAAGTCTATCATGCTGAATAAATAAATAAATAAATAAATATATGTATATTTATATTTATATTTATATTTATATAAGCATTGGTCACCAGATAAAATCATAATCAACCATGTCTAGTATCAGTGCTTCCCAATCAGGTTATATAAAGCCTATTTATCAACGGATCGTACTATAAAAAGCCTGAAATAGTGTTTTATAGTGATACCACTAGACCATTAGAAAATATTTAGTACATTCATATTTGACACAAACAATAATTTCTCTGATTTTCAACAATGATTCTGACATCAAGCTGTCTTATGTGGAAATATGAACATGCACCTCTACTACAGACAGACAGCAACGAGAACATGTATGACAATGGCTTTACACATAGTACCTATACGCCTTTCCTCGTGATTACCTCATCTGATGGTTCAAGTTTAAATTCCTTCTTCTTTCCTTTCATTCTTTTTTTCTTATCAAACGCAAACCAACCGAGAAACTGATTACTCAACTGCTTCAGAAATTCTGCATCTCTTGCAACCTGGGGCAGTGTTTTGAGGTCACGAATCGCCGAAGCGATGATGGCAAAGACCATGTTTATCACTAGGATTTTAAAAACAATCACGCACGCAAGCATCAGTATCGACCCCCACAACCAGTTACGTCGATACAGTTCGTCGTAACTGAACTCTTTGGACAGCATAACTAAAATTGCCAACATCGAGGATTCGAGCGACATGAAACCCTCAACAAGAACACCAAACATCTGGTGAAAGAGCATGGCAAAGAAAACGAACACGTAAAACGCGTAGAAAAGCAGAGCGATTATCTGAGAAGACGCTCGGGAGAAAACCGTTACCAGTCCGTGCAGCAAAGGACTAAATCTAAACAAATGCAGTAGCTTGAAGATCCCTAGAAAGGCAACGAATCCTAGGAACGCGGTCACGGCGATGTCTAGAGTGGCGGCGTAGGTGAACGCCAGCTCTCTCTTCTGTTCGTAAGTCCTCGCCGTGTCGAACAACAGAAGGTTTAGCATGGCGTAGAAACCAATCAAGAGAATTGACAGAACGGCGATTAGGAGGTCGAGAACGTTCCAGAAACTGCCAAAGTATTTCTTCCGTCCCAAATTGCAGATGCGCCTTACGACGTACACGAGAAACCAGATCGCAAATATGAAATAGATGATTTCGAGCGCGAAGAATATCAGCTGAAATGTTTCCTGGTACTGGTGAAACTTCAGCGAGTGGATGTACGTCGACGCCTCGATTCCACCGGCAGGAGAAAGGAATACGATGACCAGGATTATCGACAGAATATCGGCGTTGATGGTGTACGAAACCGTTTCGATGATCGCGCCTCCAACTTTTCTGCCGAGGAATTTCCCGTCAACCAGCTTGATAATCGACGCCAAAGCCTCTGCTCGAGTCATTCCTAAGTTGATTTCATTGTAGGCACTGTCCTTTTTATCCAAGTATAAATACTTGAGAGGAAACACTAAAAATATAGTAAAAAATTAATCCCAGTAACACAAATCGAACATCTACTCTCTCTCTTTAGAGGCCGAACTGAAATTTAGTAATCATATTTCAAAGCAATGTGTGCAAAACCTTCAAAGAATTCAGGATTCATTGCCTGAGCCATCACTAATACTCACATCTGACTACAATAATTTCAACTGGTAAGCCACGGATGACTGTTATCTTAGTGCATTTCATATTGTTACTTGCTCAATGTTCAAAAGTTTATCTATCACACAAGATAAGACAGCAGAAAAATTCCAAATAATTCAAAATGTGATTAGGAAGTACAAACAATTATGAAGAAGTGAAGTTTAATATGGTGCTGCTTGGCACTGCATACAGCAAAATGCGTTCGCTTTATGGAGAATCAAAGACAACAGCTGTAATAGACAAACAGCAGTGGCGGCTCCACAGGGGGGCGGGGCCCGTGCCCACCTATTGAGTGCCTGGCCCCCCATTGGCCCCCTGCTGAGACCCTATACTTAATACTACATACTTAACAACAAATGGTTGGCCCCCCATGATTAGAAGTTGCCACCCCAACGGCCCCCCACTTTCCAAATCCTGGAGCCGCCACTGACAAACAGATGTAGGAATAGAGGACTGTGTGAGTGAGTGGTTTTCAATACAGGAGGTATTCTACTAAACCATCAAAAATCCAGTTATTATTATTATTATTATTATTATTATTATTGTTATTATTATTATTATTATTATTATTATTATTGTTATTATTGTTATTATTGTTGTTATTGTTGTTATTGTTGTTATTGTTGTTATTGTTGTTATTGTTGTTATTGTTGTTATTGTTGTTATTGTTGTTATTGTTGTTATTGTTGTTATTGTTGTTATTGTTGTTATTGTTGTTGTTGTTATTGTTGTTGTTATTGTTGTTGTTGTTGTTGTTGTTGTTTATTATTATTATTATTATTATTATTATTATTATTATTATTATTATTATTATTATTATTATTATTATTATTATTACTATTATAACAGACATGGGGTGGGAATATGGCAGAGAGGTAACATGCTAGACAGTTGACCGCCAGAAATATAAAAATCCCCCTCAAAAAAGTCTTGACAAGCAAAAAAGGTCATGCTTATATTTTTCTCTCTCCAAATACCCTGACAAGCAAAAAAAGGGTCATCCAAAATAAACAAATATTTGGATTCTCTCATTGGCGTAATCCTGGCATCAACATACATAATGGGAGGATAGAAATTCTTTACCATAAGCACAAAACATTTGGGGGGATAATTGATACTCTGCCCCTCCTACTAATTATTGGGGGGACCGTCCCCCACCGTCCCCCCGTGGTTTACGCCCTTGACCTTTACCTATAACCAGACATTTGGATGAAAGCAAACTTGACAATACGTATTTTAATTTCTAAGGCAGAGAATAAAAAATCTTATTGAAACCTGTTCCTTTGGGAAACTGGATGATTCGCGGTGATCTCATCAGAACGGAGACTTTGTTGCCCATAAGACCGTTTATCTTCGCATCCGGACTCCCTGCAGATGTCACTTCTGCATACATGAAGTCCAACCACGATGAGTTCGTCCAGCGCCAAAAATCTCCGATCGCTCTAATCTGCGCAAAACATCACACAATGTCGCCAACCGAGAAAGATCACAAAGCACTCTCAGAGCAGTGGCGGCTCCAGGATTTGGCAAGGGGGGAGGGCGTTGGGGTGGAAACTTCTAAGCAGTGATGTTAACAAGGACTGACCCCCCAAGGACGAGGACAAGGACAAGGACCGAACCCCCAAGGACGAGGATAAGGACAAGGACTGACCCCCCAAAGACGAGGATAAGGACGAGGACCGACCCTCCAAGGATGAGGACAAGGACCAGGACTTACCCCTCAAGCACAAGGACCACAAGGCTGACCTCCAAGGACAAGGATCAAGGACAAGGACAAGGACCGATCTCTGTTTTAGACAAAAATGTCAGAAAGGAAAAAAAGCAAAAGCAATTTCAAATCGAATCACAAAATAATAAAAGCAAAAAAAGAATGTTGTAAAACATAATCTAGTCAACAGCATTGTTGTATTTCAAATAAACAAGTGTTTCCAACAGCTGATCAGTCATGCACGCACGATGAGGCCTAATATTATGACACCACTTTGCGAAAAAACTTGTTCAACTGCCAATCTCCATTGCTGATCATGCTTTGTTCCATTCCTTTGTAAGTTTGTAGACAATGACACCAGTATTTTAAGATACAACTAAAGAATAATAGAAATTTTAAAAATGCATGCGTCTGGTTCATACGCTTTCAAACAGGAAATGGAAGTTCAGCTGTTCAACTGGTATTATAAAGGAAACAATGACTACACATTTAGAATAACTCAAAGCAAGTATGTAAATATGAATCCAAATACTACTCTTACCTTGGAACATAATTATCAGAGAACAATTGAAATGGTATGCAAGTAATTTGGTCCTTATAAGGATTTTTCAAGGACTAAGTTACAAGGACCAGGACAAGGACCGATTTGCAAGGACGAGGATAAGGACGAGGACTGAGCCCCCAAGGACGAGCAAGGACGAGGACTGAGTCCCCAAGGACGAGGACAAGGACAAGGACTTCAAATTGGTCCTTAAGGAGCCTTAAGGACAAGGACCAGGACAAGGATTAACATCACTGCTTCTAAGCAGCATGGGAGCCAACTAGTGCAAATACCAGCAACAAAGGTAGTCAATGGATGCCATAATTTAGGCTATGAAAAAAGACTTCAATATTGTGCATTAACCATGTTAGAAAAGAGGAGAGAGGGAATTTGATAGTAACATACAAAATAATGACTGAAAACATGTGTGTGTGTTTTAATAATAATTCAAATCTTGTCGTGACAGATAAGTTTACTCTGAGACAGTGGCGGCTCCACAGGGGTCTCGTGGAGGCCCGTGCCCCCTCATGCCTGGCCCCCAGTGGCATTCTGTTTCGACCCTACACTTTAGGCTACTACTACATAACTGGCAACAATGAGATGGTCAAGAAATGATGGATTAAAGATAGAACAGGTAGAAGAATTCTGCTATCTTAGAAATTATGGCATCCATTGACCACCTTTGTTGCTGGTATTTGCACGTTTTCTAAAAGATCTATAATCTTTTTCAAAAATTGATTAAAGCAAAGCCTAGTAAATGAAACACCTCTGTGAAAGATCGATGTTGAAACATGCTCCGTTTGACCGAATTGTTGAATAGAAAAATGTTGTAATCGCGTCGAACGTTGGTGACAGCCAGTGCAAGGATGATGAACGCAATATAGCGCAGAATCTCCCACAGAATGTTGTACATGGCAATCTCTTGCAGGATCATGTCTCGAACACTCAGCACGGACGACTGTTTCGGCGGATGATAATGCGGATGAGTTCGGAGGTCGTTACTGTGTAAGATGTGGCGATAGTCAGCAGCTGCAAGACCTAGTAACACACGTCACATTACACAGATTTAATGATTTAATAAATATATATTGTCAATTCATACAGATCTTCTTTGATAATAAAGAATTAGAGGTCACATGAAAGCAGGCCAAATTATCAGTGGTTTTTACACAGGCTTACTTAGCAGCCTAAACCACTTAAAATCACATTATTATTATTATCAATCAATCAATCAATCAAGTTTATTTTCATCAACATACTGATGAGTACAAATCAAGAAAAATCACAATCATAAGTTAATTAAACTATTAAAATATAATACATGAAAGTCCATTTGCTTCATACTTTAAAGAATAATGTTTCAATGTTTGGTTCAGATTATTATTATTATTATTATTATTATTATTATTATTATTATTATTATTATTATTATTATTATTATTATTATTAGTAATGACAATTTATATAGCACAGTAACATAACTGGGGCTAAAGTCAAGAGCGTTTTACATGAGTCACTTATAAGATATGTTAAATAAGTGTGTTTTAGGATTTTCTCAAAGCAGCCAACAGAATTTGCATTAATCACATTGTTTGACAGCAAATGAGCCATGAAGAAATTCAATTAATGAATGAATCAATCAATCTATCAATATATCAATGATAAATAAATCAATCAATTAATCAATGAATGGATGAATGAATGCATGAATCAATCAATGATTCAGTCAGTCAATCAATCAACTTTTAAAGCACCAATACCGTAATGCCCATGACACAAGCTGATGGCATACCAAAGCAATATGGCATTCAAATATTCAAATCAAAGTACAAGTCAGTCTTGCTCATTAACAGATAACCCTTCTAACAAGACACAATGCCAGGATCATGAAAAGGAGGCAGACCAAGAAAAAAGTGTGAAGACACATCAAAGAATGGACAGGACTCACTATAGAGCAGGTGACAAGAACAGCAGAAGACCATGACACATGGAAGAAGACAGTCCACAATGCAGCCAATCTTTGGAGCAAAGGTGGTTATAGACAAGACAAGACAAGACAATAACTCTTGCTTAAATGAAGAAAACTATCTTTGGAAATTTTGAATTTCAGTCTAAAGTATCCATCAAAAGAATTCATTTAATAATTATGCGCTTCTATAGCACCAGTTCAAATACCCAAGGTATCAATCGATGGTAATCAATCATTTATCAAACACCAACCATCCCATCTAAATGTAAGAATCAAGAACAGGAAGTTGCATTTCAAAATGGCAAGATAGGTTCACAGGGAATGCTGACTGAAATTCTGTATAAACCATTTATTCAAACAAAAAAACTGGACTGAACATTATTAAATGCCAAACCTAAATGTGACTAGTCTGGTTTTTTTGTGCCACCCTGTATGTCGAATAAAGTGCAGTCCTATTCTAGGATATCAATTCCTTAAACTCCTTCTGGGGTGAAAGAAAATTCTGAATGTTGCATTGGACGGAACAATGGAGAGAACCCGCCCTCCGGGAAGGCACAGAAAATGATGGTTTGAAGACATCAGACAGTGGATGGGATTAAATCTCGGGGAGGCGATTCAAGACAAGACTGGGAAAATTGGAAAAGGATTGTTTGACAAGCTGCTGGTCTCGACGGTTCCTGGGGACTTTGAGGAGATGATGATGTTTGACTTGGCTTATCCCCCTTAGATTGCTCTCCGCCGTTTCTGACTGATCTTTTCCGGCTTGACCTGGCTCTAATTCAATTTGGATTTGGTGTGCCATCGGACGATGCCCTGAGCACTACGATAGTGGCGCTATAGAAGTTGATTGATTGATTGATTGATCTGCAACACTCACTTTTGACGCTCTCATCTGTAATAGCATCTTTCTTTTTTATATCAATTTCATCGGACTTTCTGAAAATGCAGGACAGCAAGATGGCGACCGCGATGACTTTCAGGGGTTCTTTCAAGAAAGTACCCATCGCGAAACTCAATACAACGGTCTTCAGCCAATCAACAGACTTCTGCATTCCAAAACTAAACGAATACCAGATAATGAGAAAACTGAACCCCACTGCCACCGTTATAGCCAAAGCCCATGCCACGTAGACCACCCAGTGGGGCAGACACCCCAATGCGTTCACATTCCCAGAGTCACTCTCAACAGCAGAACTGTAGTCAGCCTCTTCATCGACCTGGTCATCTTTTTTGCTTCTCTGTCTGGGAGACCCGACTTCTGCATTGTTGGTTTCGTTTGCGTTGTAAAACGATTTCGTCGTCGTCGTCGACTGATCGTCGCTGCTCCCGCGACGCCGAACGAAATTCAACGTCATCCAAAATCGACTTTTCGCTCGCCGATGTCGAAGACGTCGATTCCATTCTCCTGCTGGACGCATGTTCGTTGACGTTGACTGACGAAACCGGTTGACTCTTGACCGTCTTGGCACTTGGCGTTCCTCTGTTGGCCGAGTTTTCGTCGGGAACTTTTCCAGCTTTTGCCTCCTTATCGTCGCCTTTCTTTGGAGTATCTTTTTGCTTCTCGAGGGCATCGACTGCTCTCAGCCACTCCTTGATTATAATTTCTTCGTTCGGTTCTGGTCGGACGTTACGGAAAAGAGCAACTAGCAGCATCGTGCTTGGAATCATAATCAATGCGCTTTCAACTGCTGAAAATAAATTCTAAATAGTAGCAGCATAGCTACGATAATTCCAATCCAGTCCTTTGAAACTATTATGAAAGATTCTTAACATTAACATATTGATTTCAAAACATCAGAGATTACTGAATGTTGAAAGTCTGTGCTGAAGATTTATGAAGATAAAAATCCAACAAAATACACTGTAAATCAACAATTGCATTTATTATATTTATTGTTAAAACTCCAGAATAAATACAGGGTGGCACAAAAAACTGGACTAGTCACATTTAGGTTTGCATTTAATATAGTCCAGTTTTTTCGCGCCACCCTGTATATTTATATATTGTAGTATGCGCTGGTAATCAGTAACAAAACTCAAAAGAAATGCTACATCATCATCGACAATGTTCAGCTTCAGCAGGTGGAAGGTTATAAGAACCTTGGGAGTCACATCACAGACGGCGGTCGAAATGAGAGAAGATCAAACTGAGAATAGGTATAGAAAGTGCTATAGAAATTTTGTTTACTTACTTACTTAGGTATGGCTAAGGAAGCCTTTTGGAAGATGAAAGAGCTCATGAGAAGAGATCTCAAGAAGAGACTAATCCAATGCTACATCTTCTCAGTACTGACTTATGGATGCGAAACCTGGACAATAAACAGGAAGATTATGGAAAAATCACAGCGTTTGAATTATGGTGTTGAAGAAGGATCTTAGGAATCAGCTGCAGATGGACAAGGTAACAAATGAAAGAGTCCTAGAAAGAAGTAAAACAACAGCAACATGGACATGGGGAAATAATAATAAGAAAAATGTCCTATGCTGGTCACATCATGAGAGGTTTGGCTGGAGACCTGCCTCTGATAAACATGGAAGGTAGAATAGAAGGAACAGGGGAAGAGGCGGCTGAGAAGAAGCTGGATGGACGACATCTTTGACTGGGCAAATACAAAGAACTACAGAGCCCTAAAAAGAGCTGCAGAAGATAGAGAGAAATGGCGGAAAATGACTGTTGTCAACCCTCTGATAGAGGACGATGCATAAAAAGAAGTACGCACTTATACAATTATGTATATAATTTCCCACAAAGTTCATGCATTTGCGTGTCTTTGTATAGCCGCGTTCTCATTGGGTGACGCGCTCCTCTCATTTTATAATTCACTGGTCAGCAATGTGTTTTTCCTTTGCAATTTCTGGTGTTCCAGATGGATTTTGTTACAGGAACAATTTCAAAAATTTCCTATCACGTATGGGTTTTGACCAATATAATTTAGGTGTGAACAGTATTTGATGTGAATTTTTTAGATTTAACCTAAAGGTGCGTTTGTTCTGTTATAGATTGATTAAATTTCTGTGAAGATTGTGATGACCGTTTTGAGAAACAGCTGATTTTAAATCATAAAATCATCAAAACTTTCAAATCGGGTTTTTCGACACTTGTGTGTATTCAGGTTAGGCTGCCTGGCATTAGGTTATGATTTTGATGGTTTTATTTGGTTACATCAGAGTGGTTTTCACACAGGCTTACTTAGCCTCCTAAATCACTTAAAATCACATTATTATTATTATTATTATTATTATTATTATTATTATTATTATTATTATTAAATTATTATTATTATTATTATTATTATTATTATTATTATTATTATTATTATTATTATTATTGAGGTATGTATTCTCATTCTGATGTATAAATGAAAACCTAATTATGTGTATTCACACAAAACATTGTTAATCAGCATCATTGAAAAAAGACAGAATAACTAGATTGGACACGTACTAAAAGGAGAAACATTGCTTAAAACAGTAATTGAGGGACATATATCAGGAAGAAAGACAAAAGGAAGACCAAGGAGGATGCTATTGGACTGGATGATGAAAACAGATGCACAGCATCACAAGACCTATGCAGAAATCAAAGAAGAAGCAAGACGCAGAGAGGAATGGAAACAATGGAGCCCTGTACCTGTCCCAGGATGTAGAACATGATGATGACGATGATGATGATGATGATGATGATGATGATGATGATGATGATGATGATGATGATGATGATGACATAAAACATCTGAAGCCAGTAAAATAATTGAGTTCTAATTCCTTGCAACAGTCAGTTGTGTACGAACCAATGACGATCTCAGTCCATTTGATTTTGAATGGTCCAATCTTCCTACTGGTCTGGCCTGAAGAGGCTGCTACCCCAAAGAACATCATGTTGGTGAGGAGATATCCGAGTGTCAGCGCCAGGCAGCAGGCCAGCCTCTGCGCTCTGGTGAACGTACTAAGTGGGGGACGTGCAGCCAACGAAAACCACAGGTACTTGTCATTTAAACCCCTGAAACAAATAAATATAAATGAATAAATCACTTTTTGATTTTGAAAGGTTTATATATCTCAAACAAACCAGCTTTGGCAGCTGCAAGAACAGTGGCTTCTCAAGGATTTGGATAGGGGGAGGGGGGCGTTGGGGCGGCAACTTCTAAGCATGGGGCCAACCGTTTGTTGATAGGTTAGTTAGTTAGTTAGTTAGTTAATATGCCAACTTATATAGCGCTATAGTCACAGCAGGCCAAGATCAAGAGCGCTTTACAGATTGCACTTAAATGAGATGTGTCTTTAGTCTGGTAGCAAACATTTCAGCATTAGCAATTCAAGGTATGAATAGGGTCTCAACAGGGGGGGCACTGTGAGGCCAGGCATTCAATATGAAGCACGGGCCCCCCGAACCTCCCATGTGGAGCCGCCACTGTGTAAGAACAATACAGATTATCTTAGTCATGTCTCAAGTCAATACCTAACAATGCAATGTGTTCACACAGTCTGCTATCGGATAAGTTACCAAATAAATCTTAACTTTTAATAATAATAATAATAATAATTGCAATTAGTTATATACCTAAGGGCATTTACTACAATGAGATGTTGATAACTGGCAACTTCTTTTCCAGTTGCAGCCACAAAGGTTTTGTCGACGATGCCATCGGCTGCGTCCAGAGCCAGCCACGACTGGCAGATGAAGTGATACGACACATGAGTTTGTGAATCATGGACAATCACTCTGCTCACAAACCTATAAAGAATAATTCTACACTGTACATTGAAACACACACCATATAATACACCACAAAACTGTCATGAAAATCAAGCATTATGATTAACATCTGACAATACAGCATGTTGTTGTTTCAATATAGATTTAGGCTGGCTTTGAGTTCTAAAATAACTCTGATATACACTCTTTTAATTAATTAAGTTCATCTTCCTGTATTGTAAACAATAGGATATTGTTGAGAAATAAACTGATTTTGATTGATTGGATTGATTGATTTGATTGATTGATTGATTGATTGATAATCTGGCAGCAAATGGCCTCTGGCTGTGCTGCGACACTCCATACTAAAACTCATCTGGCAACATAAAGGTTCTGATCAAAATCTAGTCAACGATGCAAATTTGAACTGTTTTAAGAGTAGGCAGTAGGGTGGTCCTTATCTATAAGAAAAATTTCAAAATTTATTTTTTATTGCTCCCACCATCCTATCAGGTACTACCCCACTAGAAAACAATTCCTACCAATTATTTTGTAGATCAGAGTGCATTTAGGGTATGCTCAAGCCGGTCAAAGTTAGTGAAAATACACGAAAAAGTGAGCTACTTTCGAAAAATATATGAAACGTTAACTCCATTTGTTTCTTAGATGTTTAGCATGGAAGTTGCTAAGCTAGTGAAAAGTTACAATTTCAAATGACAATTGTCACATTCAACACTCAAGGCAGCGAGAAAAAGGTCGACCGGGAGCAATGCTTGGAGTTGATGTGTCTCTGTTGAAAAAGGAGCGACAGGCAAAAAAACGCGAGAATCAGCTGACATGGAAAGAAAAGCAAAAGGCCAGCTTTGATCAAGTTGTTGTTTCGAAATCGTCCGACTCTACCGGTTCAGGTTCTGATTCTGAGGTGGAAGGAACAGTGGGTGGAGTTATCCATGCACCGCAAACAAACAAACGTGGAAGAATAAACATCAAGACGCCATCTGTCCTGTCATCACTCGACCGGGCAAAGATAAGTGATCGCCATGCTGTGCAGCTGATTGCCCCAATCATTCATGCTTCTGGGGCGAACCTTGAGGAATACAGCATTAATCAATCATCTATTCGCCGCCATCGGCAGCTCCACTGGCAACGTGGGCTGCCGAGCTTAAAACTGAGTTCAGCACACAGAAACCAATGGTACTCCACTGGGACGGCAAGCTCATGGGTGACCTCACTGGGGATGAAAAAGTGGATCGACTTCCAATCATTGTGTCAGGATCTGGCACTGAACAACTACTCTGTATTCCGAAGCTGCCTTCTGGGACTGGTCAGGCTATGGCAGATGCAATATTTGAAACAGTGCTGGATTGGGGCATCAAAGATTGCATTAAAGCTCTGAGCTTTGACACCACTGCTAACATCAAGAGTGGTGCATGTGTGCTGATTGAAAAATTGCTTGAGAACAAGGTAGGCTACTGTATCTGGCGTGCAGCCATCACATACATGAGATGATGTTGCATAGAGGATGCATTCAGCATCACAATGGGACCGTTGAGTGGCCCTGAGATCCAGCTTTTCAAGAGATTTAAGGTTTTCTGGCCAAGCATAGTGGCAGCTGATTACAAGCCTCGGATAGGAGATCCTGAAATTGCTGCCGCAGTTATATATCTCGGATATTAAGAACTTCGTGATGAGCCAACTCGAACTAACTCACCAGCGTGCAGACTACCAAGAACTTCTTGAACTGAGTCTAGTGTTTCTGGGGGGGAGTACCATCACGTGGCATAATGTTCATGAAGCCTGTGCCATACACCGTGCTCATTTCATGGCACGGCTGATTTACGCACTGAAAATGTTCATCTTCAGAGATGCTGGCTTCAAACTGACCAAGAGAGTAAGACAAGGTCTTGGCAACTTCTATGTGTTTGGAGTATCAGCATATGTCAAGTCATGGTTCCTATCCCAACTACCAACATCAGCTCCCGCCGGCGACTTGCGTCTGTTGAAGCTCCTCATTGAAATCAACTCACCATCGTCTTTGGGTGCCTTCAAGAAACTTTGCAGGCACCTTGGTACCTAAGCGAGGAGTTGGTATAAATGCTTTTTGATCCAGAAGTCGATGCAGCTGAGAAAAGGGCAATGGTGAAGCGACTAAGTCACGGTGCACAGAAGGACCTTGCAAAACGATTTGCAATTGACCAGTCCACAATCCGTGATAAAAGGCTGAGGGATTTTGTTACCAGCAACACATGCAATTTCTTTGCGATTCTTTAACTCTCCATCTCTTTCCTGGTAACAAATCCATAGACAGGGGAATCAAACGCAGACTATCTGAAGGCTGAAGAAGTGGTCCGCGAACTTAGCATTGTCAACGATACAGCCGAAAGGGGAGTCGCACTGATGCAGGAGTACAATGCCTTGATGACCAAAGATGAGAAACAGCCACAGTTTATCCTACAGGTCGTGGCAAAACACCGCAAACTGTATCCCGATTCAAAGAAAGAAACAGTAATCAAGGGTCTTGCTTCCACGTCATCAAATGACACATAGAGCGGTTGAGCTATAAACATTTTGCCAGCACTCAATTGAACTCTCACTAACATGACATTGCCAGTTCTTATGAACACTGCCTTTAGCTCTTTAATAATTACTGTTGACTTTAACAAGCATGTTAATAGTCACTCTTGCGTTTAACAGCAATTTATATTATAACATGAAAACGCCATTAATTTGTGCGCCTAATATTGAAACTTGAGTCGGCTTGAGCACACACTAAATCTTAACCAATCTTGGAGATATTTGGTGCAAATAAGTTTCTACTGTGGGAGACTCTATTGGGAGGGTGGGAGGATGAAATTTTAAAAGTCAAAATTTAAGGACCACCCTAGTAGGCAGGAACACATTATTATTATTATTATTATTATTATTATTATTATTATTATTATTATTATTATTATTCTTTAAAAAACTTGTAAAAATTTATCAAACATTGTGAGTAGCAGGGCCGCCGAGAGAAATTCCGGGCCCTGGAACAAAAAAATTCGCAGGCCCTTAAGAAAAATTTATTGTCTCCGAAAAACCTGACAAGCAAAAAAAGCGTCATAAACTCTCCAAAAACAGCAAATAAACCTTATCGTCACCGGATCTGGGCCCCTGAAAACTCATGGGCCCCGGTACAATGTACCGGCTGCACCCACCTCTCCTCAGGCCTGGTGAGTAGATAAGCCGTAGGAATGGCAAGATAGAAAAATGAAGAAATAAATCAAAATGGAAAAACCACACAGCAAAAGCATTACATCCACTGCTTTTGATACTATTGCAGGATCATAAATATGCTAATTAATTTTATTTGTATACATAATAATAATTATTATTAAAATTATTATTATTATTATTATTACAATTATTACAATTAATTATTATAATTTTTTTATTATTACATGGTTGCTAATGAGTCAAGTGCCCTAAACATGTAGGCCAAACAGTTTCAAGCTGGCATTTATAAACAATCAGTGAGGTCAGGACTCAGGAGTGTAGCTTACAGTACGTTGTTCCAAATACTTTATACTTGTATATACTTTATATCTTATACTTTTTGTACTCTTTATTATAAATAGGTGAGTGACATAACTACAAACGAGGAAAATTATTGAAAGAAAAGACACCATTGAGGTTCCTCTCCCAGGTTGTAATGCCAAAAGCGAATGCCCTCCAGTTTTCCAAGTGGAGCAACAGTTCGCAGAATGAATATATTTACGGCTCCACGCTGCAGGACTTTATACTCATGGCAGTGAAGACGGTGGGCCACTGATGATCCTGTATCACCTGAAAATCAACCAGAATTTCGAAACCTAGTTTCACACAAGATAGGTAAACATTGCCAAAATTTTAAGGCTCTAAAATGATGTGGCAGGTATAGAGAAACATTTGAACAAAGAAAAAAGTGCAAGGCTTATTAAGACAGCACAGTTGCTGCCAATCACTTGCTCACTTGCTCATGCACTCGCTTGCTCACTCACACACCTACCGACCCACCACCCAATCCAACACCCACCCAACCAAACTCACCAACACAAACCCACTCACTCGCTACTCACTCACTCACTCACTACTTGCTCATGCACTCACTCACTCCTCACTCTCACTCACTCACTCATTCATTCATTATTGAAGACAGGATGTGAAAACCCTGCAGTTAACAACAGCCAATGATCAATAAGCAGATGTTATCTGAAATCAAAACCAACACATATCTGAAAAGAGAAGGAAAGGTTGACAAAAGTGGAAATCCAAGACAGAAGACCATAGTAGCACCTGAAGGTGAAAAGATGGGAAATTGTTTTATTGCCAAGAATCATCAGCATAGCCAAGAGAGGGTAGGCCCTATGGTTGGGATCAGCCATGGAATATGCACAATCTAGTCCAGAAATTTTAAGAGGAGAGGTTGCAGGTAGGGAGATTAGAACAGAATCGCTACATTATGGCACATGTGAGAAAGTTCCTTGATGACCTTTTTTGGCTTGTAGACTTTCGGAACTAAAATTGTTAATGCACCTCACTGCTTAGAATACAAACAAGTATGCATTCATACTACTTGCAACCTTCATACTACTTGCGACCTTCATACTACTTGCAACCTTCATACTACTTGCAACCTTCATACTACTTGCAACCTTCATACTACTTGCAACCTTCATACTACTTGCAACCTTCATACTACTTGCAACCTTCATACTACTTGCAACCTTCATACTACTTGCAACCTTCATACTACTTCATACTACTTAACCTTCATACAATATTGCAACCTTCATACTATCGGATTAAGCCCAAGATTGCAACCTTCATAGCATGCAACATACATACTACTTCATACTACTTGCAACCTTCATACTAAGTACTTGCAACCTTCATACAATATTGCAGTTATCGGATTAAGCCCAAGATTTAGCATAGCATAAATCACAACATTATGCACGTTTCTAAATCTAGGAACTTAAAAAATCTCAAATGAAATGCAAAGAAAGAGATATTAAAATACAAATTTTTGACTATGCATGGTTCACCTATTAGGGATGTGTACACAACCGATGTGGTCCCAGAACCAAAGCGAGATCCAGTGAAAATGGTAACCAGGTAGACGTACCTGGCATTCACCATGTTGTCCTCAAGATCGATTGGCAATGCCTAAAAAGAGCTCATGCTTAAGCAAGAAACTGAACCTGTTAACTAACCCAACAACCAAAGCAATGTTCATGGATCTAATGACACAACGTGCTTTGCTATTATTATTACTAGAAAGATACTATTATTACTAATCCAATATTATTGCCAATCATTGAATTATGCTGAACAACATTTTATGATGTTATTATTATTATCATACGTTAAAATTACTACGAACAATTGTTACCAATAGCAACGTCGTCTACTCTACGAACTACTACTACTGAACATCGCCCACCAACTACTACTAAACTACCAATAGTCACTACGGTTCAAAAACCGTCTACCAATAGTCAACCAATCAGAACCTTGAAGGTAACAGACAGAGAGACACCAGGATCTTAATATTATAGATACCACCATTATTATTGTTGTCATTATTATTATTATTATTACTACTATTACTATAGGTGCTGTTAACTACTGACAGTTTATCATACTACTACTATACTAATCATGTATAATATTTTTTCCTTCGTGTTGCTTGTTCATTTCTTCCTTGGTATTTTGGCACCAGAGAAGTGAAAATCCAAACTGGCGGCCATATTAAAGAAAGGGGACTTAACAAGCTGTGCAAACCATAGCACCATTGCACTCATACCACATTTATGCAAAGCCATGCTAAACATCGTACAAGACAAATTGAAACATGCACATGAGGATAACCTAAGTGATTAGCAAGGAAGATTTATAAGGGACAGAAGTACTGCAAAGAAAATACTGACACTCAAATTGCTGAGTAAAGATAAAGCTTTGTATCTCTGCTTCACTGACTTCACCAAAGCATTTGATTCAATGACTGTGGGTATCGCTAGCATTTATGGGAATACCAGGAAGACTTATCCATAATAATGCATCGCAAATAACCAGTCAACCAATCAACCAATCAATCAACCAATCAACCAACCAACTAATCAATCAATCAACCAATCAATCAATCAACCAATCAACCAACCAATCAACCAATCAATCAATCAATCAGTCAACTTCTATGGCGCCACTATCATAATGCCCAGGGCATCAGCCGATGGCGCACCAAATCCAAATTGAATTAGAGCCAGGTCAAGCCGGAAAGATCAGTCAGAAACGGCAGGGGAACGATCTGAGGGGGATAAGCCAAATCAAACAGGTATTTTTTAAGACCGTATCAAGAAATAAATGTACATCATACACTGTCCACTGTGTCCAGGCATAGTGTAACAAAAGTAGCATAGAAAAATACAATGAACGACGAGCATTGCAAATTCGACCCCTGCAACTGACATCAAAAGTATTGATGTAAACAGCGATTCTAAAGGTAATTGTTCCATTAAAATCGCTTACCATCAAGGCGTCTCGTTTGTCTTTACGCCTCGCCCACAGAAGGCCGAGAATAAAAAGAAACCACAAGGCTAAAACAACCGACAGTCCAACCGGATTTTGCCAAAATTTGAGAAACATCGCCAAATCCTTGATGTGGAGAGGATTTGGTTTAATCAGCAAACCTCCAGCAAAATGTGACAGATGAGTACAATCGCAGACGATGAGTTCAGCAGTTGAACGTTTCAAGTTAGGCTATAAAATATCAAAAGAAAGTCTTTAATAACTTGTCTGAATTCAAAACTATCCAGTGGCTCGTGAGATGCTGCAGCCCAGCTAAGAGGGGAGCAAGCTACCCCGGGTGCCGTCCTGGGGGGAGGGAGGGCGCCAGAAACCATAGTTGATTTTATTCACGACGGTATTTACAGTATGATAAGAAAAAAGGTAATTTTGCACACTACTTCCTTCATTCCTTCACCACGTCGTGAAAAGTCTGATAAGCAAAAACAAGGTCATCACCGGTTTTTAGACATTTAGGGGTGAAAAATCATACTTTGCCCAGGGCCCCGAATACTCTAGCTACGCCCAGCGACAAAATTGGTGTCAATCGACATGGTGTCACCAGTGGCACAACATCAACATGGCACACAGTCAAGTGCCCTGACTCTAAAGGTCCCACTGCTCTTGGCCTCAACTTTTAGCAGCAAATTGTAATAACAATAACAATAATAATAATAATAATAATAATAATAATAATAATAATAATAATAATAATAATAATAATAATAACAACAAGGTTTAGAGTGGTTCAGTGGGGTCTGCCCTGTGTGAGAACCACTGTTGCACTCATCCAGATCTAGTATCCTATAGTACTGAGGTTTATTTTGAAAACATTCACACTCGTAGCCATTACTATCTCCTCGTCCAGTTCATTCCATCTGTCCACCACTCTTGCACTGAAAATTACCAGTTAGTGGCCATGCAAAATATCATGTCAAAGGAATGCCCTGAAAACCTATAAGAAGATGGCCTAGAAAACTAATATTTCTTCCATCAATTCTGGACACCACTCTAATGTCTAATACAGCCTCATCAACTGGCTAATAATAATTAATTCTTGTGTTTTCATTTTTCATATCTAGGTGACAAAATCGCAGAATCAATGTTTTATTCCCATGGCTGTCCAAAATATCATGCAACTGAATGGCCCAAAGTAGTGGTGTAACAGCAATTACTAATACATGTTTGTTAACACATATTAAGTCATTCACCAAGTGATGTATCATAAGTGCGGGGTGAATCACGTGACCTAACAGGTCAAGCAATGAGTCAAACCCACATGGGTCAAAGCCAGAGCCCTCTCTATCCCCCCCACCGAGTGAGACTGAGCCATCAATCTGACAGTTCATTGTCATGCCAGTGGGTGTCACCCATGTGATTTACACCTCTGAAGCGACACCACAACAAATGCCATTACTACTGGCATAATGGCATTACTACAGCTGAAGAAAGAATGCATTCACAAATGTGGGAATTCTTGGATAAAATAAACAGGACAATCATCAAAGTAAGTGTACCGTACATCCTTTGTAGTCCCACACTAACAAGTTTTTGTCCCAAATCGCGCAGTGAGTCTCCAGCATCTTCATCGACACGCTGATGGACACATTTTTTGAGCTTTTGAACTGTAAAGCGATCACATTGCCTTTCTTGCTCAAATTATCTGGTGAGAATGTAAATGTGCCACTGGTTGGCAGCTTACTGCAAAGCAAAATCACAGCATGTTTCTATGACATGACTGAGATGCTGAAAATGGTCACAGATGACGATAATGAAGATGACAGCAAGGTGATGACTGTAAAATGATAACATCGATGAAAACAATGGCCAATGATTTATTGCAAAGAAATGAAGACTATATATTTCTGTGACAATAAAATTTAGCATAATATACTAGTAAATTTGTTGAAAAATGCATCAATATGCAAAAATCACATCACAATATTTTTGAAGATGTAAATGAAAATTTAATTAAACATTTCAATTCAAACTGATTATGTTTAAACTTTCTGCAACTGAAATTAAAAAAAACACACAAATCACAGACATATGGAATATTGATGTTTAGTAAAATGGTAATTTTAAAAAATGCTAGCATTCAAAAGTTTTGAAGCTAATAACTTTTTAAGTTACCTACATAATTTATAAAATTTGACTTGATAAATAAGCAGTTTTTTCAAGGAGCAGTGGAACAGCAGACTATTTTCATCAGGGCGTTTTTTTGCCGGAAAGAGGTGGAATGATGTTCCAGAAAATCTGAGGAATGTTTTTAATTTTAATTTTTATTGCAACAATAAATTCAAAAATAGAACATTTGAACTATAATATCTAACAGTCGTCTCTTTTACAATTTTCTTACCATACATCTTATTTTTATCAATAGTCCAAACAAGGCTGAAATTTGGCTTTGCTGTAAAACTTTTAACATAGATTAGTTGAAGCATGCTTTGCTGACTGCCAACCATTGTGTTTCAGGAAATAATTTTTTTTTACAAAACCTGACCCACTGAAAATGTTCTGACCTCCAGGAAGGAGGTAAGATAGCTAAAACCAAAATTTGATATGTCACTGACATCGTTCACGACTGGTTGGAAGATCAACTCGCCAGTACCTGGTAAATTGAACACTGGACATCACTGTTTTTAGACATTTAATTTAGGGGTTGGAAATTAAAGATAAATAATCGTTACTTTATTTTAACAATTAATTTTATTAATGATTAATCGATGGTTTTTTATTGGCCAAGACCGTGGTCGGACAAAATGTCCAAGGACAAAATGTCACGGACAAAAGGTCACGGACAAAACATCACGGGTTGGAGTTAGGGTTAGGCTTTTTGTTACATATTATCCCCATTACATCTTGTTCGTGACATTTTGTCCCCATGACATTTTGTCCTAGCACCGCCAAGACTATTCTGTGCATACCAGCAACCTCAGTTCCATGTGAACGACTAGGTATTTAGTTCTGCTGGTTACATGTCCGTCACTTATAATAATAATATAATACAATATAACAAGGTTTAAAGTGGTTCAGTAGGGACTGCCCTGTGTGAGAACCACTTGAATCAAACACTGTTAATATGCTCGTGTGCTTGCACAGTTGGTTATCCAACGACATTTGAGCGAGAAAACTCTTGTGCTATTAACTCTTTTTAACTGAATTTTATGTGAAATATCACATCTTTTGTCAACAACTGTAACAATAGAAATTTTTTTATTTAATCGAAATTAACTATTAATTAATCGTTAATTTCTCAAAAGTTAACTATTAAAATTAAATTAATCACTACCAGCCCTAATTTAATTTAACAACGAAAGATTTGATGTACGATTTAAGATTTGGGGTAAAAATTGCCCACAATGGCAATTTGTGACATAAGATCTGTCCAACACTGTAGAAATGTAAATGAATTTACCCAAAATTAAAATTCCATAAATCGCAGCACGGCGTGCAATCTGTTAGATCCCGGCATTCAATGTCCTTCACTTTTCCTTCGCAAAGCTTAAACGTCATGCTTCCAACCGGAACGTCTTTCCCATCAACTGTCAAGACGACCACGGCGATCGTACTATCCGGATTAGTGAAATTCACGGCAAACATCGCGACACGACCTGGATAGACAGTCCCAGTCTCGATGGCTTCAGTCGGCTTGGCAGAATTCGGAAGAGAAAGGCTAATAGGATTGGAAAGAGATTTTGACACGTCCTGCTTTACTCCGTTGTGACGCAACACAATTTCCACGCTGCCTGACGTGATGTCGGCACTCGAAGGCGACCACCAGTAAGGATGGTTTTTGAAGGTTAACATCTTAAACCATACAAGTATATACCGGTAATAGGGCTGGGGATATTAACGATTAATTAATCGATTAATCGTTAAAATTTTTAATCAACTAACTTTTCGATTAATTTTCATATTTGTGTAACTTATTTACTTGAATTCCTACTTAGCTTACAATATTTCTACTTCATTCAGACAACAATGGCGAGTAATGAAAGCAATGCTGCAGTTAAGCATTTCAGAGAGAGAGAGAGAGAGAGAGAGAGAGAGAGAGAGAGAGAGAGAGAGAGAGAGAGAGAGAGAGAGAGAGAGAGAGAGAGAGAGAGAGAGAGAGAGAGAGAGAGAGAGAGAGATGAGCAAGCACTTTTGTTTTGTTTCTAAGCTAACTGCAGACGGCAAAGTAGACAATACAAGGAGATAAGCAAAAAGCTATATGTAATTATTTTAATTGAAATTAATCCATTAACAAATTTTCCGATTAATTGAACAAGAAAATTTTAATCGTTACCAGCCCTAGTATATAATACTCAGAACTTATTGTATGCAAAAGGAAGAAGACATAAAGTTCCAGAATCCAGACACTGTCACAAGGAACCTCAATGCCTTTCCCCTCCCTACCCTGCCCGACCCTCTCAAAGCAGGAAGGGAGCTTGACACTTGGGGCCCGATGGATGCCTCATTGGTTCGGGTTGCAAAGTTTAGAGTGGAGAGACAATAACCAGCTATTCAAAGATTTCCCAAGGCCGATGACCAAGGTCAAATATTTACATTGACAGCTAATTTGGTCCTTATAAGGATTTTTCAGTGACTAACTAACAAGGACGAGGAAAAGAACTGACCTGCAAGGACTAGGATTAAGGATAAGGACAAGGACTGCCCCAAGGACAAGGATAAGGAGGAAGACTGATTACCAAAGACAAGGATAAGGACGAGGAATTCAAATTGGTCTTTAAGGACAAGGACCAGGACAAGGATTAACATCACTGAAGAGATCTATAGACAAAAGTCTGCTGAAATGTACTTGAAAATACATACATATACAAGCACTCTCAAATCCAAATTCAGGTCAGTAACCATAGCCTAAGTAACTTCATATTTACAAGTTTTGTGACAGACCTAATAGTCGTCAACTCATCATACATGTTTCATCTCTCAATTTCAGATTTTTATCACATGTAATATTCTAAATCTGCGGAAGGTGACTGCAACAGCCACAACCAAGTTTGCCAATCAGCGATGATGCCGATGTTGTACAGGGGCGGAGCTAGGGTGTCCGGCGCCCGGGGACAAAATATACTGGTGGCGCCCCTCAACTTGACGAAAATCCTAAGAAGCCAAAAAGGGTGCTGCTCCGCCCATTAGGTGCCCCTTTACTCAACTTCGCGGATACCCTGACTAGCAAAAAAGTCATCACCCGTAGCAGAACTCCCTACCTTAAACCAATTTTGGCGCCCCCTCACCTCGGCGCCCGGGGACATCTGTACCCCTCTGCACCCCCTAGATCCGCCTCTGATGTTGTATTAATTCTGTCATCTGTTACCTCAATTTGAAATTCATCACTTGCTCCCGATTTGAATTGTGAAAAAGTAGAGGCCGGTATTGCAACCTCGAATTTGTCATCAGTTTTTAACGGAGTTGGCCGACTACGTGACGGCACAACTGTCTCTATCTTCGCGGTGAAGAAATCTGTTGTGACCGTTGAATTTTCATTTAAGAAAGTCGTCGTTGCTAACTTTTTGTTGCCGTATTCCAGAACACTCATTACTTCAGCTACTACATCTTTTGACTGAAGTTACACACACAACAAATGCAGACATCCAATTACAAAAAAGCCGATACATAAACACGATCATCATCGTCATCATCATCATCAGCAGCAGCAGCATCATCATCAGCAGCAGCAGCAGTAGTAGCAGCAGCTTCAGCATTAATCATGGGCTCAGAACCCTTTGGTGTCTGATGCCATCCTCACAGTCTGTTCCCAGACCATTCTATTTAGAGCTCTGTATTGTATTGTATAGTATATTGGACTATTTATATAGCGCCTGTTATTAGTTATGTTGAGTGCAAAATGAATACAATTTCTAATGATTGCCTTGATTCATTTTTAGCATTACAGTGGTCAACAGATGGAATGAATTGGATGAGGAGATAGTAATGGTTACTAGAGTAAATGATTTTTAAAGAAACTGAAGTACTGAAGGATACTAGATTGGTCTTGTAAAGCTATAAGACTGTAGATAAAGTATTGTATAAGTAGTGAGCACAGAAACTGAATGAGGCAGTTATGCCATTGTATACTGCAATGTTTTGTTGTTATTTTTAAGACTCAAAAGACAGAAGACAAAGAATGAGAATACAGGAACAAGCCTACCAGAGGACAAGACTGCAAAGAATGAGATTACACAGCAAGACCATAATGTGGATGAATGGCTGGTTGAAACATAGTGGTTCTCACACTTTCTGAACCGCTTTAAACCAAGTTATTAGTACCGGTATATATTTAGAATTAATGGTCTTACTGTAAATACGATCAGCCTATATTTAATATTGCATTTGTATCTAGACTTTTTGAACTTGTTTGTATCTGGTATATTGGTTCATAGGAAAGCAGGCTTTGGACAGAGAATGTTTCTCTTCTCCTGCTTCTCCCTTTAGTATCCTAATCCTTTAACGTCAATTTTAATATATCAAATATAGAAATATTACATATTTTAGCATTTGTATTTACAACTGTTTTTCCTGTATTGAATTGTGATATTGACTATCTTTGGTTCTGACTTTGATACCAATAAACAAATTGATTGATTGATTGATTAAGTTACAGACTGACAGGAAGGTACACAGGGCATGCGCGATGCTCAAATTTAACCTTGATCATAATCCAGAAAGACAAAAGCAAAGACTCGTTCTTACTTGATCTGCTTTTGTCGATGAACTGGTGTGAGCTGAGGTCAGCAGATTAGATGCGACTTGGAACAATTGCCTGAAACAAGAAATTTTCTGCAACAGAGATACCTGCATGGGAAACCACACTTTGAACAAATCTATTGTCTGCAATTACTAGTTAAAGATGCAAATTAGTCGATTAATATCTAACTTTGTTTAAAATATCTAATATTAATATCTAATCTTTGCTTAAAAATTCTATTTAACATGCAAGTGACTCCACAGAGAAGACATATATTATTATTATTATTATTATTATTATTATTATTATTATTATTATTATTATTATTATTATTATTATTATTAACGTACTGATTAATGTGGTAACTTGTTGAAACGAACTGTGTGAACACATTACAAAGTTAAAAATATATAAGACCTATTTGTTCAGAAAATCTTATTCTCTTCTGCCTCAGATTGTTGTCCATTCATTTATTTTGACAACTGTTATTTTATTTAATTTTATTGGACTCTGTAATGTGCCCTTGCTCCTGACATTTTGGTAATTTGGCACACAAGAAAGTAAGTTTAATAATAATAATAATAATAATAATAATAATAATAATAATAATAATAATAATAATAATAATAATAATGGCCAAGTTAGCCTGTGTGAAAACCACTATAGTAACTCTGCTTTCAGTAACCTAGCTTTCCAACCAAGATAACCTTTGAATCTTTATAATAATAATAATAATAATAATAATAATAATAATAATAATATAGATGAACCATCCCAAAAATTAAACAGTGCACAGTCTTCTAGACAAGAAATTATTTATCAAGTAAAATTTTTAAACATGAAATAAAATGTCTTCAATGCTGCCTTAGATGAAGCATCAACTGGGATTTGACTCTCACATGCAGACCAGGGCTGAGTTAGCATAAGAAGTAGCACTTAAGGACGAGGCACTATTATCAAAGTGCTAGATACACTGAATTTTGAATTGAATTTCAGAATGCTACCTGAAATTGTTGTCATAGTAGTCGCTCCTAACTTCTGAATTCATGCTATTTCCACTGCTTCCAACATCAGTGGCAAGTTTCATCAAACTGAAGGTCTTCACAATATCATGGGAGTCAAATTCCCCTGCTTTATCTGTCACTTTACTGAGACCAAAGACGCATTGCTGGAGACCAACGGCATAGGGGTTGCTTGAGTCCCCAGATGTCACGGCCAACGATGACATGAGTTTGGCTAACGCTTCTCTGAACTTTTCATGTGTAAGGAAAAGAAACGCATTAACACTTTCTCCAGAAATGCAATCAATCAATCAACCAACCAATCAACCAACCAATCAATCAATCAATCAATCAATCAATTTTAAATGGCATCACTATCATAAAATGCCTATGCATCAGCTGCTGGCACACCAAATCCAAACCGAATTAAAGTCAGATCAGACTTAACCTTACAATGCAGTAGACTTTGGCTGCGGATCAAATTTAAGCATATAGGTGTGCATAACTCTGTTAACTTGATAATCAATTTTTTTAAATTCAAATTTTAAAGGTTCGATAAAAAGTTAGGCCGTTTCTCCGACTCAACATGAAGGCATCTCCGATGGCCAAATCAGCTTCCACACGACTCAGCCGTCCCTCTTGCCACCCTCCCACATCAAGCCATCTTGCAAGGACGTGGCTGGAATGCAATGCTACACGTAACGTTCAACTGGTCATGCTGCTGATGCTGATGATGATTATTAAAAAGTAAACAATGACAAAAATTAAGCAGAGATGACATGAAAGTTTATAACAAAACACTAAAGTACCAGTAATAATAAATAACAATAACAAGGTTTAGTGTTGTTCAGTAGGGTATGTCCTGTGTGAGAACCACTATGTTCCACCCATCCATTCATTCACATTATGGTCTTGCTGTGCAATCTCATTCGTTGCCCTATTGTCCTCTAGTAGGTTTGTTCCTGCATTCTCCTTCTTTGTCTTCTTGTCTTTGCACCTAAAAATAATAGGAAATAGCATTAGTGATTATTGCATCAACAGTAAGACAATCCAGCGTAATTAAATGAGATATAGAAACCTGCTTTCTTTCCTCATTCGACTCCTTCATAACATTCAGGTCGACGTATGTATTTGCAGAAGAGGCAACCTGATCCAGGAGAGAAGCAGCTGCTGCAATGTTGCCAGAAGTCTTCAGGCGATTTATCACATCGGTCAATTCACCCAAACGAGACAAAGTATAGCGTTGAAAGGTCACCTAATCCAGCATCAACATATTTACATGTACAAATAACAAACAGAATTCCAGAACTTGAGAGGGCTTCTTGATATGTCTTAGATGTTCTTTCTGATTCAGGATATTTCTGCAGATCCTTCCCTTTCTCAAATAGCCTTTTCACTTTTATCACTGCGCTATCAAATGCAAAAATAATAATAATAATAATAATAATAATAATAATGCGATTTTAAGTGGTTTAGGAGGCTAAGTAAGCTGGCCTTATTATATATCTCAATCACTTCAGATGCAACAGTTTTTACAATATCATTAGCAGTCTTATGCCTCTCTTTTTGCTGGTAAAAAACACATGCTCTTAGAATATCTTCACATGTTGGCAGCACATTTTTGGCTAATTCATTTGGAAAACCAAATACTGAATGTCAACATTTACTTTGTGTACTAGAGCTTGCTATAATTTAGCAACAATTCACCGCTCAAGCCACGAAATGATCATCATTAGGAATCATAAATACAAAACAACAAAAACAATAACTGCACCAGGCATCAAACCATTGTACCCATGTATGGTAAGCAAGTAAGTAAGTACAATCCCGTGCACCCATTTAGCATTTTCTAAAATAGGCACAGTAGGAGCTGCTTATTCCTAGGTGCTTAATCTACTGCTGAGAAAGCGATAGTTAAAGCAGTGCTTCTTAACCCCTTTTTGATTACTATCACTGGAACAAGTATAAGAGAGCAAATTACCCCCTTATTCCCTACCAGCAAAATTCATCTGACAAGATCTTTGCTTTGCTTGAATGCTAGCCAACAGAATTAGAAATTTTCCAAACTGCTATAAACTGGAAGACATTTAATTAATTATCGACAAATACACCAAATGAACAATTCTAAGTTTCTTCTTTTCCCCATTTTCGAATATTGCAAACTGCACCCACTCTCATTTAAAAACAACACCCACGCACTGATTCACTCACTCACTCACTCACTCACTCACTCACTCACACTCACTCACTCAATCAATCAAAAACAACCAACCAATCAATCAATCAACTTCTAAGGTGTCACCATCGCAATGCCTAGAAAAATCACAAGACACATGATATACTAACAAAGTGGACGTACCAGCAGAAACAGCAGAAAGGTTTTCCACAACAAAACAGTACGATGGAGTCCGAGGACATAACATGAAACTGTTTAAGAAATGGGTTGAGAGATGCAAGCAACATTTTTTAGTGCTGGAGTGATGAATTGGATGAGAAGATATCTAGTAATTGTTACTAGTGTAAATGCTTTCAAAATAAACCTAAGTACCATAGGATACTAGATTGGTCTTGTAGAGCTATTAGTCTGTAGACAAAGTATTGTAGTCAGTTATACAGTAACTGAATGTGGTAT
This sequence comes from Metaphire vulgaris, assembly GCA_018105865.1. Classification (NCBI taxonomy): domain Eukaryota; kingdom Metazoa; phylum Annelida; class Clitellata; order Crassiclitellata; family Megascolecidae; genus Metaphire; species Metaphire vulgaris. Next base: position 8,947,977 of record CM030871.1, read on the forward strand.
TTATATATTATACATTACAATAATAGGAATGAATGGATAGGTGGAGTAGAGTAGTTCCAACATTGGGTATACCCTACTGAACCACTCTAAGTATTATTAACAGCACTTTTTTCTGCCGGAGCGTGTCAAAACAGCGTTCTGGAACCTTTCCCTTCACAAGCACTTGACGCACTGTAAAATAAAATCTACAGAAATTACAGTTGTAGCGGACACGGCTGCAATGAACATTCGACATCAACCTACAGCCAGCGTGATCTCGGTATTTGATGATGCCCCTGCCTTGTCTGAAACCTCTGCCGTAACACAAACACGGTTTGCGTTGTTCGGATCGCCTCCAGAAAGCGTTACGTTGGAAACCATCGAATTAAATCCTTTGTACAAGATCGTTGGCTCTATGAAAGCACAAGACAGTCATCATTAATAAGTAAATCAGCTCGATTGTATGTACCGGTATGCAAAGCAAATGAAAGAATGTCAAATTGCCAAGCTTTCAAACTGATCTTACAAATGGCAATAAATACCTGCAACTACTACTACTACTACCACTACTACTACTACCACCACCACCACCACCAACACCACCAACACCACCAACACCAACACCACCAACACCACCACCACCACTACTACACTACTACTACTACTACTACTACTACTAATAATAATAATAATAATAATAATAATAATAATAATAATGGGGTTTAAAGTGGTTCAGTAGGATCTATTATGTGTGAGAACCACAGTGTTCCAATTGGCCTTTCATTCAAATTATGGTTTTCTTTGTGTTTTCTCATTCCCTGTCTTGCGATCTTTGAGTCCACAAGTAATATTAACAAATTCTGTAGTAGACACAATGTTATAACATGAATACCTGGTTGAAATGCTGGACGATTTCCCTGGCATGGATGCAACGTGAATGAGTACACGAGAGGCGCGATGCCACCTGAACCAGTACATGAAAATGTAAACAGAGTAGAAAGGGCAAAACCAACATTGGGATTCACAGAGCAGGCCTCAATCTTGGGTACTGTTGTGGTCTCAAAGCTGTAGCTTGCCTTCTTCGAACCAGATTGTCCAAAAGTAACTGAAAGTTAAAAATCAACCGATTCGTAAAAAAGATATGTGTGCTATTATACCTGGTCTGCTCTCTTCACACCCAACATTTTCTGTTGCCAATATGTGTCTTCATGAATATCCCTTGCTCACTAGGCATTTTCTGCATTTCCTCTTTCCACTGCCTACTACATGACCACGATTCAACAGGCTGCAAACATTTCTTAATTCTGTAATGATTCCTTTTGATGGGCCACAGGAAAAATCCCGAGTACCCATTCAGTGGTACAATGCACAAGTATTATATATATATATATACAAGTATTATATATATTACAATTATTATAAAGTATTATATTATTATATATATATATATATATATATATATATATATATGAACTTTATTAGGAACTTTTTCCGTGGCCGACCTCGAAGGACCTGACGAGAGTTAACACACTAATTTTTGTCTCGGACAATTGTTTTTCCCATAAGACCTTCAGAAATGAAGTACCGAGGGCAAAAATAAATAAATAAATAAATATATATATATAATTTATATATATATATATATCAGTATAACGTACATTTTAACTCTGGGCACGGAATAAAAATTTTTAATACCTTCAGAAGGAGGAATACTTTTTTTATAACATAAACTTGTACACTACTCAGCTTGAAACTGTCCTCTTTAGCAAGAGGCACAGCTGTAGATGTGTCTACACGTGGCTGTAGACATGCCTACACCTGGCGCCACCTAGTGAACGTAGTGACAGTAATGCTCTCCATGCAGTATGTCGAGTTTTATCGACAGATGTTACTGCCAGCCCTCGATGTCGACTTTTGTCGACGCCCGACCTCAAACAGTTAAAGTGATTGCGCACATAAGTGCAGTTAAGTCACAAGCTAGACTGCTACAATAAGATAAAATGGTTTTAATTGGTTTCTACTGTTCACACGAAAAGAGGAATTTTTCAAGAGAAGCATTTGTCAAAAATCTAGTATTTTGGGGAAGGAGCTTGCTGGCCAATTAAAAGAATGTCACGGGCCAAATTTGGCCCATGGGCCAGGGTTTGCAGATAACTGGTCTACATGAATTTGCCTTGCTCTACACACTTTCTGCATTTCCTGTTTCCATTGTATATAGAGGGTGGCACAAAAAACCGGACTATACTGAATGAAATCCTAAATGTGACTAGTCCGTTTTTTGCACCACCCTGTATGTATATATGTTATTCAGTAAAAAAATTAAAAAACATACTCACCAACCAAGTCAATTGTGTAAGACCATTTACTAGAAGACGCAAATACTCCTGGATTGACTCTTAGGATAACATCGTTTAGTCCACCTTGGGTATTCTGCGAAAAGATTACTTTGACCGGGCCTTTGCTGTCCTGCGAAAGACTCCAAGCATAACTCTGCCTCCCTCTACACTTCACACACAAAGCCTTTAGAACAAGCTCATAGGAAGGGTTCATCGATGCCGTGTTGCAATTGAGCTCACAGGTTAGCTCTACGTCTCCAAGAAAACTTTCAGACGTCAACGTGATGGTCTTTTTCGCATCGGCAGAATCGGTATCCTTCTTCGAACATGTCACCATGAATGTAAAGTCCTGTGGTAAACTCGTATATGCAAACTCGCTTGCGCTAACTACGGCAATTGGTCCAGAAATGCTCAGCCCGCCTTTAAAGCAATCTAAATATAAATGAAAGCATCATCACTATTTATAACAATTTATCACATTTCAGATCCGGTCTTAAGAAAGACCTGTTTGACTTGGCTTATCCCCCTTAGATTGCTCCCCCGCTGTTCTGACTGATCTTCTGGATTGACCTGGCTCTAATTCTATTTAGATTTGGAGTGCAATCGGATGATGCACTGGGCAGTATGACAGTGGCGCCATAGAAGTTTCTTGATTGATTATGATTTTTATCATCATTATTCTTCATTAATCTGATTGGAAGCATAAGTCACTGATAGTGTACAGTTGAAAATCAATATTAACTGAGAGATACTAAATGGAGAGAAAGAGGAAGAGACTTAATTCTCATTAATAAATCTGCCTTCCAAAATAATAATAATAATAATAATAATAATAATAATAATAATAATAATAATAATAATAATAATAATAATAATAAAATAATAATAATAATAATAATAATAATAATAATAATAATAATAATAACAACAATAATTTAAACAAGGCACTCTACACTCAACTAGAAGGAAACAAAGGAAGAGGAAGACCCAGGAAAAAGTGGATGGACAACACCAGAGAAGACATGAACATGAAAGGAATTACAATAGTAGAAGGAAGACGATTGACAGAAGATAGAACTTCTTGGAAGCATTTTGTGTCTAGCTATTGCCGCTGATGAGCTGCAGAAAGCAAAGATGATGATGAAACAATTAATATATAATCACTTTATCATTAAGGTTTATACAACACCATGTATCTCTCTCTTTCAATACATTCAATTTTAGCATGACTGTCACCCTGCAGATTGATATGCACAAGAAATCAAGAAATGATTATAGATATTTGTAGTACTTGAGACTCAGACCAATGAGAGGGGGAATCAGACCCGTGGGGAAAGAATTCTTAATTGTTTCATTATGCCCCCAAGCAGCTACTTCGGTGCTGCTTTTGAAAGCGCTATATAAATCAACGAGATTTTACTTACTTACAGTAGTACTCTGTAGCTCTAAGTTCAATAAACTTACTCTGTGGGGATGCTGGTTCAATATCTTTTCCTGTGGTACACTTCCAGGTATAAGCCACAGGCTGGCCCCCAATGGGATACTCAGGATCCCTCGAAGCAGATGCATCAATCCTCACAGTGTCTCCAAGGCCTACAAACAGCATTTCAAATCAGTTTAAAATTAAAATTTCAACTGTCCCTGTAGTGTTGTAGTACATTACAATTCCGTTATTATTATTATTCTTGACAATTTTTATAGCGCCGTAAACATGACATAGATCAAAATCAAAGGCGCTTTACACAAATTTAATTAAGCTGGATGGTAAAAGCGCTTTAGAATGTTATTCTAAAGCGTTATGATCAATTCAACAAATAATTAAATTACAGTGACATCTTACATTTATACCAAGATACCTATTGACGGGAAATATGTTCCCTTGTTCCCTTTTAGTATCTTTCTTTCCAACTACCTTGTTATTTCATTTGCCTCAATGATTCCCATATTTGTTCTCACTATTTACCGGTAACGATTTCACTTAAAAATTGATACAGTGGATCCCACTTAATCACATATCGCTTAATTGCATAACCTGCATAATCGCATAACAACATAAAAACCCGAACCAGTGTTTTGTGCGTACAATTAATTATCAGACGTCCCAGTTATTCGCATAGTCCAGTTAATCGCATAAGCAAGGCTTGCACGGCACCTATGCAATTAAGCGGGTTTCACTGTAATACCAAAAAAACTAACATTATTGTTAATCAAGATGTGAATTTTTATTATTGTTTTTTTACAGATATTATTATTAATTGGTGTGTAACTAACTGTGAACTCAAGCTAATCTGAACTATGTAATATGAATTGTGTTGGAAAATAAGCAACAAAAACAAATAAATACCTGGCAAAGCAGCTGCACACAATTATTAAAACATGTACAATTGTACATTGTACAACACAGGATAGAAAAGTATTGAGAATGAGAAAAGTGCATTCTGGACATCTTTTTAAGATTTTAAACTTCATCCAGTGATATCACAACCTCCTTTAAATACCTATCCAAAAAACTTAGTGCCCTGTTTGATATTTTAGTCTACTTACTCTCCTAATTTGCAATGGCCACCCTGTAAGCTGCTGTTAATTTGTTCCTATTTTGCATAAAACTAGTCTGCAACTTTCTTAACTTCTCTAGTGATCCCCAGTTGAAATACCTATCTCTGTTCATTTTCTTTTGCCCTGGTATTGGGCATTGTTAACTCCTTGCTAAATTCACGCAGAAATCGTATATCTTTTGGAACAATAACAATAATGCCGACAATTTTAAAGTGAAACTAAACAGATTTCCACAGACCAGCTGTTGCAAATCTCGCCCCAAATACTGTGCAAATCAACTGCGTATTTTCAATCCGGAAATATCTTTTAGCCAGTGTCCTATTCCTGGTGACACCTACAGCAGCGGAAGGATGATATACCTAAAGAAGAAAGAACAGCTGTAACCAAATACATAAAATGCCACAAATCAATGAATCAACCAATGAACTTCTATAGCACCACTACCATAATGTCTAGGACAGTGGTGTCAAACATACGACCCACGGACCAGATACGGCCTGCGGAAGCTTTCATCCAGCCTGCGTGTATGTGGATGAATAATAATAATAATAATAATAATAATAATAATAATAATTATTATTATTATTATAGTACATGATACTTAGAGTTATTAATAGTTTTGGGAAACCCCTCGTAGTGGTCGTCATCCGCCCATCCTATGTTTCAATGCTTGGTGTTAATAATTAGTTGTTAGTAACTCTGAGGCCTAAAGCCAGAGATCATTACTGTACATGCCTTGATTCGCTCGGCTTAATGTCCAACATGAGTTCATGTAGTTGATTGGTTAAGCTTGTATAGTATGTATACTATGCTGAATTGTCATTCGTTGCTAATGGTTAATAAAAGGGAGCTGCACTGGGGCAACGGTGTTCTCGGGCGTTCCTTCGGTTCATGAGCAGCAAGCAACAACTGCCAACAGCAAGGCGATCTAACATTTCAAGAGAGGGAGCGCCCATAACCATAACCGTGAACTAGTTCCAGGCTGTATAACTACCTTCAGTGACTTCGTTATAGTTCTCCCCATCGTGGTGGACGGGCAACAATAACCCATTCACTACATAATAATACTAATACTAATAATAATAATGTGATTTAAAGTGGTTTAGGAGGCTAAGTTTATCCAGTGTAAAAACCATTGTAGCAACTCTCCGCATTCAATAACCTAGTTTTCCAAGATAGCCTTTGAATCCGTTTACTGTTTCGACTCCTCGTCCAAACTGTTCCATTCGTCCACAACCCTTGCACTAAAGAAATTTTTCTTTCTTGGACCCACCCTCTGCTTAAACAAATTGCATTGTAGCCTCTTGTGCTGTTATAGTGTGCAAATGTAAAGAATTGATCATATGGCACAGCCACTTTCCCAGTCATTATTTTTCAATACAAGAATACAAGAAAAAAACATTATGTTTAGGCTAAGCAAAGTTGCTTTATTCAAGGCATGTTCAAAGAGTAAGCCTACATATATGAAAATCGGAAATTACATATATGAAACTCAAATTTTTTACACTTACATACAATGCAAATGAATAAAAAATTTTTTAAACAATTCTCAAGCACACCTTTTATATACTGTTTTGTGTAATAGGCCCACAGTAGTTCATGTTAATGTTATGTAAAAATCAGGCCCGCCACAACCACAAAGACTTTTATGTATTTGGCAGAAAGTTTTGAAAAAAGGTAACTGGGTTCCTTGTAGTAAATACCTGAAGGCAGATTTTAAAAATGACTTTGACACCTATTGTCTAGGGCATCAGCCGACCACACACCACATCCATTCCGCATGAGTGATTTGTGTGAGTTGAGAAAGAAAGCGTGGAATCAAAAATTACTCCTAGGTCAAGCCTGAAAGGTCAGTCTGATGGGTGGGAGAGAAATCTAAGGGGGATAGGCGAGAAATGCCCAATCGAGAAGATTCTGATGAAGGAAATAAAGATCTGAGTATCCGCCGAGAGGGGCGCAGGGAGGCAAATGCACAGGGGCCCGGCGGTCTGGAGGGGGCCCGAGGCGATGATGAATATGTATAATTAACGATAATACCAATAACAACACTAAAGAAAGGTAACGATGTTAAGATGTGCAGAGAGGCCCCAGGAGTAAAAGGGGTCCCGGGACCTGAGGACACATCAAAAAGTACAGCGTACTACTACAATGGTGCTAAAGAAGTTTACTACTACTACTAATACTACTACTACGTGAGTGAAAAGGTGAAAAGAGTGACAAGCAAAAAAAAAGGTCATCATTAGACTAGTTGTCGAGAGTTGCAATCGCAACTCCAGTGGTGAAATTAATGACAAGCAAAAAAGGTCATCTGCAAATTTTAAGACTTGCTAGGGGCCCGCCGGTCACATTCTGCACAGGGGCCCGGAATTTCTCTCGGCGGGCCTGGCCACGTTTATATTAGAAATTACCTCCATAAAGAGTAACTCAAGCTAGACACACATTTTGACACGGATCATTCAATCATCTAATCTAATCCAAATCACAATCCAATAAGATCAAAGTCAAATCCGCAATCGATAACTCAAAAGAACACTAATAAAAACAGCAGTTGGAAGAAGGGAAGAAGTAAACAAACATCTACTCACGGATAATCTTGTAACATACAATGCCGCAGCATACCCGTCGGGCGAAAAAGTTACATAATTCACTCCACTCTTTTCACTCTTTATGAGATCCTCAGTTGCTCCATCTTCCGAGGACAGATATATGGTCCACATGTAGGTTAGACTTGTTGTTATCTCACACGAAGCACTGACCTCTGCTTCAAATTTAACCGATTGAAACCTTTTGTAACGGGCAGCTGTTCCTGGAATACTTCCTCCACCAAGCAGGCGGGCAAATAATTCACAATCTTCGGTGCAAAAATTCAAAACAATATCTGCATTATCGAGAAACGATCGCAATAACTTGCAACAATAATAACAATAAAATTAATAATAATGATGACGATGATGATGATGACGATGATGATGATGATGATAATAATAATAATAATAATAATAATAATAATAATGATTTTAAGTACTTTATTGGGAATTCTTCTGTGTTGAAAACCACTGTTGCTCAACTTTAGTTTGTCTGTTACTAAAAACACAATCTGCAGTTTACAATTCCAACTTATACAATCCCAACTTCATGCAATCCCAATTTCATACAATCCCAACTTTGTACAATCCCAACTTTGTACAATCTCAACTTTGTACAATCCCAACTTCATAAGATGCCAGCTTCGTAACAATAAAAACTTCATCCAGCTAAACTGACATTGATATTCTGATTGTGTATTGAATCTGTTAATAGTGATTGATTGATTGATTGATTGACTGATTGATTGATTGATTTGGGGTCAGATATACAGTATATGCTGACTTGACAATCTTCCGAAAGAAATTTCTTCTGCCCAAGATCACACAATAAGTTTCTTCAATATTTTAAGTTGCAATTCATTCAGTCTGTTATTTTAGGTAATTAATTTGTCAAACATCACATAGGATCTACTATAAACAATCACAGAACATAAACAATATAAGAAACATCAACCTCTCAACAACATCTGATCAAATCAGAGGAAAAAAGATTGTTTTTCCGTATAACAGTAAATACAAACTACTCCTAACATTCCAACATATGCAGCATTCTCTTGAGAATTACAGTCAAACCAATAAATACTAATACAAAATCACACTGATAGAGTGTTAAAACAACGTAGCCTATCAGTAGTTTTTCTTTTCCTAACACTTTTTCAGTTATTTCATCAATTAAGGCACTATTATGTTCTTTTAATAATCTTATTATCATTAGTTTTCACACAGGCTTACTTAGACTCCTAAACCACTTAAAATCACATTATCTTCATTATTATTATTATTATTATTATTATTATTATTATTATTATTATTATTATTATTATTATTATTACTATTATTATTAATGTACTCTTGTATGTTGCAAGTAAACACGGTTGAGTTGAAATAAATCCATTATTGCATTACGTTACATAGTCAGAAATCATATTATATTGACTTAAAATCTGCTTGTACTAAATTGCTTTGACTTTCAAACATCAATGAATTCCAAGACCAGACATTAAAAGATGAAATTTGAACATTCAAACCAGAAATAAACAAAATTCTCGAGACAACAACAATGATTCACCTCCTGAAGCTTGTCGTTTCACAACATGTTTAGCTGTCAAAAGAATAAACACCATTTTAAAGAGGAATTAGAGTATTGATATTTTATAAATTTAGCAAATACAGTAATGGGAAATGAAAAACTGCAGTAAAAACCATAAACAATATCACATCATGAACTATGTACAACCAGGACCATTTTAAGGCATAGGCATGGTAGGCACGTGCCTAGGGGCCCCACGAAACAGGGGGCCCCGGCAGACCGTGGAAAAAAGTTTTTCTGGTGCTTCATTTTGAATGTATGATTATTTTCAATTTTATGATGTCCGAAAGAAGTTCGACAAGAAAAAAGGTCATTACCGTTCTTAGATGTTTTAAACAAAGGTCGTCACCACTTTTAAAAAGTGCCTGGGCCCCATTTTCAAAATACCTAGGGCCCCCCAAACTTCTTAAAACGGCACTGTGCACAACATCTTTGTTTAAATCGTTTTTCACTCTCACAATGAAATCTCACAACTCATCATCATGTGTCATCTTCAATCTGAAGGTTGACGGTCATGCGTTGTCTCCATTTCGTTCTGTCCTCAGCATTTTAGTCTTCCCTATACTAGTTCTTTTCTTGTATGTGTTCCTTAACGTCGTCCAGCCATTCTCTTCGGGGTCTTCCTCTGGTCCTGTTTCCTTCATATCTTCCCTCTAAGAGGACTTTTGCATGTTCTGTGCTTGAGCCACACATTAGCAAGAATCACACACCACAACTAGCAAGAATTAACAAATATTATTCAATAACTTCTAAGATCCAACCTCATTATAAATTACAAAAGAATAACACAATTCACTAAAATCATGATTAAACACTGCTCAAATATGGCTAAAACTCAGTGGCGTAGCATGACTCTTGGGGTCCCAAGGGGCATCCTTGATATGGGGGCCCCTATAGGATATGGGGGCCCCTATAAGCTAACATAGATTACATTGTTCTAAAAATTAAAGTTTACTCTCTAATTCAATAAATACTCACTTTGTAGCAGTAAAGTTGAAATAGTAGTAAAATGTAAAAATAAATCATTGTTTAGTAAGTTGCAACCACTCTTCGGGGGTTCCCCTTCTTCCGGGGCCCAGGGGCATTCTGCAAATTGCCCCCTCGCGCCCCCACCTTACGCCACTGCTAAAACTGTTTGAAAATTGACTTAAGTGATACTACCCATGGTTCCGGACACTGTCAGATCAACTGGATCTTCAAGCATTGAGCCACCACTCATAGCTGGATTAGCAAAATCATTGGCTTCCAGATCAGAGGCATCAGAGAAATAGGATTTAGCCAAACAACTGTAGCTTCCAAAGGTGTTAACGCATGTGGTGTTTGGACCACAAGAATTGTTCTGCGCTGTGCACTCATCAACATCTAAGGAAGAAAATGCCAACCGCAGAAAAAATGTTTGTTTGATTCTAACAGCACTCTTAGGACCAAATTATATCAAAAAAGACAATGAAAATGTCTGACCAGACCCAACCCAGGGTAACCAACAGAGGTGTAGCCAGGAGTTTGATTTGGGAGTATAAATTTGGGGGGTACCAGTATATATTGCTATATATATATTTTTGTTTTTTATATATATATATATATATATATATATATATATATTTTTGACTAGCCACATTTAGATTTGCATTTTTGTCCAGTTATTTTTGTGCCACCTTGTATATTATATATATATATATATATATATATATATATATATATATATATATATATATATAATATCATGTTATATATATGTATATACCAGTGGTTCTTAACCGGGGGTACTCGTACCCCTTGGGGGGTACTTGAAGGACATTGTGGGGTACTGAATAATCCTGAAATAAAGTCTGCTTTTAAAAGGACTTTTAATACAATTTACCATGTATACTATACAAATACTGTAGAAATTTTTGCACTAAATTAGAAATTCTAAAGAAAAATCCCACTTTCTGGCATGACAGATGTTTGTTGCAGTTTGTAGCTATTTTCAGTTTATAGTTATTTTCAATATATTGCACACTTTTGTACTGGGATAGGAGGTACACTGGTAGGGGGTACTTCATTCTCTTATACTTGTTTCAGGGTTCATAATCATGAAAAGGTTAAGAACCACTGGTATATACTGTATGTTATATATATACTGTATTATATATATACTGATTTTTTGGGGGGTATATATACCGATATACCCTCCATCACTATGCCCCTGCTAGCCAACCCAAACCCAAGGTAAAGGCTCATAAGTAAGAAAGCAAAGCATGCTGCAAATTAATGACAGACCACTTACCAACACATATTGGCACATCATCGTAGATGTCCTGCGAATACCAAGCAAAACTGAATCCTCTTTCACAAACACATTCCACGCTCCCAACTGAATTAATGCAAGACGAGCAATTTTGCATATGTGAATTGCATTCGTTGACGTCTAAAATACAGGAAAACCGAAAAGCCATCAAAACTGCTTCATTCGTTGCAGCATAAGTAAAATCTGATGAATTCATAAAGCACTTTTGAACATACTATAGCAGTAGCTGCCTATTCCTAGGTGGTTCTTAGTCTAAATCTGAAAGAGGTAGAAAAGTATACTCCCTAGGCCAGCATAGGCCTGCCGGAAAACTGAAGGGTTAGCGCAGTGGCGTAACGTGGGGGCGGGGCGGGGGGAGCACTTTGTTGACAGCCCCCGGGCCCCGGGCGGGGCCCGAAGAGGGGTCTAAGCTAGGGTTAGGTTAGCTAACCTAACCCTAACCCTAGAAATGATGTGCTGACGACCTTTTTTTTTGCTCGTCAAGATGAAAAAGGAGGTGATAACGTTTTTTTTGTTTTTTTCGAAACTCTGGGGCCCCCATGGCAAAGATGCCCCCCGGGCCCCCAAAAGTCACGCTACGCCACTGGGTTAGCGCCTTCAGTTGTACAAGGCAACAGTTGAATGAGGGCGGTTGCCAGCCTTTCCCTCGCCGCCTTTCCTTTCACCGAGTCAACACCTGATGTACTCATTCACAGCTGAGTCGACTGGGGGGTGGTCATTGGGACAGAAGCAACTGAAAGGTTTCTGCCATGGCTGGGAGTTGAACCACGGACCTCAAGAGTGGCAGACCAGTGTTCTAATGGCTGTTCCACCATGCACCATACTTTTAAAGAGCCATAGCCAAAAGATGGCGGTCAGGGAGGCAGGGTCATCACTTTATCCCAAGGGTCATCATGGTTGGGACGTTACGGCTATGGAATGGAGGAAATTATTTATTGAAGGAGAAATTCTGTAAGTTCAAATAGATAAACTTGAGAAGACATTGCAAGAAATGAGGGAAATTGTGATTGGAAACTTGTAGAAATGTTGTTAATATTGTCAAAAAAAGCAGACTTGCCTAAATAATCAACACAGGAGAGATTCTACTAAAATACTTAAAACAGTCATTATTATTCCAAATAATATTATCTGTTATTTATTATTATTATCATTTGCCTTCACAGTAAGCATTTTCAACCAATTGAAATCCTCTATCACAGGAACAACTGAGTTTCTGAATCGCACTGTCACTAAGACAATCAGTGAAACATTCTCCATTGAGATATGAACAGTCTGTAAAACCAAAAACAAAAGAAAACACTAAACACAGGTTTAGTCAATGAAACAAACATGGACATGGGTCCATTTTTTAAACACAAAATCCAACCCAACCCATCATGATTCAGACACAACCCAACCCACAAAAGTGATTGTAGGACATTCTCCCCCTGGACAGAATCCCCCGGACATTACCCCCCCCCCCCGGTACACCCTTTGAAATGACACAGCCGGACATAATCCTCCTTTTGTTTTCTCTATGGACTTTGACTATAATCATTACCCACACCATAAACCAGACACTAAACACTAACCCTAAACGATACTGACAGCAGCCATGGCATCAGATAACCAATAAGTACCTTTTAAAATTAAGATCTATTACTTCTTTGCCGGGGGGATATGTCCGGGGGATAATGTCCGGGAGATAATGTCCGGGGAATAATGTCCGGAGGGATTATGTCCAGGGCAGAATGTCCGTATACCCACGAAAGCAATAGGGTTACTTGACCCAACCCAACCATAATACATCACAATTTCTTACACCATGACTTATTTTCTGACCCAACCAAACCCACCATAAACATGGACATGTCTGACCAAACCCAATCCAACCCAACCCAACCCATATCCATGTCTGAGCATGAAATGCTTGCAGTGTATCCAATAAAATGACATGATTTTATCATTAAATAACATTAAATTTCATGTTTTGTTATAAAATGTAAGGCATGGCATTGGAAATAAACTTTCAACTTTCAAATAGCACGACAGAAGAGAAAACAAGTTGGAAGAAAAACTCAAATCTTCACCAATACCAAATATATTCTAATGCTTTTACATGAAAACAATGAAAAGCACTCACTTCTGACGGAGCAACCGTAACCATCTGCATTCGTGGATGACATCCAACCCTTTGCACATCGGCCGCTGAGGCAATACCCCGTCACGGGTTGACAGGGTTCGTTCTGTTCGCACATGCAGTGCCCTTCACATTGCACTCCAAATCGACCCCGACTACATGCTGAAAAACAGTGCAGCGCAAGACATGCAATGTTACACTTTGTTTCTGTTTTCATAATCTGCTTTGCTGATTCCCCACTTCCACTCTGACCGATCTCTGGAATTGGAATTAACCAGGGACGTCATTCGGGGGAGGCAGGGGGTTCGTTGCCCCCTCCCTGATTTTTAAGAAACAAAGAAAGGTAATCGACTCCTTTCGAGGAGTAATTAGAAGTAATTAACTCGAGGAGTAATTAGAAGTAATTAATCGAAGACTGACAAGCAGAAAAAAAGGTCGTCAGCTTTTTTGCAAAGTTGCTAGGTGGAAAGTGTCTTGCCCTCTCTGGAAAACAGTGGAATGATGTCTCTGGAATTACCCTTGCCCGGATGACCATGAAACTTCAGCTATAGCAATACATTTCAACTGTAGATTAAAGCACCTAGGAATAAGCCGCTATTATGTTATATTAAATATCAATACTAATCCTATTATGCACAATTTAAAATTACATAACCTATGTGCAGGGCTGCCAAGAGAAAGTCCGGGCCTCTGGGCAGAACAGTCGTGGGGCCCCTAAAGTGGTGACGACTTTTTTGGACTCGCCCAGGCCCAATACAGATCGCTGGGCCCCCGGGGCATATGCCCCTCTGCTCCCCCTCTTGGTGGGCCTGCACGTGACCCGTCAAATGCGCGACCGACATTTGCGTGCCGACATTTGCGCAAAGTTCACTGATATAATATGCGCTTTTGTTGGTAGTGCATTTGTCGGCACGCATTTGTTGATTTTCCTTCAGCGCATCTGTCAGCGCGCAAATGTCGATAGCGCAAATGTCGGGATGCATATGTCGGGTGCGCAAATGTCAAGGTACAGGCCTGCATACATGTATGTGTGATGCCGCTACTCACTCGTATAAACACTAACGGCTTCATCACCACCGCAGCGAAATGCTTCTTCATCAGCATACACTGGTTCCTCAACACATATCCGGTAACACATGATGTCACTCACTCGACCATGAATATTAGGATTTTCCTTTCTGCACAAGCACTTGCTACGTGCCTGTAGAAAATTTCAACAGATTTACTGCTGTAACATTCAGTATGCAGAAAGCAATATTAATACAAAATATGTATATATATAATATTATATATACATATATTGTATATTATATAATATATAATTAATAAAAAAATATATATATTACAGTATATAATATATATATATAATATACATGTATATTATATTATATATTTTATATATATTACTTATTATATTATATATATTATATGTATTACATATATATTATATTACTGTATATATTATATATTATATTATTATAATAATATACCTGGTATATACATATATACTGTATATATATATATATATATATATATATATATATAATCACCCAAATGCCATTATATTATTATTATTATTATTATTATTATTATTATATATTATTATTATCATAGGTATTAACCTTTCCCATCTGCTCTTGGAGACATCCTCATGGTAGAGCACAGAACCAGTGAATAGACCATTGCCAGGACTTAAACGTTCCACCTACCACTCTATTGCTCAATACGTTGAGGACATTGGCCCCAATGGCTATTATTATTATTATTATTATTACAGTCAACAGTCAACTGTCGATATGGTGAACAAATGCGTTTTCAGCTCTTTAGCAAACGTTTCAGGTGAAGTAATCCCGGCCAGCGCATCAGGGAGCGCGTTCCACGTGGGTTACCGCGTGAGTCTGACGCATCGCCAAACTTCGGAGTCCTGGCCGGAGGATCTGGTGGCGGCTGCTAGATCTCAGCTGACGGCACCCGGTCGACATCGTCATACTAGACATGCCAAGTAATCGGGACAGGCCAGTTAACCAACACCGCTTGTAAACTATACGCTCCGGGAGAGCCAATGGATGCACAGGTGTAACATGGTCGTGCCACCTCAAGCCGAAAATAAGGAGGCATTGATGACTGCCTGAAGTCTACTGAGCTGGTTCCCAGGTAGTCCAAGAAGAAGACTGTTGCTATAATCCAGTCTTGAGAGTACCAGAGCACGGACAAGATGAATAGCGGCCGGTATTGTTATATAACGACGAACTTCCCGGATTTGTTGGAAGGACATGGACAGTCGATGAGCACCCCAGGGAAGCCTCCTGGGGGTGCTCACTATATCACTACATTGCTCACATATCACTATATCACTGCTCCTGGGGTGCTCACTATATCACTACATTGCTCACATATCACTATATCACTGCAGTGCTCACATATCACTATATCACTACATTGTTATTGTTGATGATGGTTGTTAATGATGGTTCAAAGGCTATCTCGATAAACTAGGTTATTGAATGTGGAGACAATAAAATTGAGCAAAATGTTAAAGTTGAATATTCACCGATATCCCAAAGTATATGAAGTTCTTTTGTTGACAGATGTCAGCACATTGAGTCAACACATGCGGTGCCTCAAGTACAACTGCATAGTCGGGAAAGAACTGGCATTCATCTGATTCACAGTTTAGATTATCAGAATAGCAGCCAAGTACCTGATCTTCAAATACTAAATGGTATAGAAAGAAAAATACAGAAAATCTACATTAAACGGAAATTCATAATCAATGCATTTGAAGCAAAATAGATCAGAAAAGAACTCATGCATTCCAAACCATTCAGAAATCGATAATATAAACCTGAAAAGAGCCACCCTAATTTTAGTTAAAGATGAATTAATTTGTTGACTAATTGCTATTTATTTGAATTAACGCTGTTTTTATTATTTTTTTCTGATATCACTATATCACTACTGCATCATGGCTTTGGACATAAACACCTACCAAAGGTGGGCATGGGAGACCAATCTCCTACAAAATAAAAACTTGGAGATTCATGGCAATGAAAACTGGATCCAAAAGTGCAAAATGGGGGCTTCTTCCACGCTAACCAGAAATAGAGTAGGGCCTAATTGTGTCAATGGCTATAGAAAAAGTAGGAAAGAAAATTAAGAAGATATTGTCACAAATATTCAGATATCAATCAATCACCCTGTATCCAACTTACAGTATCCAATTTTACATATGTCAATTACCTAGCTATCTAAGGTTGACCAACATACGGGACCCTATTCCCTTAGGTCAACCCTTTTCTCAATGATAATTCTTTTATGTACCGTGGCACTGGTCAAAACTGCTGTTTATCAATCAGTTTAATATACAGTATTAATCTATCAATAATTATAGTAACTCTGCATGGCATCATTGTGCAATAGAGACTGTTCAGATTAAGGCAATTTTGGTTTATAATATTTAGTGATATATACTAAATTAACTAGTTAAGTTCTTTTTTCTTGTTTTGTAAACAACATGATGCCTTTGAGAAATAAACTGACTTGATTGATTGAAATATTCAATCTTAACTCTTCACAATAATGTATGCTGGAAATTTACATAATCAGCAAAATGGCTATTATATATATATATATATATATATAATATATATATATTCATAATTTAACTTATTAATTAATTATTAATATTGTTATTAAATAAGATACAAACTTTCAGCAGCCCCGAAAGAAAAGTCAATGAATTGGCCAATAATCAGCATCATAATTAAATTGAAAGACATGATTCCTTTAAAAATCTACAAATTCAAAGAAAACAACATCAGAAATTTCCAGATTAGTTTTTATAAGCTTAATCTGTAACCAAACAAGAGAAATCTCAGCACTATCATCCAGGGGCGGCGCTAGGGGGGGGTGGGTCCGCGGGTCCGGACCCACCCAGCCTTGAGCAGGGCCACACAAGCAAATCGTGCAAATCCGCAGATAAATTTTTATTTTGGGGAGGGATGGGAGGGGAGGGGTAGTCTGAGCTGGGTCCTGGTTGCGTAGATTGCATTAGACCCACCCAGCCAACAAAACTCAGCGCCGCCCCTGCTATCATCATTGGCATACATGGAAGTTGAAATAGAGGGTAGAGGGATGAATGAGCTACAGTGATTTACAACACAGGAGAAATCTTACTAAACCACTTGAAATCCAGCTATTATTATTAATATTGTTATTATTGTTATTGTTATTGCACAAAAGCCATTATGGGCAACATTTCACAGCTTACATGGCTGAGATGGTGCTTAATTGGAACAGTCCTAAAACATTATGATCGTGGTCAGTGTTTTATACAGGCCTGTTAGGAGAGGAGATTGCAAAAAAAAAAAAAAAAACCCTCTAAATCCCCTAAAATCCCAGCACTTACACAAATTTTGTCTTGAACTATGTCTTTTCCCCTCCAACCAAGTCGATTCCCCCCAAAGGCCTCAATTCCCCCAAGGTGTCAATTCCCCCCAAGGCCTGGAGTCTGGATAAAACACTGATTGTGGTGCTATAAATTTAACCCTTAAAACGCCGGAACCGAGTATACAGTACTCATGCATATACCCGGTAGTTACAAAGTATCTGACAAATGACATGAGCGCATTTGCTGCTTTGCGATTATTTGCGCTATAGAAATGTTATAATAATAATAATAATAATAATAATAATAATAATAATAATAATAATAATAATAATAATAATAATAATAATAATAATCTGGCAGTCTAAGGGTTGACTTCATCAGATTAAAAAACTGAATCTCAGTCCTTCTGAAAAACTTCTCCAGGCTATATTTAGGACTAATGCATCATGCATAACATTTGCTACTGAAGCACTCTAAGCATTTTTATTATATTGTTATTGTTTACAATAATATAATCAGTCAAACCTCAGAGAATATATCAAATTCAGTAAATATAGCCTAAAGATTCGTCTCATAGGCTTTATAATTTCATAACAGTTATTAGATTTTTTAATAATAATAATAATAATAATAATAATAACAATAATAACGACAACAATAACAGAAACCACGAAGATGACGCTATGGAAAACCATAGGAAGCCTAGTTTGGCATGTGGCAACATACAGATGTGAGACCTGGACTCTGATAGAAAGACTCTGAAAGAGACGAAGCAAAAATCAAGGCCTTCGAGGCGAAAGGATTAAGACAGATTCTACACGTATCCTAGATGGAGAAAAGATTCAAAAGAACCAATGAATGGGTACTCGCAAAGGGAGGCGTAACAAGAGGCTTTTTAGAGTCCATCAAACGAAGGAAACTGTTATAGCCTACTTCGGCCACATCGTGAGGAAAACGCCCATTCATTAATTCCTGTTATGCCTCTTTCAGTTACTTTAAGGTGCATAACTGCTACAAACAATACTTTGTCATTTGTGCCTCGGTCTACCATCGTAGCAAGGATGACTGAAGACAGGACAACGGCAACAATAACAATAAACAATAATAACAATAATAACAATAGCCATAAATAATAAATAGTATTATCAACATCACCTTCTTCATCATAAATAGACAACAAAAATAACAACCGTAGAATAGAAAAATAGAAAAATCCCTTGAATATTTCACATAATGAATTTTTAAAATACGTTGAACCAAAGAAACGGGCGATATTAAGATAAAACGCTGCGGCGCTAATCACAGACGACGTCGAATATAAAAATAGAGCACCGAATGCTGATATCTGTGGTCAACAATAGAGCCTTGTTTTTAAGGTTTAAGAACCATTGACGTCTATTAATAGACGTCAATGTTAACTTTGTTAAGAACTCAAGATGCTGATGTATACGCGTGTGTGTCTGTGTGCGTGTGTGTGTGGGTGCATGTATGTATGGATGGATGCATGTGTGCTTGCCCGCGTCATTATTTGCACTGACAACATTTCTGCTCTGGTTGATCTCTGGAATTGACCTTGTCCGGCTGATCACTAAACTTTGGCCATGGCTATTCCAAATTTTCAACTGTAGATTAAGCGCCTATGAATAAGCAGCCACTACGGTATCTTCCTGCTAAGGCGCTATATAAATTTACGAGATTTTACTTGCTTACTTTTTACTACGTAATATAACACCATACCACTATAAAATAACGAAAATTCTATACTCAATCACAAGCAATGCTGTGCAGCACAGTGTTTAAATGAAGCTCTATAGAAAAATAATATTCTAGCAACAATGACATTTAGAATTTAAATATGTAATGCCAGAACGCAGCGAGTAAAGTATAACGCTATATAAAATCTTGTGAGTCACCGACCGCGCTGTAAGAATAAGTACTTATTATCGCTCGCTGGCTGCCATCGTCGATTATATTATAACTCAGCCGTTTAATACCACTTAATTTTTGTTTAATCTAAAATTTATATTTTAACTTTTTATCTTTTAAAATTAAGAATATGAACACTCAAGCGAGCAAAAAAGGTTTTTACTTGCGTTTGATTGTTTTTTCATTTGTGTTAAAATTGACGGCGGATAGTGGTTGACAAAGCGTTTAATTATTTAGGAGAGATTGAAATTTTGTTTGTACATTAAATCAGATTGATTGATTCGGATTAGCGACAAACACGATTTGTAGAATTGTTTTGCAGACCTGTTTGCAATTGTGTTTGATTCTCATTATTAATAGTTTCAATGGGAAGCTAGATTTGTTGATTAACTAAATGCGGCACAGGTCCTATCTTTGAAAACGAAAATGGCTATCGCTTGAGACAAGTATGTTTGCCACTACCATTTTGCTACCAAAACTTAAATCTGTCTAGTGTTATGTTTCCTCTCAGACCTATCACTGATTCATTTGCACTCTCCGCCTTCAAATACAGTGCCAATCCAAAGAGCAGGATTGTTCACCATAGGCAACAGAGATTTTCAGTTGCCGCCTCTTGTGCTTGGAACATTTTGTCCTGGAATTTCTTGGAGTCTTTCAAGAAATAAAACTGAAGAATCTTATATCAGTGACATCCGAATGAACCTTTTCTATTAAGTTTTTGTCATTAATTTGAAATCTTGTGTACAGTACAGCAAAGGCATTAGCAAACTAGCTCACTTAAAGCTGTACATTGATTTAGTCATTCCTTAATTCATTCAATCACTCATTCAGTCATCATTCATTCATTTATATTAATTCAAGTTGAGTTGTAGCTGAATATTTTAGCTAATATGCTGTTTTCCTCAGATTTCATAATAGATATAAATTTTATCAAGTATTACTGATAGTTATTTTATTTGATAGTTGCTATACAAATGCTAAATACATTACATAGGTTAGCATTGACTGAGGAAATATATAGTGGCAGCATTCATTGTTGTTTCAGTCCTTGCAATTAAAGCTAAGAAGAAACGAACCAAGGCCAAAAATAGACTGAAAAATGATAAGATTGCAAGGTACCTTAACATTATTTTCTATTTTATGTTGCAAGATTAACGAACAGCATCTAGAGTAATGATGATGATGATGATGCAATAAACATGCACAAATCTCATTAATTTGCTTCTCGATGAACTTTTTCATCGTAGCTGTTAGCGCCTTACTTTTGAGAGGCAGAAACGTTGATTAGCATTGAATAAAGGATCACAAATAATTTTTCAATTGAAAGGGTAGCAAGACAGTCCACTGGTTATGCATGTGGTTAACCCTCCCTGTAGGTGAGCATGTCTCACGGTGTGTAGTAGAACTTTTGGTTTTTATTCATCTGGACCCAGTGGAGATGGACAATTTGGGGAGGGTTGTCTGACCCCACCGATGTTTTTTGTAATACTACTGCTTTGTGTTTTACCGTATT
Source organism: Metaphire vulgaris (assembly GCA_018105865.1). NCBI lineage: Eukaryota > Metazoa > Annelida > Clitellata > Crassiclitellata > Megascolecidae > Metaphire > Metaphire vulgaris. The sequence continues at coordinate 8,969,262 of CM030871.1, forward strand.
TTCCCGTGAATGATTGCAATTCGATTTCTGTTTCAAGCGGCAACAAAATGGAGGCAGATTCATTTCCGAAACCAGAATCAAACGGCAACAAGTCCGATGAGGAGGAGGAAGAAATTCTCGGATCGGATAACGACGAGCAAGAAGATCCAAAGGACTATTGCAAAGGTTTTGAAAAATGTGTACATTTTTCATGTGTTTAAGATTACTCTATCACATTCATTGCTGTATTTAAATTTCTCTGCTGATCTTAACACTTAACTCCTTTACCGGCTATGACGACTATAGATGGTTAGAACTATAGTAAGTAAAAATAAAAGCCTTCCCGACCTCTCTAGGTTAACCTCAAGGCTCATAGGGTAGCACTGATCTCCGTTTCCAAGGCCCTCAGCCAGGCGACTGGTGCAAGTTACATTATACGGGGCCAGTGTTCTCATGCAATGCGCCTGTTTACCCGCAGATTAATACGCTACTCAGTTGTCATCACCATCTGGTGAAAGAAGGCTGAGTCAACCTTTAGGGCTCCTGCAGGAGTTGAGCCTGCAACCTTCTGCTCCATTGTCCAATGTTGTTAGTTGTTACCACTCTGCTAACTCCCCATTAGAACTAGAAAGCATTGAAAGTTGTACATTTGTAAAATTAATTTAATTTTTAAAATTCTAGAACATTGAAGAAAAGTTTTCAGAACAACATTCTGGCAGAAAAAAAACTGGATGTCAATAGCTTTGAACCACCGACATATCCAGGATTGGACTTAGTATTGTTTAGGGCTTTGCAGTTACTTTAATCACCAGGCATGTAGATGTCTTAATTAAATTTTTTCATTGAAAAAAGATGTCTCTTGTGATAAGTATTTTTTTTTCAGGTGGCTATCACCCAGTAAAGATTGGTGAATTGTTTAATGGCAAATATCACGTTGTTCGAAAGTTGGGTTGGGGGCATTTCTCAACTGTCTGGCTGAGCTGGGACTTGGAGTAAGCATCTCTCCCTCATTAAAAAAAATTGCTTGTTTATGTATCTTTATAATTTTTTGTTTGGTTTGCGGCTTGTATTGTTTGAAATGAGGCAGTAAAATTGAGTACTGTTGTTTTAAGTATTGTGTCTTAGTGGATCCAATTCTGAGATTTGGTAACAGCTGCAGTATAGGTCTTTAGTATTTTTCTTATAGGATGACAGAGATGATTTCACCAACATCGGTAGATCGTTCCATGTCTCTGTAGCTTTGACACTGCATATGAACTGGGTCCAAGTGATAGGCAATAGTAATAGGCAAACAGAAATTATTTATCGGCTTCACTGATGTTTAATTAGTGGAGTTGTCTTTGTAACAGTAAGAGCCACTTTTCTTTTTTCATGTTTCAGAAATAGAAGGTTTGTTGCACTGAAGATTGTAAAGAGTGCGCAACACTACACTGAGACTGCAGTCGACGAAATCAAATTATTGAGTGCTGTAAGAATCTTACTGCATTTATTTTCGCATTGTTGTGGACATTGTTGTGTGTTTTCTTTCTCAGGGGGGAAACTGACAAAACTGGGAAAGCAGTGGGCTGCTGTTAGTTTTTCTAGAATTCTGGGGAATTTGTGATTGATTGGTGAACCCATTAAACCCTCATTGGGTGATAAGATTTGATAAACCCCTTTTTTTTTTGAAGATGATTTAACCTTTAGGGCAGAAGATTTGCTAAATTTCGAAGATGTTTGACCCTTTGACCTTTAGCTTCCCTAGCTATGTATGCCTATCTGGCAGGCCTACCAAGTTGAAAGGGTTAAAGGCATTGCAAATTTTAGGGAGTTTTCATAAGAGAAACTACAGTTTTATCTATTGGGCCTGATTATATTTTCACCCCCAAAATTCTAACAGTCATATTCTGAATCTGTACTACTCAGATTTCAGGATGAGTCAAATAGTTTTGTGCTCTATTATCTTTCTTTTGTAATTGTTGTTTTTAGGCAGAATGACCAAGTTTGTTGGCATTAAAATTTTCATTGTGCTTGTCTTTCTTCTATGTGTTGCTAAAAAGCGGTAGCTAGTGAGAAACTGACTGCAATTGGAATGCAGAAGTTTTTAAAAGCCTATCTGTTGAAGCTCACTGAATGGATTTTCAAGACTGGCATCTTCTGTTCCACATCCACAGTTTAGTGAATTTCTTCTGTGTAGAAATATAAGAGGTGCTATACAAATGCTTTGTTACATTACATTATTTGCCATTACAATTGATTTGCCATTATTGTCCCAGTACAAATGCCTGCTACTGCTACTACTGATATTTGCTATGTTATGGCTATTACTATTACTACTAACTACTACTACTACTTGTCTCACTACTACTACAACTACTGCTACTACTACTACTGCTGCTGCCACTGCTAATACTATTACTACTACTACTACTACTATACCATGCCATGTGCTGTTATGCTAAATGCATTTAGAATCACTACCTAGTCAGATTGTTTCTCCAACAGGTTCGAGATTCAGATGAGCATGATCCCTATCGGGAAAAAGGTGTGCTGTTGTTGGATGACTTCAAGATATCCGGAGTACACGGAACTCGTATCCATTTTTTACTTGTTGATTGATAGGTGTCAATTTACGGATTTTGTGTTCAGTTTTTTCTCAGATCCTGTTTCAGAATTTCTTTCTGCAGTTATAATTTGTAACTGATAGGATGCTAACCATTTGGTTTTCTATTGTATATATTATTATTATTATTATTATTATTATTATTATTATTATTATTATTATTATTATTATTATTAATGAGTCTCACAAACCGCTTCTTTCCAATGCTTTTATATACTTTGACTGCTTTATGTTGTCATTATTTTCCTCATGAGATACATATGCCTAGACCAGTGGTTGTTAACCAGGGGTACTCGTCCCACTTGGGCATGGACACAGGTGTTTTTTGGCTATGAAATAGCAAAAACCTTGGTTTATTTTATTGTCAAAAGTCAAAAAAAGCAAAAAATGGTCATCATCAGACTTTAAGCAATTTTAAGTTTTAAAAAGTCAAAAAAGCTCATCACCTGAGAAAAAATTTGGACACCCGTTTTTCTGACCAAGGCTGGTTTATTTTTTGTGTAATTGAATCATTGTTATCAGTTATTAGTGGGATCATTCTCATGTTGCTAACATGTCATTACTGATGGTAACAATTGTAATTGTAACAATGATATAATATAGCCAGAACATTTTTATAGCACCTATTCTGAAGATACATACATGGTTCTCATTAAAAATGCAAGTTCCTGATAGGAATAATCCAATTGAGGTATACCAACTCTGATTTGTGTAACTGAATATTTCTTGGCATTATATTACTGATGCGGTGAATGTGGGTGTTTTATACTTCTGTCAAAGTTTTCAGTTGAATGTATCTTAGGCATAATAGCTGTTCTGGTATCCAAGTATAATTGCCTTGACTTAAAATGTTTCTAAAGATGTCTGTATGGTGTTTGAAGTGTTGGGAAATAACCTTCTGAAACTAATTATTCGATCAAACTATCACGGAATCCCTATTCAGAATGTAAAGTCTATTATTCGCCAGGTCTGTTCAATTCATTGTGCTTGACAACTCTGGATAGTTTTATATTCTATTGTTATAATAATAATAATTATTATTATTATATTTATATATAATATGTTATATATTATATAAGTATATATAGTATATATTATTATTATTATTATTATTATTTAACTGACAATTTGTTGTGTGCAATAATACCTAATGTCTGGGAACATTGCTGAGTCCATCTATACAAACATTAACATTATTCATATACAAATAAAATTAATAAGAAATAAAATGAAATATTAAAATAAAATTTGAAAAAATACTAGTTTGTACTACTTCAATGGGTCACTCAACTGGGGTTCAAGTCTGGGAGGTGGCAGATTTTATTTCTCAGAAGGTGCAAGCTTATCTACTGGCATAGAGTGGAAGTTAAAATGGTCTGCATAATGTGCCAAGACTCACTGTGCTTCCACTTGTGAGAGAAGGGAACTGAAGCTGTTAGATTTAGCTGTCTATGAAGAAGAGTGCTTATAATGAAGTTCCTGACAAAGCAGCTGCACACAATTATAAAAACATGTGCAATAGCTGATTGATAACATATAACAAGACAAGACAGGAATGGTTTGAAAATGAAAGAAAAGCACCGGAGATAAAGTCAATTTGTAGACATTGAGTTTCCACAAGTGCATAATTAACCCTTTCACTGCCATAATGATGTGTAAGCATGTCAAAATACTGGTTGGTGTTGGCACAGTGGGTTTGGGTATTTCACACATACCCTGCCAGCAAAAGGGTTAATTACAGGAATTGACCTATTGAGAAATAGCAGTATAGGATTTTGCATTCTACTTTAAATCTAAGCTTAATTTTTTGCAGTATGTAATAAATTGTAATTCGGTCGGTATTTGTGTTCAATTGTTTCCTAGACTCTTCAGGGTCTCCACTATCTGCATATGAAATGTAAGATCATACACACGGACATTAAACCCGAGAACATTCTGATGTGCGTGACCGAGGAATACGTGCGGAAAATGGCTTCAGAGGCGGTTGAATGGCAGAAACTTGGCTTAAAGCAGCTGCCTGGATCAGCCGGTCTGTTTTGTTCTTCATCTCTCTTAACCCTTTCATCATCATCATCATCATCATCGCCATCATCATCATCATCATCATCATCATCATCATCATCATAATTGCTGTCTGTCAACTCATTAGTGGCAATAACTAGTCAGAAAACATTTCCAGGCCTTTTTGTTTGATGTTAGTTTTCTACCTTACGCAATTGTCAGTTGCTTTTCTTTTCAGGTCTTCTTTTATGTTGTCTATCCAATTTTTTTCTGGGCCTGCCTCTTCATTTTTCACCTTCCTTGTATGTGCAGAGTGCTTTTTTGGGAAGTCTTGAGTCTTCCATCCTGTTTACATGTCCATACCATGTTAACCTCTTTTTTCTGAGTTTGTCCATGATGGCATTCTTTAGCCCAGTCCGCTGCCATATATCTTCCACCCTTTACCCGTTCATTTATTTGTAATGTTATGTAAAATTGACGAGTATTCTTGGGGCAAACAATGGGAAAAGGGTTAAGCACAGGCGTATATACTGAAAATCTCATTGGCATGGTTAACGAGATTGTACAGTATTAGGTACTTTTATCATTGTGATTGGCTATCCAATTGACACATTGTTCAGCATAGCATTTTAAAGTTTTTTACATTAAGTAAATGTCTCTGGCTGATAGGTCCATAAGGATATCATCATCATCATCATAGTTGCTTTCTGCCAGCTCATTAGTGGCAATAGCTAGACACAAAACTTTTCCATTTATCTTTTTCCGTTGTTAATCTCATTCCATCTATTAATATTGTCATTTGATATCTTTCGAAGTCTTCTTTGATGTTATCTATCCACTCTTTCCTGGGTCTTCCTCTTCCTCTTTTGCCTTCTTTGTATGTGTCAGGTCAGGTCAGGTCTTTGTCCTCCAGCTGTGTCCAGCTATTCTTTCTCCATGACATCTGTCCAAAGTGTCCTTTTATTTCTTCCAAAGTCATTGGTGTCTTCCATCAGTTTTTCCATTGAGGTTCAGCCATCTGCAGATCCTCTTCCAAACCATCCACCCATCGTATTTTAGGTCTTTTTCTGGTTTGTAGTTGAAAATTCGTTTTGGGTTTCTTATTTCTTCCATTCTGAGTATGTGTCCAGTCCAATTCATTCTTCTTTTTCTGATAACTTCCCATACCTAATCTAATTCTTCTTAGCCATTTATTTTCTGTTGCTACTAGTTTTTTTGTTCTAATTAGTATTGGATACACAAGTGTTGGCTTAGTTTTGTTTTATCCCAATCATGTCTTTTGAAAATTTATTTATTATATTATTATTTGTTTAATTGGTTTTGCTTCCAATTCACTTCCCAAGTAAAGAAATTCTTCACTATTTAATTTTCTTTTCCGTTGTGTGAGTTATTGGCCATTCTCCAACTGTTTTTGTAATTAATAATTTTTGTTTTATTAGTGTTTATTTTTAGTCCAAATTGTTTAGGCCAGTGTTAACTCTATAACTCAATGTAAAATGTATCATCAGCATATTCTGCATATATCCTGGCTTTAGAGATCCCCAGTTCATGATGTAATCTAATATAATGTTGAAGAGTATTGGTGATAGAATACATCCTTGTCAAATCCTGTTTTGAAAATATTGTTTTAAGTCTTTTTGTTCTGAGGATATGGCTTTTTATATATTATTTAATCTATTATTATTTGTATTAGTTTTGACTCAGTCACAGATTTTTTGCATTTGTTTTGCTTTTGTTTGTAGTCAGCACAGCTCCTAAGGAAAAACCAGATGCGAAACTGTCAAAAAACAAAAAGAAGAAGCTGAAAAAGAAGGCAAAAAAGCAGCAAGAACTACTTGAAAAGCAACTCCTGCAGTTGGAAGAGTTAGACCGACTCAAATTGAGCAACGAGGTTCGACTCTATTTGAAATGTGAAAATCTGGTTCTTGTCAAAAATATTATGTGCAGTGTCTTTGTTGAAATTGTTTGTATTTTTCTTTGAAACTTGGCAATTTTTGATAATTTATTGTTGAATGTACATACAGATTTTTATATGAATAATGTCACAGACCGTATACAAGGATTTTTGTACAAATAATGTAATTTTCAGGCCTTGTACTAGGATTTTTACAAGTAATGTCATTTTCTGGTCTTTTACAAGCATTTTTATACTAATAATATCATTTTTAGGCCTTGTACAAGGATTTTTATACAAAATGATATGATGTTTAGTTTTTATACTAGGATAATTTGTACTCTGTTCATAATCCACTGAACAGTGAACACACACACAAACACTGCTATTGAGCACAGTAGTTACCCTGTTATCAGCCGTTTGACTGGAGTTTGAATAATTAATTGTTTGAGAATTTTGAAAAGTCATCATACAAAATAAGTTTATAGGATGAATTTTAGAATTAAATTTGCATTAGTAGATAAAAATATCTTCATAATGATTTTACACGATTCTTAAGATGTTAATTCTACAAAGTTTATGTGATAAATTTACAAAGTAAAGGTGCACGAGTAGATTAAAAATAAATATCCCTGTAATGACTTTTTATGGTTCTGGAATGCTACTTTGTCTTGGTGCCTGATGGCAAAGTGATTTTTTTGTTTAAAATCTGACTTTTTGGCTTTATTAGCATTTGGCCGTATCTTGCGACGAGGAAAAAAAGTTGGAAAGAGATTCCAAAGAAACAGAAGCAACAGATTCCTTGCAGACAACCAGTGAGCAACGTACGGAGGAGTCTCAAGCAATTGAAGGAGGAACCATTAGCAACGGTTGCAAAGGTAGCTTGCCATCTCCTCTGTTAAAGTGAGGATTATGACTTTATGAAAGTTTGATTGTGATTATTCTTGTTTAAACATTGAGAATTTGAGAGAGAGAGAGAGAGAGAGAGAGACAGACAGACAGACAGACAGACAGATTGGAAATCTGATAATAATCAGACAAGTTTGAATTTAAACTTTGGTTTTTAGTTATCATGGTGTTATTATTATATGGCTGCTATTTCTTGATTACAGTTTGTCATTTCAAAATATTTGCAGATCATTTTCATTCGAATAGCAGTGATTTCATTTAGTAAATATCTGACTCTATTTCGCATTCAGAGTAGATTTTGAACGGGTTGTAATAGTCGCCACATCCTGTGGACCGTTTGGCAGCGTAGTGAATTAGGCCATCCTACAAACACTAGCAGTGTAGATTCTGACTTGGTGTGCCATCGGCTGATGCTTCTGTGCATTATGAGGCGGTGCTATAGAAGTTTAGGATTATATTATACTAGTCCTTCACGGATTCTTTAATTGTTTTTATTATTATTATTATTATTTTATCGATGATTTATTGAAACACTCTAGAATAGCTAAGGCTAAAGTCAAGAGCGTTTTACATCACAGTTCATCGGTTCATACAGAACGATAAACTTAGGGTTTTCTGGTAGTTAATCGTAGGAGTTTGGACCTTGTGTTTTAATTTTGCGAATTTTGTGCTCTAGGTGACGACATCGTCACTCCGAAATCTTTCGTCGAGGACACGTCCGAAACTAAGACCGACGATCAGACGCTGACGGAATCAAAAGCAATCCCGGCCGGCGAATCGGAGTCACCGATCAACGAGAAAGGGTCGTCCGAACAATCGAGGATCGTGCGCAGCTGGGACGGGCGCGGCGAGGAGACCGGCGGCGCAGACGACGGCGAGAAGAACAACGAACGAGAGCGGCTTTCCCTCGAGATGAAATTCAACAAATGCAATATCCTTAGCAGCCCTGACGATCTCATGAGTCCGCTGTCGTCGTCCTCGATGGCCGGTCTTACGCCGTCGCAGGAAAACTGCGACAACTGGTCGCTGTTGAGTGAAAACGGGGACAGTAGATCGATTAAAAACGGAACTGGTGAGGAATTATGGATTTTTCTAATGGTTTCCTTGATTTTTAGGTTTCTTTTGTTGTGTCTATAGTTTAGATTTTTTTCAATCGGGCAATCAGTTTATTAGTATCAAAGCAAACATCAAGCATGATACTTTACAAACTGCTAGAATATATTATTATTATTATTATTATTATTATTATTATTATTGTTGGAGAGATGTCCTGGAGAAGTCATTAGTTGGACACAGTTAGAGGATGAAGACCTGACCTGACCTTATCTGAGTATTATTAATGTTGATATCATGCTGTTATCTGACTTGAACTGATTAATTATTATTATTAATGTTGATATTCACTCAATGACAATAGACTTATGTATGGATAATTGGATATTTAGAATAACAAACTGCTAGAATATATTATTATTATTATTATTATTATTATTATTATTAGCAGTTTGTTATTCTAAAAAAAGCAAATCAAATATAAAGAAATCTTCATTACCTACCGATCTTGTTATGTTATAACTTAGCTGTTGACATTTTTTTCAATTATGAAATTTCATTTTCTTTAATTTAGGAATTTATCATTGTATCAGATACTGTATCATTATTTTTCTGACAGAGCAAATGTCTAGAGAGAAACTTGACCCTGTCAAGGACGTCTGTAACATTCCAGTGAAGATTGCGGATTTAGGAAATGCATGTTGGACAGTAAGTGGGAGATCAAAATAAGCGCTTTATCAATTTTTATAACACAAATTTGTGTGTGTTTCTAAACGCTTATTTGTAAACGAAATGATGACAGAGCATGAATGGATTCACTGGTTAAGGTTATTCATTCATGTGCATTCCTTGTGCTCCATTATTATTAAGTTTATTATTATTATTATGTTTATTATTATTATGTTTATTATTATTATTACCCCTATTATGTTTATTATTATGTTTATTATTATGTTTGTTATTATTATTGTTTTTGTTAGTATTGTTATGTTTTTGCCTTGGTTTGTGCTATTTTCAAAAAGACTTTCTTTAACCCTTTTACTGGGAACCCCGGATATATCCGTCCATTTTACATTGAGTTACAGTTAAATACACAGTTAAGGGGTTCAAATTTAACTTGAGTGTAACAGTGGCGGCTCCAGGATTTGGCAAGTGGGGGGCTGTTGGAGTGCTACTTCTAAGCATGGGGTGCCAACTGTTTGTTGCTAGGTATGTAGTAGTAAGTGTAGGGTCCCTACAGGGGACCAGGCATTCAATAGGGGTGGCACGGGCCCCCATGTGGAGACGCCACTGGACTGTAATAGTTTACTTATGTGTGATTTTGTTTGATTGTAATGGCAGCACATTAATAATAATTCTTTTGACGGTGTTAATATTATTATCGATCTTTGTTCTCCTGCCATCTGTAATATGTCTTCAGTTGATATCTTGTCTGTCCACTTGATCCTTTCCATCCTCCTCCATAGCCACATTTTAAATGCTTCCAGCTTTTGAATTTATTATTATTATTATTATTATTAGTATTATTATTATTATTATTATTATTATTATTATTATTATTATTATTATTATTATATTATCAAAACACACTTGTTTTATATTTTGTACAGATGAGATATTTTATTTGCTGTAAAGTGCTCTTGATTTTGACCTTCTGTTATGCATACTGAGCTATATAAGTTGTCAGTTCTAAATAAATAAATAAATTATTATTATTATTATTTACAAATCATGCCAATATAGTTATCACTTTAAAAGTTTATTATATTGATTGCTCTTAGTACCACCACTTCTCAGAGGATATCCAGACACGCCAGTATCGGTGCTTGGAAGTCCTAATCGGTGCTGGATATGGTCCGCCTGTACAATAACCAAACACATTGACCATTGTATCTGTCACTAGCAGTTTTAACTTTGCCACTAGCAGTTTTGAAACCAGACATTTGGAGCACAGCATGCATGGTAAGCTTTTTCCGTGCTGCACTGAAATGCATGCCGGAATTGTCTGTAGGGTTTTCGCTGTTTCGGTGTTCTTAAAATTCCAACTTGGATTTTGCAGTCGGCGATCTGAGGATCTAACAAGATTTGATCTGCGAAATCTTTCCAGTTTTATTCAGTAGGCTCTTGTGTATACCAATAATAAATGTAAGAAATTGTATATATCAATGATCTTAGATTTACAGTTGTTCAAAACCTAATTGAGATCTTGAAATCTATTTTTCAAATTTCAAGCAAAATGTCATAAATGTGTACTAAAACAATTTTTATAGCACCATGGGAGTGTTCAATAAGCCTATTCAAAGTTAGTCAGTGGCGTTCAGCGATATGAGGACACTGGGGCCTGGGAACTGACGAAATCATACTTTGGGGCGTAATAAATAAATAAATTTATGACCAAAAATACTTTTTGGACCTTAGAGGAACATTGATGCCAATATAGTTATCACTTTAAAAGTTTATTATATTGATGGATGACCTTTTTGCTGGTCCACCTGCAGACATTTGGAGCACAATGTATTTTTCGGAATTGTCTTAGGGTTTTATATTTCAGTGCTCTTAGGTACCACCTTTGTGGTGTGTATAACATGATCTTAGATTTACAGGCTTGAGATCTTGAAATCTATTTTTCTTAGTATCAAAACAATTTTTATAGCACCATGGGAGTAGCAAGAGTCAAAGTTAGACAGTGGCATTTGTGAGGCACTTGGATTTTGGGCCTAACAAGGGAAGAAATCTTTCCAGTTTGATTCAGGGGCTCACTAAATCTTATGACTTGAGAAAATCTATTTTTTTTATTTGTGGATGACCTTTTTGCTCTCTAAGTATTTTTCAGGGCTTGTGGCACACTTTTTTCAGACTTCAAGAATGACGGCCCTTTTTGCTTTCTCGGGATTTTTTCAGAAGTTGAGACTGCCATTGATGAATCTTGCCCCCAGGTGCCATATATAAGGGCCTACCCTTGCTATGCTGCTCAAGTTAGGGTAACTTTAACAAACTTTTTTGACAAGACAAGCAGAACCACTCCAGAACTGTTACTCTTCTTTGTTATCAATCATTGTGTATGCATTGACATCGTTGATATAAAGTTGATGTTACTCTTTGTTATCAATCATTGTACATGCATTGACATCGTTGATATAAAGTTGATGTTACTCTTTGTTATCAATCATTGTACATGCATTGACATCGTTGATATAAAGTTGATGTTACTCTTTGTTATCAATCATTGTACATGCATTGACATCGTTGATATAAAGTTGATGTTACTCTTTGTTATCAATCATTGTACATGCATTGACATCGTTGATATAAAGTTGATGTTACTCTTTGTTATCAATCATTGTACGTGCATTGACATCATTGATATAAAGTTGATGTTACTCTTTGTTATCAATCATTGTGTATGCATTGACATCGTTGATATAAAGTTGACCCATCTGTGTGTCGTAGGCATTCGAATTGGCGACGGGTGACTACCTGTTTGAGCCGCACTCCGGCGAGGACTATTCGAGAGATGAAGATCACTTGGCACATATCATAGAACTGCTCGGCCCCATTCCTCGCAATATCGCTCTATCGGGCAAATACTCTCGGGAGTTCTTCAACAAGAGGGGTCAGTACCTGTTCATCCATCTGTCCTTTGTTGTGTAGTAGTAGTGGTGGTTGTAGTAGTAGTAGAAGTAGTGGTGGTAGTAGTAGTAGTAGTAGTAGTAGTAGTAGTAGTAGAAGTAGTGGTAGTAGAAGTAGTAGTGGTAGTAGTAGTAGTAGTGGTTGTAGTGGTTGTAGTAGTGGTGGTGGTAGTAGTAGTAGTAGTGGTTGTAGTGGTTGTAGTAGTAGTGGTGGTAGTAGTAGTAGTAGTAGTAGTAGTAGTAGTAGTAGTAGTAGTAGTAGTAGTAGTAGTAGTAGTAGCCCATCAGTAGTAGTAGTAGTAGTGGTTGTAGTAGTAGAAGTAGTGGTAGAAGTAGTAGTGGTAGTAGTAGGAGTAGTAGTGGTAGTGGTAGTAGTAGTAGTAGCTCCATCATCCAACGTTGTTACCTCTGCTAACTTCCCACCCTTAATTGGTTAAATATGTTAATGACAGCATTAATCTTCTCCTTTGCTTTGTTTTAAAGTGGACCCGTTTGGGGGTGGGGCAGGGGAGAGTCAGTAAGCAGCAACCAAGAATTCCCCGCTTTCTACAAATACCACTCTTGTGAACAGTGGTGGCTCCAGGATTTGGCAAGTGGGGGTGTTGGGGTGGCAACTGCTAAGCATGGGCCAATCATTTATTATTATTATTATTATTATTATTATTATTACTACTACTACTACTATCTGACAATTTATATAACCCTATAGCAAGGCCTAAACCTAAGTCAATAATGCTTCACAACATAAGGCTAGCAGTAATAGTAATACGACGTAATACGACGCATTGAACAAATGTGTCTTTAGATTTGTTGATAGGTATAGGTTCCCAACAGGGAGCCACTGGGGACTAGGCATTCAATAAGGGGGGGGCATGGGCCCCCATGTGGAGCCGCCACTGCTTGTGAGAGTGCATTTGAATTTGATTGTTGTTGGTGCTCTGTATGTGTTGATGGTTTTCTTGGTTTTTGTTCTCAGGCGAGCTGAGGCACATTAGCAACCTGAAGCCGTGGGGGCTGTTCGAAGTGCTCGTCGAGAAATACCAGTGGGACGAACGAGAGGCTTACGAAATGACCGAGTTCCTGCTCCCGATGCTCGAGTTCGATCCGAACCGCCGAGCGACCGCCGAGCAGTGTCTGCGACACCCGTGGCTCGCCGAGGAAGACGAAGAAGATAGCACATAACGTTATCGTCTGCCGCCGTTTGGCAGTTAGGCAGCTATCGAGTTGTTACCGCGATGTTGATCTAGTTTTTGAATTAGACCTCTGTACTGAATACACAGCCTGTTGCCAATTCCTTTTTTTGAAAATGCAGTTTCTTCTACTTCATTATTGGTCTAATTTCCAGGCAGACGGTCAGTTTGGATGTGGCGAAAAAAATTGTCTTGCTTCCTCTGCTTGTGGCTAAGTAGGCATTGACCATAAAATCAGGGGCGGTTCCTCGTTAGGGATGCATCCCCCCCACCGAGCTTTTTCTGCCAGCGTTTTAGGGGGGTTTACCGGGGTATTCATGTGCAAAACAGAGCTGATGACCTTTTTCTTGCATGTCAGCCTTTTTTGGTAAGTTTGCCATACATTTGCCGGGCAAAACACTGGTAATTACCTCTTTTTTTGCTTGTCAAACTTTTTCAGGATTTCATTTTATCCCCCCACCAAGTTCCTAGAAATTCATTGCATCCCCCCGCCAAGAATTCTTGGAACCGCCACTGCATAAAATCCCAGTATTTCGTATATAGAAAGGTGTTTATATATTGTGTGATGGTGCATTAAAGGAAATGTTACTACGCAAAAACGTTTTGTGGTGATACTCTTAATCAGTGTGATGCTGGCTGAGTTGGCAATTATGTTACTGTAATTTCTCAGTGGACTGTGAATTCATTTGGAAATTAATTTTAATGGGAAAAATTGCTTTCAACCCGACAGAATAGAATTAATGGATTTGGGAAATGTTGAATGCTATTTTCAGTTCAATGCGGAATGCGTTAATAATTCAGGCTACTTCTGATATTGTTGTCCTTTTGTGATGAAAATGAAATGGTACGTGTACAAATCGTTCCTCTCCCTGAAATTTTTGTCTAAAGATGTATAATAGCTGTGCCTAGTAAACATGTTATTTTCAACTACAGTTTCTATCAAAATACTATGGATTCTGACATTTCTCTGTCATGCTCTAGGGACCGTCCATAAAGTACATAACGCTCGAGGGTCTAGGAAAGTGTGACGGGAGGGAAGGGTAAGGACCGCCGTGACGTACTTGATGGACGGCCCCTACACTATTTATGCCAACGCTTACTCTTTAAACTTCAGAACACTTTATCGATGCTATAATTTGGTGTGCCCTAATAATTAATAATACCTAGTGTATATGTGCGGACCACTTATTTAATGTAAAGCGTTGTGCACCTGCTTTTAGTAAAATTGGAGCTTATGTTGCTTTGCAGTGTTTTGTGTGATCGCATTAGCCTGGGCTATTGCATTTCTTATTAGTAAAGGCCACGTCTGAAGATGACGATTGTAATCTATCAGCGTTGCGATAATGCAAGCAGTCCAAATGTCTCAAGATGATAGGAGAACCGTTTATGATGGTTATTGTCGTCAGCTTAGTTTCTTGTAAAATGAATTAGTTGTATTTCGACAGGTTATTATACACAGGTGCGTACTATACCCGAGATAATACGGTAGTAGGATTTCTACAGGTTATTTTATGTGTGTTTTGCACCATCAATGGAAGATTTCGATAACTTCAATAAACTACTTCCCTATGAATTATTTTAGAATTTACAGCTGCCTATAGGGGCCCAGGGCCCCAAGAGAAATTCTGGCCCCTGGGCAGAGCGGTTTTGGGGCCCTAAAGTGGTGACAACCTTTTTTCTTTTTTTTTGCTTGTCAGTCTTTTCAGGAGGCAGTTAAAACTTAAAGCCTGTCTTGTGCATTTTTGATGGGCTAACCCTAACCTCGGACCCGCCCGGGCCCCCTACAGATTGTTGGGGCCTTGGACATTTTCCCCAGGGATATTCTTACCCCTCCATTTGAGACCAACACCCCAATCTGAGCCAGGGATGACCTATTTTTCTTTTTTTGCTTGTGCTTTTTCAACAGGGACCGACCCCCTGAATAAAAGGAAAAAGAATATACTAACACCCCCTGGTCACTTCTTGCATACTTGTTCATTCTTTAAATAGCAAATAGTGGGGAACTGGGGCAGTGGACATCTTTTCTCCATTGGTATAACTCAAATTAAATGCTACCCTGAGGTCTAAAATTAGGGTAGTTAGCTGATCAATCCCTCCCCCATTGAAGACAAAAAGTGGAATAAGAGTAGTCTGATTAGCATGAGTCCCATTGCCTTTTAAAAAATCATATATATATATATATATATATATGCAGTTTATTCTAGCCATCTTAACATTGGGGGATTTTGAAATGTTTGGGGGGGACAAGGTCTGAGTCCACACTTTTGGGGTGGGGATTTCCATTTCCCCAGCCAACATATAAAATTTTGGGGGTTAATTTTAAAACTTTGGAGGGGAATTATCTCCCCAGAGAAGGCATAGAATAAACACTATATATATATATATATATATATATATATATATATATATATAAAGTAAAATCTCGTGGATTTCTATAGCGCCTTTGAAAGCAGCACAACAGTAGCTGCTTATAACTTAGGCGCTATATATATAAGATCTTTTTAGTGCTGATGGGGAGATCTGATATAGGCCTATTTGAGGACATGGCGTGATGGCGATCTAGAAAATAACGCCGCATGTCCGTGAACAGAACCGTGTCACGTCACACTAAGCGCCTTTCGACGGGTGTGGTGGTAATTTTTATACCGCTAACTTTCATTCCTCATTAACTAGTCACGTCTGCGGCCAATGGATATACTTCAATCAATCAATCAATCAATAAACTTCTATGGAGCCACTATAATAATGCCCGAGTCATCAGCCGATGGCGCACAGAATCCACATTGAATTAGAGCCAGGTCAAGCCGGAAAGATCAGTCAGTAGCGGCGGGGGGAGCAATCCAAAGGGGATAAACCAAGTCAAACAGCTATGTTTTAAGACCAGATCTGAAAGATGATAAACTGTTAGTTATGCGATCTGATATTGGCAATGAATTCCAGAGCTTAGGGTCACACACTGAGAAACAACTAGTGCCAATGACTGTGCAAGAATAAGGAACAGCAAATGAAAGTCCTGCCGAATACCTAGTGGACATGGCGTGATGAATTAAAGCTTTGGCGCTATTTAATTGCACTATTCCCTCAGACAGATGGTATGTGCTACTATATGCAGCATGCGAGACATAGGCCTCGATCTCATACAAGAAATACATCCACACACTCCACACATTCGAAACGAAGTGCTACAGAAACATTCTAAGAATCAGATGGTAATTGACAGGGCCAATAACAAAAGGGTGAAACTAAAATTAACAAAATATACATAATCCCAAAAAAACTTTTAAAAGAAACTCTATTTGGACACGTCTGCAAAATTAATGAGCGCGAAACACTGATAAAAAGTAGGTTTACCGTGCTAGGAAGTGATGCAAACATCAACACGACAACTTCGACTTGATACTAAATCAGTAATGCATGCGCGGCGTAGGGATCCGTAACGCTTATATACTTTCACGAAACCATGGAAATTTTCCATGCCACTATTTGGCCAGTACATCGCTGAAGGCACCCAAATATCTTAGCAAAATGTCGCATCATATGTCGTGCGATGGTGTTTAATGAAGCGCTGACGGGGGAAAGATACACTTGTCACGATTCGTCACGACACCCTGCGGTTTATCCCAGTGGACATCGCGTTCCCGAGTTGAGTGTTGCGTCCGTCCGTCAGTCTGCAACCGGCGAGAGTAAGAGACGCCGCCCACCGTAGACGGATTAGACGCCGACCGGGTTTCGAGGGACCAAGACCGTGGGAAGACGGGCTATAGGCGAGCGACGATCCAGGCTGCCGCTTCGTCCGATCGACGACTGAGAGGATCGATCGTTCATTAGAAGCGTAAGCGGTTCGAAATGCTAATAATTGTATTTTTTAAGACCTAAACCCAAGCGTTTGACAATCTGTTGCAGCCTGTGTTTGCGTCCGCTCGGACAGGGATCGCTCCGGTCGAGGGTCCAAACTTGCCTGCCTCGATGGCTCTCTCGGTAGGGAGTCAACTATTGCATCGACCCCGGGGGCAGTGTTTTATCCAGGTCTGGGACTCCTCACCCAGAACCGCAAAATCCCCCATAAATTTCAGCAATGACAGATTTTTGCATTGAACTATGTCTCTTCCTCCAGCCAAGTCAATTCCGGATTCCCACCTCCCCAAAGGCCTGGAGTCTGGATAAAACACTGCCCGGGCGGTCAGAGACTTTATTTCTCAGACAGTCACATATCCACCGGCACGGGGCAGAAGTTTAAATGGTCTGTGTAATATGTTGAGGTTCACTGTGCACTGATATGTTAGCAGCAATAGACAGTGAAGCTGTAGTCTACTGAAAAAGGCTGCTATATAATAAATACCTGACAAAGCAGCTGCACACAATTATCAAAACGCCTGCAGCAATAGGTCAGTCACATACACACACGATAGGACAGGATAGAAAGGGATTGAGGATGAGAAAAAAGCATTGGAGAAAAGTTAATTTGTAAAAATTTTGTTTTTCATGACCGCTAAAGAAATTCAAGAGAAATTACATTACATTACGGTTAACTGAAGACCAAGCTGCTCAGTCCTCCACAAAATTTCAATTAACATTAATATTTAATATTTATATTGTAAACTTTGTATAAGATGTAGCAACTGTTTGACACTCTTTTGAAATAGTAAAATTATGTATGTTTGGCATTGTTGATTTCAAGTAGCACTTGTGCTTTAACTGTGATCAATGCTTGATTTGGTATGGATTGTAAGGTTTGCTGAGGTTTTAGCCTTCTGAACCCCACTGATGGTCTAAGTGTTAGTCCTGTCCCAGTGCTTTTTTGCATAGGTGCTTAAATTCATGTGTAAATTTAAAAGCATTTGGTAAGCAATGTCATTGTCAAAATTAATGTAAGTGAATAGACATAAGACATATGGATTTGTGACTATAAAATTAAATCATGCATTCATTCATGATGCATTCAGTCAAGTAACAGAATTAGGGACTTGGCAGATGATTCAATTAATGAAGTATCAGAAATGTGTCTCTCTTTGGGGCTGTCAATAAAGTACGTCATGCTATTTTTAACATTTTGGCCCCCTTCTCTCTCACAACCGGTAACAAATCTCAGACCTCCTTCCTAAGTATGTCACAACTCTCAGACCCCCTTAAAGTGTTGTCCATAAATTATGTTGCATAGGTTTTCTATTTACCGGTAATATTTTTGAGCTTTCTTATTCAATTTTCAGCAGCGTAACAGACTTTGAAGTTCTGGCAGTAAAAACGAATATAATTGGGACCAAAAACTTATGTATCTCATACAAAAAGTGTCAATGAGCAAAAAAATATCCTCTCTCAAATGCTTTTACTATCCCTCCTACTATCAGGTAAGTTTAAGATTTTATTTGACTGAAATTGTGATGTCACGGTGGTCCTTATCCCCTCCCCGTCACAAACTATAACACTTTCTTAGACCCCTCCCCCTTGAGCGTGATGTACTTTATGGATGGTGCCTTTTAGAGCATTTATTATTGACTTGCAGCACTTGGTGAATGACATTCAAAATTGATTATCATTAATTTGCTCACAGCATAGTAGTATGTATCGAGTTTGCCATTAATTAATTATTTGAGGCAATCTTATTATCTTCATTACTGCTGTCATTTAGTCAAAATCTCTTGTATTAAACAGATTTTTAAAAGTCTAAATCTTTGATTTTTTTCTGTGCTATTTTGATCATTGATTGCCAATGTGAAAATATTTTGCACAGGTATAGAATTAAAAGTTGTAGAGTTACATTAGTGTCAGGCAGTTTGTGTTGTCAGTAGCTGTTTATAGAATAATTAATGACTGCAAATGATTTTGTGTTCTTGAGCTTATTGCTGGACAGAAAATCCATAATTCTTTCATGGTGTCATGACATATGCTGATAATTATAATACCGGTAGTTGTGTATTTCAAATCTAACCTAAATAAGGGAGACTTGATGAATGCATTATTGTTAGAGATGTGAATTAGAGGTCAAATTTAATTCAGTTACCATATATACTTGTGTATAAGTCGACATTATGTATAAGTTTATGGCCATTTTCAGGTGCAAATAGCGAAGTTTGACATGTCCCACGTATAAAGCAAAGTAGGAAAATTGACATTCAGCAGTCTCTTATAGCAGACTGCAGATCTTATCCACTGAATTTGACCATAGCCTGGCTGACCATTGCACCTTGCCTATAGCTGTTTTAAGCTGCTACTATTTTGAAACTTTTTAAAGTGCTATATAAATCAATGTGGTTTTACTTACTCACTAAATTTTCTTAGTGGCTTTATCCATATGCAATGCATAAGCCATAAGGTATGTCAAGGTATATTTATGCCTCAATTTAGAAAATTCAGAAATTTTTCTCAAATGCACCATTAATTATTTGAGGCAATATGATTAAAATTGAGGCAATTTTGATATGTGTTTGACCACGCAATTCAAGCATTATAGTCCTTCACCTCAATCCACATCATGTGAATTGCTAATGGGGCTTTCCTCTACTCTGACCACCTGGTTTTAAGTTGGAACCTGGGTCACGGTGTTTTTTTAGCATGTAGACTACGTGGGCCGCAGCCCCTTAGCTGCTTTCCTCACCCCACAGTAATTATGTTATGACAGTCCACCTTTCATACAAAGACCCCCCTAGAAGTATTTCGAGTTTTTGTCTATTGGGTTTGGCAGTCTTTTCAGAAAAACACTGGAAACTGTTGTGCATCGCCATCATACCTGACTGTCTGCACTTCTCATCTGATATTAGAAATTTTATTCTACTACCATTATGGCTGATTTTTTGGTAGCCAGGCAGAATAAACTAAAAATGGGAAGTGCCAAAATTAGTTTTCATCCAGAATTTAAAAGCTTTTCATCGGCCCCCTAGTAATTTTTCCTTAAAAAACACTTTGACTTGGGTTGCATTGGGAGGTAAAATGTGAAAGACTGTATATGCATAAATGGTAAAGTTATGGATGTCACTGCAAGCTTGTATTATATATTACATGTTTTTATATCTATAATCCTTTCCTTGAAGTTTTCTGCAAGATGTTACCAACTTCAGGTGACTGGCAAACCACTGCATTTGACAGTGAAATCGATAGCAATGACATTTACATGGTGTTTCTATGTTATGGTGTTATGGCTTACCTTTGGATATGTACTATTGATTAGCAATAAATAACAGAAAATTGTACATTTTTCAGGAAATTAAATACAATAGAACTTCGTTATAATGGACTCAGTTATAACATATACTTGGTTATAATGTACTGCAGTGTACGGTCTCATGTGATACACTACCATATTGTTTGGCATTGGATATAATATACTTGAGATGTTATGTACTAAATTTTTTCAGGCCCAGTAAGTACGTTATAATAAAGTTCTACTGTAGTTAAGTCACTTAATTTGCTGACTGTTGAAGAGAATTTATTGATTATCAATAAACTGTTTGTTTGTGTATAGACTGGAAAATTAGCACAAGTCTTTTGCACTGACAATGGAATGTTTGAGCAATCGATCATACATCTTAATGAGCTTGTACTTTTCATTATATCTACTGAACACATTATGTAGTTGATTTGTATAGTTAGCACATGATACTTGCCAAAGCCAACAAGATTTTAAGTATAGAGTTTTAAATAAGTTTACAAGCAAGTAAGTAAAGTCTTGTGAATTTATATAGCACTTTCAAAATGAGAGCTACTTATTCTTAGATGTTCAAGTCTAAATTTGAAATATAGCTATAATATCCAATATCCAAAGTCAATTGTATATTATTATAACGAGTGTGTACCATGGAGGACCTATGCACAGACTCATTTCCTATTTTTTGATTTATTCTATTTATTGCAAAAAATGAAATTGTTTACGTAAATTTATCTTGACCCCTTCCCCGTGTCAACAATTGCCAAACTTCTTCAAATCCCCTCCCTATTTTGTTTACTTAATTAATGGACAGCCCTTAACACACTATTGCAACACAAGAGGCTACAAATGCATAGTCTTTCAAAAAGATGGTGAGATCAAGGAATAATTTATTTATTGCAAGGGTTGTGGACAAATAGAACTGTGTTGACAAAAGAGGCAGTAACAGTTGAACAGGCAGTAAATTGCTTCAGGAGTTATCTAGGAAGATTGGCATATTACATGTTTGCCTTAACCAGTTGAATTCATGTTAATATTATTAATCATTTGAGCTCTATTGACTAGAGTTTCACAGTGGTTTCTACTTTGGGCAAGATAATTTCTGTGCATGTTTGACAAGTGTGATTGATTGTTTGCTCCAGTTTTCGCCTTTTGCATGCACTGCACACAGAGCCCAGTTTCTGACCCACTATTGGTCCTGTTTCTGATCCAGACACAGACTTTTTTATGGCAGCAATCAAAAGGTTTGGTTTATCCCAGGCGTGTCTGTGGCCTGATATGGTCTGTCGGCAGTTGTTGTTAATGCCCTGTTATGTGATCTAGTGTTTTGAGCCAATGGCGTCTCAGTGACTAAGTGATCTATCATATCATCAGTAATGGCTATCATCTCTCGGGTGACATCTTCTATGCATCTATGCATAGAAAAAGCTGCTTAGTACAACTGTCCTTTCAACAAAGGAAACGTGTGTGTGTGTGTGTGTGTGTGTGTGTGTGTGTGTGTGTGTGAACTGATTGACCCTAGCATTATGCATTATGGTAGTCTTTATCAACTAACTTCCCTATATAGTACCGGTATATGGGATGTAGTTTAATCAGCCTGGGACTATCAAGAGATTGTTCAGTTTTCAAAAGGTCATGGAATATACAATGCTGATTTAGGAGTAAACATGAATTATTGCATTTGTAATTTTATTGTCTTGGTTTGATTTCAATGTCAGAAAGTTTCTATTTCTATTTTTCTGTTTTCATGGTTGCAATTCTCATTTTTATAAAATAAAATCTGGACAACAGTATAAGTTTAGTTTATGTAATTAGTCAGTGGCGAATTCAAACTTGCAATTACGGGCAATCAATATATGGATACTCTTGCTTTTCTGCCCGGTTGAAAAAATTAAAAATTATGCCTTTAATTTTTGGTTTTGCTTTAATTTTGGACCGTTAAAACTATTTTAACATAGGAGAAAAAAGGCATTAATGGTGCAGAAAATAAGTCATTGTGTACAAACCAGGGTGGTCTATGTATCTACGTGAATATCGAATTTCAAGGATTGGTAAGACAAAGAACATTTATTCCCTCTGAAGAGTTACTGAATTTGACTCTGAAACTATCTATGGTGATAATTGGGGCGGACGACAGCTGGAGGCAAAACCTGAGATGCTGATCTGGAAAGAGTTTATGGGCAATAAGCTTGGGTGAAAGAGGATAAAGTCAAATTTTTTCAGACTTTTTCCATAAACTCTGACCATGGCATTAAGAAATCAATTTCTTCAATTGACGCATTCTGTCCTTCTAGTTTTAAACCAGTTACCCATTTAGCTTTTTTAAAATGATTTTTGTTTGAGGTGGGGCTGTCCATAATCTACGTAAAATGAGAAGGGTTTGAACAGTTTGACAGGTGTTGGATGACCCAAAAGCTTTGTAGGGCCTGGCCTGTTTCTCCCTCAGGATCTCGGACACCCTTTAGTCAGCTGCCAGGGCACATTTTTGTTTTAAGAAATCTGGTTCAACTGGTTAAAAACTGGAAGAATTCTCAACACTTGTGACCAATACTAATATATGAATGTGAATCTTGGACCAAAAAAAGAACTGGAAGAAAAATTAATAGCAACAGAAAATAAATGGCTTAGGAGAATACATAAGGATTGGTTACAAAGAACATGTCCAATGAAGAGTTAGCTTACCATCAGAACACTGCAACTGGAGCACAGTGGAAGTCTCATCAAAGAGAAGAATGAAATGGACCACATCACTCAGAATGGAAGACCTAAACGAATTTTTCAACCACAAACCAGAGGGGAGAAGATCTAAAGGAAGAAAAAAATGGATGGACAAAAATTAAAGAGGATCTGCACATGGCAGGGGCTGAATCTCAATGGAAAAACTGACAGGAAGACATAAAGAAATGATAAATTTGGAAGAAATAGCAAAGGACAGAACTTTGGAAAGATGTCATGGAGAACCAGCTATATTTTACAAAACAGCTTTAAAAATAAAGACCTGACCTGACCTGAATTTGTAATTAGGACTTTGCTTGTCTATGATCTCAAAGATAACTTTAGGCTAGACCATACTTTGTCATCATCATCATCATCATTCACTTGTTCTCTTTCTTCTTCGTAGTATCTTCATAGTATTCTGCCCTTAGGCAGATTTTGTATTCCAATTTCGCCATTCATTCCTGTTCATAGCTTTCTCCTTTAAGTCTTTTTGTTCTCTTTAGCCAGGGTTTAATCTAGGCCGTTTACGGGGGGGGGGGGGAAATGTCCTTTTCTCCCTGGAAATTTCAAATTCCCCTGAAATTTTGGCATGATACATCAACTAGGAGCAGCCCCCTAACTGACTTTCTCATTGAAGCTTCAATAAACAATTTTCCTGAATTTAGCTTTGTCAGTTTTTCCCTCAGAGTTCAGGAGTCTAGATTAAACACTGTCTTTAGTAGCATTGACAGTTCATGTGGATTTTTTGTTGATATAAAAATCTTGATGAATTTCCTGGAGCTACTGTTGCAGTTCTGTTGAAACAGATCTGGAACCATGGGAAAGGGAGGTCAAGGAACACAGGACTCGAACACTGCAGATCTAATCTCTTGGGACGAAATAAAGAAACATTCCAAGGATGAAGACAAGTGGATTGTCATCGATGGAACAGTGTACGATGTGTCAAAGTGGGCAAAACGACATCCGGGAGGTTCTCGCATAATTGGCCACTATGCTGGCCAGGACGCCACTGTAAGTTTACCATCAGCGTAATTTCTTAGCTTACCATCAGCACAATTTCTTTCCTTACAACTAGTGTAATTTCCTACCATCAGTGTAATTTCTTAGCTTATCGCCAGTGTAATTTCTTACCATCAATGTGAGTTCTTAGCTTACCATCAGTGTAATTTCTTAGCTTACCATCAGCACAATTTCTTTGCTTTACCACTGGTGTAATTTTCTACCATCAGTGTAATTTTTTAGCTTACCGGTACCACCAGTGTAATTTCTTATCTTACCATCAGCATAATTTCTTTGAGGACAAAAATTAAGCATTTAAATATGCCAAGCTCACATGCCTGATGTATTAAACATATTAAGGAAAATGAATGTACAGAAGGGCATAAAGAAATAGAATAAATTTCTAAATATAATTGCTAAAACAGTTTGTTGTGGGAGCCCACTAAGCTCAAAGGGACCCATAGTCAGACAGTTTTTTCTATATTTTACAAAATCTAATTTTTAAAAATAAAAACAATATTGAGTAGGCATATGCTTCATAAGTTTGTGTATTTAGGAAACTGCATTTTAAAAAAATAATGTACATAGTTGTGTGTCAAACTTTGTATAAGGGCCCATAAACCGTCTTTGTATTGGGGCCTGGACTTTCTGTTGTGACCCTTGTTCTGCTATTAATGTTTACTTAATTCAAAAGTGAAGCATTAAAATCACCACTGTAAATCTAATGAGTATAATAATAATAATAATAATAATAATGATGATGATGATGATAATAATAATAATAATAATAATAATAATAATAATAATAATAATAATAATAATAATAATAATAATAATAATAATAATAATAACAATAATAAATAATAATAATAATAATAATGATAATAACAACAATAATAATGTGATTTAAAGTGGTTTAGGAGGTCAAGTAAGCCTGTGTGAAAACCACTGTAATCTGCTATGTAAAATGGCTTACATTATGAAACTATTATTACTATTATTTTTATTACTATTGTTATTTACGGGATAGATATCCCTAGGTCAACCTTTTTCTCATTGAAAATAAAATTTCAATAAACAATTATGTTAATGAATTTAGTTAAGTGTTAATTGTTAGTCAAGTTTTTTTCTTCCTCTTTGCTTGATATTGATACATTATGTTTATTTTTTATGTTAATGAGCAAAAATAAAATTGATTGATTGATTGATTGATTGTTACTAATTATAATTATTAGTGATAATTTTGTCGATTGTTGTGTTTTGATTATTTTCTAGGACGCCTTCAGGGCATTCCACACTGACTTCAAACGAGTTTCCAAGTACATGAATCCTCTTAACATCGGCAGCGCTGAAAAATCTAAGAAAATCGACGAAGAGGAAATTAGAAACGATTTTGTTGAACTTCGAAAGAGAGCAGAGAGAATGGTATTTTTTGATTTTGCTCTCGCTTGACTTACCAGTGATCAGCTTTTCAAAAGAGTGCAGTGAATTGAACTGACTCCCACACGAGAATATTTTTCGTCTAGTGGGGGGTTGGAGAGCCAAAATTTTTTTGCCTTTACTCAGTGACGGCTCCAGGATTTGGCAAGCGGGGGGGAGGCTGTTGGGGTGGCAACTTCTAGTCATGGGGGCCAACCATTTGTTGATAGGTATGTAGTGTTAAGTATAGGGTCCCAACTGCCAGGCACTCAATAGGGGGGCACGGGCGGCTCCAGGATTTGGCAAGTGGGGGGGGCTGTTGGGGTGGCAACTTCTAGTCATGGGGCCAACCATTTGTTGATAGGTATGTAGTATTAAGTATAGGGTCCCAACTGCCAGGCACTCAATAGGGGGGCACGGGCCCCCTGTGGAGCCGCCACTGCCTTCACTGGGGGTTTGGCCTCAAACTGTGACGATTCGACCCCTTCCCCATGCACATTGAACATTGCATCTTGGTCTCCATTACATGGCTTACGGTTATGTATTAGTGGTCCTAGAGATCATTGCTTTTAGAAGAAACCTAAGTACTATACCTGTAGGATACTGGATTGGTCTTGTATAGCTATTACACTGTACAGGGTGGTGCAAAAAACCGGACTACATTAAATGCAAACCTAAATGTGACTAGTCCTGGTTTTTTGCACCACCCTGTGTTTATTAAAGTATTGTAGAAGTAGCGAGTACAGTAACTGAATGAGGCATTTATGCCATTGTATACTGCAGTTTTGTTATTTGTTGACTCAAATCAAATACAAGAAGACAAGGAAGGAGAATACAGGAACAAACCTACCAGAGGACATGAGGGCAAAGAATGAGATTACTCAGCAAGACCACAATGTGAATGAATGGATGGGTGGGTGGAGCATGGTGGTTCTCACACAGGGCAGATCCTAGAGAACCACTCTAAACCTTGTTGTTTATTATTATAATAAAATGTTTCATGGGAATGTTTTCTTTTAAATAGAATGTATATTGTTATATTTTGTGCAGTAATGAATTTGTTGTGTTTTGTGTAGGGCCTTTTTACTCCAAGCAAAGTTTTCTACACCTTCATTCTGGGTCATCTTTTTTTCTTTGAGATACTTGCGTATCTAACGCTGTATTACTTTGGCACTGGCTGGCTACCTTTCCTGGCATCTGTCATTTTTAACGTCATTGTTCAGGTATGTCCTTTGACAATGTTCTTAAGCCTGACTTTACTTGTTTGGGCCGAGTGGGTTACGCGCTGGAGCGGTAGGTTGATCTCCAGATTAGTCACCACAATAATCTCTACGTTGAATAATAATAATAATAATAATAATAATAATAATAATAATAATAATAATAATAATAATAATAACAATAGCACCCCTAGTGGCTTTCACACAGACAGTAATGCCTCCTAAGCCACTTTAATTCATGCTATACCATTCCTGTGCAAATTGTGATGTTTTGATATGAAAAATGATACAATAATATATTAATATACGGTTGGCTTAAATCAGCCAGTGTAGTGTCAATGTACACAAATATAGCTACAGTATTGCGATTGCAAGGGTTTCCATGAACATGTTTTCCAGTTATCATATAAACCACCTGAAGTGAGGCCAATGATTTTATAAAAAAACCTAAGCAGATTTATGGTGTTTGACTGATATAAACTAGAATTTGAAGGCTTCTTTGGTTTGGATGCACCAAGTGTCTCCAATAATATTGTGATTTTTCTACAGAAGGCTTCCCAATGTTTTTCAGTCCACAGCTGTGCTATCCTACCCCCCCCCACCTGATTCAGTGCAAATTGCTGAATATTCATGAGCTGCTAATCCATACAAAAAAGGCCAAATCGGGCCCCTCTAGTGCATATACTACCGTATGTACTATAGATCAATATTCTATCTATAGATCAATATTCTATCTATAGATCAATAATCCATAGATCAATATTCTATTTATAGATCAATATTCTATCTGTAGATCAATATTCTATCTATAGATCAATATTCTATCTATAGTTCAATATTCAATCTTTAGATTCATGCACCTTGTAAAACTTTTATTCTGTTTCATTGTGTCCAGGGATATTTTTACTCCCCCCCCCCAATTTGAGGTCGACACCCTCCAAAATTTCCTAATCTAACAATTGCATGTACTGTAAATAGCCCCTGAACACCCCACAATTCGAGATATAATACTCCAAACTTTATTTCTCTGATGACCTTTTTTTTGCTTGTCAGACTTTTTGAGACATGATAATGTTTTTTGCTTGTCAGAAGTTTTTGAGATTTGATAAGGTTTTTGGGTTTTTTGCCTGTCGGACTTTTTTTGTGGGATGACTTTTTCACACTTATTCAACAGAGACCCCCACATTTTACCAACACCCCCCTAATTCATAATCCTGGAAATAACCCTGATTGTGTCCTTGTCTTTTACCTTAGATATGCTTACAAGTTACATCACTCAAAATCAGTGGAAGATTAAAATTTTTAGGCCTGGTTCACATATTTCCATGGAGTCCCACCGGATAAAAATTCTGTGAACCAATAGCCTACATAGTGTCGATGAAACTTTAGATTTTTTAAAAATCTCGGTAAACTTTCGGAAAAGTTACAGATTTACAGATCAAGTGTGCTTGTCAAGCTTTTCAGGACATTGTGTGACAAATATGGTTGCAGGCACACGAATTTCTGTTTTTTTAATTTTAAAAAACGAAAGTTTATATTAGAAAATCAAGTTATTTAAAGAAAGAAATAATTAAAAATCACTAAAAAGTATATTGTTAATAGAAAAGGTGGGCCCTTAAATTTTAATTGTGCAAGTGGACCCGGTACCGATGTACCGTTTGTACTCTGGTAAATCCGTCACTGCTCAAAATTCTCACATTGTTGTTGTTGATGATGATGATGATGATGATTTATTTATTTATTTATTTATTGACAATTTATATAGCGCAGTAGACAAGGCTAAGGCCTACAACAAGAGCACTTAACACAGTTCATATCCAATATTAAATAAATGTGTCTTCAAATTTCTAATGAAAAGTCCAGCTGAGACTGCTCCAGTCACATTGACTGGAAGAGAGTTCCACAGGGCGGGATTCCCCCGCGCGAATGATCTTTCCCCAAACTTATTGGTCTTGGATGGGGGAGGGACCAACAACTGCACTCTCCGACTGGACCTAAGAACCGATCTCCTCTCGATCACAGTCGATCTCTGTACAAGTACAGTTAGATAATCAGGACAGAGTGGATCATGTAAAGTCCGAAACGTAAGCCAACAGCGCTTGTAGATGATGATGATGATGATGATGATGATGATGATGATGATGATGATGATGATGATGATGATGATGATGATATGCTGTACTGTTCTATGTAGTCAGAAGCTGGATGGAGTCAACATGACTTTGGACATTTGTCGGTTTTCAGAAACAACCGGATAAATCATCTGATGCATACATTCGTCATGAACTGCATTAAGGTTTGGTAGCTAATCTAATCTAATCTTGAACTTCTATAGCGCCACTTCATAATGCACAGGAACAGGGTGCGATTTGTGACCTGGAGCAGTGGGGGGGGGAATATGTCGAGCTTGTGGGATGTAGTTGTTGGGAAATGTAGCAGTGGGGGGATGTAGTGGTGGGGATGTAGCAGTAGGGGATGCAGTTTGGCAGTGGGGGAAGATTCCTCCCTCCCCACAAATCGCGCTCTGCACAGCAGCATCGATGGATGGCACACCAAATCAAAATCCGAATATTGACTTTTGTTTTGGGTTTTAATTTCTTTGTTGAATGATTTATAACTTTACAGATTCTGTTTAACTTTCACTTTGAAGTTGCATTTGTGATTTTAAGACTTATCTAGATGGGACGTGTGATAGCTTAATGAGTCTTCTTTTTAGCTCTGAGGAAATTATTATCTTATTTACTTTCATGAAACTCAAGACTTGCAGAGTCATTCTAATCCTGTGCGGTAATATTTGCTTCGGATCCGGATTCGGCAAATGTTGACCCAAAATATCCGGATCCAGTATCCGGTGGAAAATACACTTCCGGCCATTCCATAATATAATAATGACATAATGTAATGAAAGACTTATATAGCACAGGTCTCTTATATTACTATTCAGAGGCTTTAGAGTTGCTTGATAAGAAAGTGAGACTTTAGTATTCATAATGAGCTGAATGTGAGAGTGAGAAATGAGACAGGGGAAGATGGAGATAAGTCATTCCAGAGGGAGGGTCCAGTCACTCTGCTTGACCAATGCTGGTTGAGAATGGTATTGGTTTAGGGAGTAATAATAATAATAAATATTAGTAATAATAACGAAATTTAGTGCATTTCGGTAGAACCTGCTCTGTGTGAAAGCCGCTGTATTGTCATATGAATTGATTAGCAGTGTTTATTCTAGGCCTGTTTGGGGGGGGGAATTCCCCCTAAGGTTTTAAAATTCCCTCCAAAAATTTGTATATGTTGGCTTGGGGGTGGAAATTTCCCCCCAAAAAGCATGGAGAGACAAATCTTGTCCCCCCGAACATTTCAAACTCCCCTCCCCCAATGTCAAGGTGGCTAGAATAAACACTGATTGATTGGTAATTTGATATCCATTGATTTTAGGGAGCATCCACCAACTGGTGGCAACACCTTCATAATCAGCATCACTCCAAGCCAAATGTGGTAAGAATTATTAAGTAGACATATACATTGTGATTAGATTGTGAAATAAATACGACTTTGCAATAGACATCAACTGGTATTGCACCCATGGATACACTTACCTTTGCCCGGCCAACAATCCGTGTTCAATTTTTTTAGCAGTACTGTACACTGTGTCCGGAAAAAGGGTACCTCTAAACATATTGCAATAACTTCCCTAAATCTGCACCAACTTGGACAAAATTTTACACACATAAAAGGATATCTATTATCTATTTGTGTCATTAGTGCAAAATTTCATTACAATCTGTTTACTTGTTTTAAGTGGTTTGCAACTTTTGCGGTCTGTGTCACAGATTACAGTTTTCTGCCTATTAGCTGACATCATTTTCTATGTTATTGAAACAAAATCACGAGTTCGCTTCCAAACTAAAAGCTATTCCCATTGTGCAGTTAAAGTTTTGGCATTGATCCTGAACTGGTGTTGCCACTACGACTTTGGTAAGTCAAATTCTGAATTGTGAGAAATGTAATAATGTTGTTGAGGTCAGTAGGTCACGAGAACCCGTTGCTCTGGAGTGCTCTACCGCCCGCGTTAACTGAGGCCGACTCAGCTGGGCTGTTCCTGCTAGAACTAAGGACACACCTTTTTAGTCTGGGTTATGGTTTGACTGCGTGTGCAGCGCCCTTGTCATAAGCCTTAGCCTAGTGCACGGCGCTATAGAAGTTGTCTTGAAATAAATAAATAAGGAAGTATGCAAAAGTATACGATTAAATTTGTTTGCCCATTAAGTACTTGTGCTATGAACGTTTGTTTTGCAGCTGGACAAGGATCCCGATGTTCGGTTGGAGAAAGTTTTTGTGCTGGGAGAGGAAATGCCGAAAAGGGTAAGTTAACAAACAACACCCTTACATAATTCTTTCCTCTCTTGCATCTCAGCTGCATGCAATATTTAACATCAATAATAGGCAATTTCTGACTCTAAATTATATAAAATTATTCATCAGGTATGCTTTCCTGAGTTTATATGGCAACTCATCATCATCACCACCACGATCATCGTTGTTGTCATCATCATCATGGTCTTTAACTTAATCATCATCATCATGATCTTCATCAGCATCATCACCACTGCCACCATCATCTTCATCATTGTGAAGCACTCTTGACTTAGACTTAGGCCCTGCTATAGGGCTATATAAATTTTCAGATAATAATAATAATAATTGTCGTCTTCATCAGCACCAACTTCACCATCATCATCATCGTCATCATCATTATGGGTTAAAATTCATGGTATTGAACCTTAGCTGAAAATTAACTTAGTGAGTTTTGGATAAGTTGTCCCACCTTCCATATCCAAAAGAGAAAACACTGTAACCGAACATCATTGAATGGAAGAAATAAGAAACCCTGCTCAACATTTTCAGCTACAAACCAGAGGGGAGAAGATCTCGAGGAAGACTGAAAAGACGATGGGTGGACGGATTGGAAGAGGATCCGCACATGGCAGGACTGAATCTCAACGGAAAAACTGACGGAAGACACCGAATGACTTTGGAAGAAATAGCAAAGGACAGAGAACTTTGGACAGATGTCATGGAGAAGTTGATAGCTGGACACAGCTGGATGACAAAGACCTGACCTTACCTTACCTGGCCATATTCAATGTCTACAAATGTCTAGCAAAAGCTATCATGGACATGGATATGAATTTGGAAAAACTTTAACTTGTAGTGATTTCTGTTATGAAAGTGCCACTATTTTTGGCTCTCTAAAAACGAACGAGATGATAAAGATATTTTATTTTAAGTTTTCTGTCATCGAAGAACCATTTTAAATATCATTGTAGCTTAAGTAAATTGTTTTGGCTCTTTAATTGTCTTATGTCATTTATATTTCGAAACTGCTGCTGCTGTAAAACTGTATTTGTACAGGGTGGCACAAAAAAACCGGACTAGCCACATTTAGGTTTGCATTTAATATAGTCCGTGTTTTTTGCCCCAACCTGTAGAATTGAACTGCTGAGGTTTAAAATTAGTAATGCAAAGTGTAATTTGTTATTATTTCTTATCAATGAATTATTGTTTTTGTAAGACTATTTATGTGTTACAAGGTTGCCAAAGCCAACAAGTCGAGCTTGCCTTACAACTGGCAGCACAGATATTTCTTTGCAAGTGGGTTCTGTTTTAGATGTTTTTCTTCATTAAATAAATTAAATCTTTCTTCACCCAGGTTTCTAGACTAAAATATCCAGTATTGATGATAAAAAATATGGAAAATCAGTTACTCTCATAAGAAATTATGTGCAATTTGTCATGATAATTTTCTGTGATTAAGAATGATCAAAATAATATAGTCTATTATCAGGTTTCAATTAAATTAAATTCACTGACACAACAAGGCTTTCTCCTAGTCTAGATCGGTTGAGGGGTGTCGTAGAAACCCTGAACGTGCTAGTGTTGCCACTGCATTTTTATGTAAAATTATAACATATCTTGCTCAGCAGTTGAAAGACTAAAATGTGACATTGAGTTCCACTTCATACTTTATACTACTACTACTACTACTACTACTACTGCTAC
Source organism: Metaphire vulgaris (assembly GCA_018105865.1). Taxonomy (NCBI): domain Eukaryota; kingdom Metazoa; phylum Annelida; class Clitellata; order Crassiclitellata; family Megascolecidae; genus Metaphire; species Metaphire vulgaris. Next base: position 9,002,070 of record CM030871.1, read on the forward strand.
TGCTACTGCTACTACTACTACTACTACTGCTGCTGCTACTACTACTACTACTACTACTACTACTACTACTACTACTACTAGTAAAGGTTTTCACCCTACGCCCTAGGGTCCGGTGCTGCGTATTTAGTAGCCAGCAGCCCATAGGTGGCTACTACTACTGGCCAGTCTCTTCCGCCGAACCTGGTTACTATCGCAATGTTGCCATTGCTACTCATTTGATGTTACTACCGCCCCTCTAGCGATTAATGAATAATAGGGGCTCCTGAGTTTTGCCCAGTGATATTACCACTCATCTATCTTCCCGCCCCATACTACTACTACTACTACTAATAATAATAATAATAATAATAACAGCTGAGTTTTAAGTAGTTTAGTAGGATTTCTCCTGTGCAGAGAACCACTGTTGCTCATACAGCAGCAGTGATTTCCTTCTATTTGTCCACTGCAGCTGTTGAGCTGTTGTATTGATTCTACATAAAAACAAACACAGTTTGCAGTGTACAAGTCCCAAAACAGCACACATATTACACGTCAGTTCTTCATAATATTTCTTACTATAATCACTATGTTTATCACTTCAAAACTAATACATAACTGCCTAATTATCTAATGTCCCATTGAACTTACCAGTGAGTTATGTTTAATTTGTGTCAGTGAATTTTTTCTGGTAATTATTTGTTTTTCTGGTTTTAGTTGGTCCTCCTCTTCTCTTCCCCTCTACTTCCAATATATGATCTTTAAGCACCCTATCAGCAGAGGGAAATGGCTGGTAAGTTTGTTATTTGTTATTATCTGCTGATGCCCTAGGCATTATGATAATGGTACCATAGAAGGTTACTCATTGATTATGAAAAATATATAATAATAATGGTATATAATAATAATGGTATGTAATAATGGTATATTTATAATAATGGTATATAATAATAATAATGGTTTTTAATAATAATGGTATATAATAATAATGGTATATAATGGTATATAATAATAATGGTATATAATAATAATAATAATGGTTTTAAATAATAATGGTATATAATAATAATGGTATATAATAATAATAATGGTATATAATAATAATGGTATATAATAATAATGGTTTATAATAATAATGGTATTTAATAATAATGGTATACAATAATAATGGTATTTAATAATAATGGTATATATATAATAATAAAATAATGTGATTTAAAGTGGTTTAAGAGGCTAAGTAAGCCTGTGCTAGAACCACGGGTGAGTGTTTGGCAGTTGCAGCTTTAGCACACAAAATAGATAATCTTACTTACTGTTTCACTTTTATATTTGATTTTTGTATACTTCCTCTCCTTCTTTGCATTCTAGTGAATCTATATGTTTTGGCAAAAGGGAAAGAGATACGGTATATTGAAGATAGTACGATCTGTAGCAACTTTAATTCTGTTTCATTTTCTTTCAGGATGTGATTCTGATGACCACATTCTACATTAAGATGATCGTTCTATATACTCCAATTCTGGGCTTTTTTGGCTTCCTAAAGTACTATTTTCTAATGAGGTATGGTTCTTCACATGACATCGTTCATGCCCATGTGTGTGCGCGTGTGAGTGTGTGTGTGCACCTGCACATCAATGTTTATTGTCGTTTGCTTGGCTGCTTTATGGTATGATATATGATATGGTATGATATGGTATGGTATCACCTGGTTGCAAATAAAATAGACATAATTATTTTGCCAGCCTGTGTTGACATTCTGTGTAAAATAAAACATTTTGGGTTAGATGAGAGACTTCCTTTGAAGGTCTGTAGGCTGTCAAATTATTAAACTTGTATTCCTGCAGAATCAGATTTCAAACCAGGCAGCTAGATTACCATTTCGGGGGCTTCTGTTAATTTATTTCAAGCAATTGCGATGACGTCGTCATTAAGGAGTTGAATAGTTTGACATGTGTTTGTACAAGATACAGTAAAATCGTGATATGATGGACCTGGGTGATCTCTTATGCTGAGATTCTTCCATGATCAAACTCATTACCGGTATAAATGGGTTTTACTGTTTGTTTTTTGAGTTCTCTGTGTAGGGCAGGTCCATTTGGCTTTTACGCCATCTGGCAATAAGTGAGGATTTGCCCTGTGTGACAACAGTGGTTCTCACACAGGACAAACCCTCCTGAACTACTTTAAACCTTATTATTATTATTATTATTATTATTATTATTATTATTATTATGCTTGTACATTGCTGTTTACATAGATGTTTGGAAAGCCATTGGTTTGTATGGGTGAGCCAGTCTAATCATATTCCAATGGAGATTGATGAGGACAAAGAGAGACCTTGGCTGTCCTTACAGGTATTTTACCATTCTTTTCCAACTAATTTTATATAATAAATATATAATGTGACTAAATAGAAGCAAATTCAGATGTGAATGCTAAGCCTCTTGGCTCACTTGGCCTCTCAGAAATACAGGACCAGGCTCACCTGGGCTCGACCCTCCATGCAGAATCAATATTTGGAATTCCAAGGACAGAGGATGTGGGTGTTGTAGCTGTAAATACCAAAGGAAAGTATCCTCAGTGTTTTATCCAAGCCTGTTAGGGGAGACCCCCAACCCCCAAAAACAACTCAAGATTCCCTCTCCCAAAAAAAATCCCAGCACTGAGGAAAAAATTTCAACATTAAACTGTGCCTCTTTCCCTCCATCCAAGTCAATTTCTTCTCCTCCCCAAAAGGCCTGTAGTCTGGATAAAACAATGAGTACTTTTTGGATGGACCCCTATGACCGCCAGGCCCGTGCATTTGAAGATCTTGTGTGGTGTCTGGTCTGATGCCAGCCCTAATAATAATAATAATAATAATAATAAATAATAATAATAACAGGGTTTAGAGTGGTTCATTAGGGTCTGTTCTGTGTAAGAACCACTATGTTTCACCCCATCCATTCATTCACACTATGGTCTTGCTGTGCAGTATGTAGTAGAAGTGGCTTCACATTATTCCATTGATTCAGAGCACTTCTAAGCTAAGTTGTTGAGACATTGATTGTGTTTCAGTTGCATGCTACGTGTGATGTGGAGAAGTCTTTCTTCAACGATTGGTTTACAGGACACTTAAACTTTCAAATCGAGCACCAGTAAGCAATCATATCTTCTGTGTATAGCCTATAGTTTAAAAAATATTCTTGAGTGAATTAGTAATAATAATTCTAATAATAGTAATAATAATTGTAATAATAACAGGGTTTAGAGTGGTTCAGTAGGATCTGTCCTGTGTGAGAACCACGTACTGTTTCCACCCATCCATTCATTCACATTATGGTCTTGCTGTGTAATCTCATTCTTTACCCTCTTGTAGGTTTGTTCCTGTATTCTCCTTTTTTTTGCCTACTAGTCTTTGCATCTAACAAAAAACAAAATTTTTCAGCACATGATGTCATAAATGCCTCATTCAGTTACTGTACTGACTACTACTTCTGCGATACTTTAGTCTACAGTCTAATAGCAATACAAGACCATCAAGTGTCCTACACTGACACTTGTATTGGTTGTACAAAGGCAGTTAGTGTGTTTTTAAACCAGATATTTATCAGCATAGCATCCAATTTCTGTTCAGGAGTTGATGCCTTTAAAACATTTTTCTCTGACAGAAAAAATACTTAGGATCCGTTCATGTTATTGTGTTTCTGACTTGACCATATGTGTGGTCTCACATGGTGTCTCATGTTAATTAGGGTGGGTTGGTGCAAACGTAAGTGACGCCAAGAATTTGTTTGATGCTAGCGAGTGATGGCTAGCATATGATTTGTCAATCTCTAACTGAGAAAGTTTTAATGGATGGTTTTTGGTTGGTAGGTGGCAGTAGCTGTCTTTTGTTCATATATTTTTAACATGCATCGCGTGAATTCTTCGATTTTGAAATTTCATTTTTAGTTTGTTCCCCACTATGCCGCGCCACAACCTGTACAAAATAACGCCGTACGTGAAGGAGTTGTGTAGCAAGCATGGAGTCCCATACAAGTGTAAGACGCTGTCAGAGGCGTTTTTGGACATTGTAAAGTAAGTATGATATACGATCATCATATTTATTGACTTATTAATTATAATTATTATTATTTATTGACCAATTAATTATTTTTATTGGCCAATTAATTATAATTCTTATTTATTGGCCAATTAATTATAATTCAGTGGTCAGTTAATTATAATTAATTATTACTGATAATTAAATTTAATATTATTTGACATTACTAATTGGCCAATTAATGCAATCTAACATTGCAATGCATCTAGGCCAAAAACATTCAAAACATAATTGTTAATTACGACAGAACATTGAAATTACAGTGAAACCCACTTAATTGCATAGGTGCCGCGCAAGCCTTGCTTATGCGATTAACTGGGCTATGCAAATACCTGGGACGTCCGATTGTTAATTGTCGCTCAAAACACTGATTCGGACTTTTATGCTGTTATGCAATTATGCGGGTTATGCAATTAAGCGGTATGCGATTAAGTGGGATCCACTGTATTAGGAAGGAAGTCAACAGAGAAAAGTGAAAGCTGAAATTGAACGTTGGTTGCATTCAGCCGAAGTTTAAGTGGACTTTTTATTCATTAGCCTTATAACAATTAGAATTTCACCATGTTAGTGAATGAAATAGTAAGTAGAATTTTGCACATGTCGAGGCTGTTATTTTTATTTCTTGTCGTGTAGGACTTTGAAGCATTCGGGCGAAATCTGGCATGCTTACTACCAGTCATACCACTTGTCGTAAGAATACAACAGCAGAAGTGTCGTCTAGAAACAGTATGAGGGATTGCATTGTTTTTGAATTTGACAATGTATGACCATCCCTATCGATTATCAACTGCTTAGTTTTAGACATTTGAAAACGTTTGGTCTTAGACAAAAATCTTGTCAGTTTCTTTGGCATTTCTTGTAGTATCGTTGGCAGGATGTTCAACATATGAATGCCTTTCGTTGCATTTTGCTGTCTTTTTTACAATATTTCAAAATAATACTTTAAATAGATTTCTTTTGCATGTAGGATTTCGTTGTTCACTTTTGTCACCAGCTGTTGTTTATCTGCTTTAATTAATTCGATTGTTTTATGACTTTGTTATTAAGGCAAGTTTAAAACTTAATATTATTATTACTTTTGTGTGTAGTGGGTGTAATTTTTTGTCTGTTTGTATGTATATACCATTAAAATGAATAAATTTGATGCATAAAATGGAAATTCTATTGTTGTTAGCAGACAATTTAATAGCATGCTTTTTTATAAAACAGATGTAAGCACACACGTATATATACCTATGTATATATGTGTGTGCATATATATACATATGTATATATATACACATATATATGTGTATATAATATATATGTGTGTGTGTATATATATATACATTAAGTTTTGACTTATTGAATTTGACCATTGGGCATTACAATTCAAATCCAGGGCAACCATTGACTGATGCTGAATGCATTACTAGAAATGGCACTATAGAAGTTCATTAATAGTAGTAACCATTTTCAGTCTTTGCTTTGCTTACTTACTTCTGGATTTTTCTAAAACACGCGGTGAATTATAAGTGATTATTGCATTCATTGTAGCTGTTATTTTTAATAAAATCTATCACTGCAACAGATGTATTTTGAGCATTGTTGCAGTACAGTGTATTAAGAACCTTAGTTATTTGAAGCCACTTAAAAGCTAAGCCATTTTCACTTCATTGTTGACCAGTTGTATTTCATTTATTATTTATTTCATTTAACTTAAACAACCATTCCGGCTTTATTGAATTACAAAAATGTTTATTCAAGAAAGCATTAAAATAAATATGAAAAATAGTATTTTGATACTGGACATAATTTAGAGGAAAAACATATGGTACAAATGTACAATACAGCACAATGTTTAATTGTTTTGTTTTTTGATCAAGTTTTCTAAGGGGTATTTCACATCAACAGATAGGTTATTGTCAGCCCTCTATCCCTCGGTGTCGACTTTGGTCGACACCCACCATCTGTCTAGTTTTTGTTGACATCCGCCTTGAAAGAGCTAAATAATTCATTCCCCCCTGGTCTCATTTTCCCCTCCACTGGTCTGACTCTTCAATACTACTTTGAGAAAATGACTTTATCTCTAAACCTGATAGTTAAGTGCATGCTAATATCTGCACGGATCATTTAAACTTGAATTTAACACATGAGATGCCTAAATCGTTTTTCGGCTTTGACAAAAGCAACAGCTGGATCACAACTTAACATCGACAGAGTTTTGACACAACTTACCATTGCATTAATATGCATTGCCAGTGTTATTTACATGTATTTGATTCTTTAATGCTTGCAGAAAGCAATTATAAAAAGTGTGGCCAGTACTTCCAATATTTCCAAACTCCTCAAAATCTCTACAACTCCCCATAACACTTTCAACAAGTTAATAACTATTCACTAATCTCTACAAATCTTGTCAAACCTCCACAACTCAACAAAACAACAGCTTTTCTCCATCTTTGGCACTTAACCAATCAAAAAAGGTATTTTTACAATAGAAACTTGCTCAAAAAATGTACACTGGACTATTTCACAAATAGCTGTGGTCTTACCACATACTATTGATACAATGGCTAATCAACTTTCATTTAAAATCCATATCCAATTCTTGACATGACACAAACAATTTTACCACCGTTGACACTCTAATCTATGCTATGGACCAGAGATGTAGTACTTGGTACTTGTACTTGTACTCGAGTTGTACTCGAGTACAAATTTTTAGTACTTGTACTTGTACTTGGAGGCCAGGTACTTGTACTTGTACTCGTACTCGGAGTTTTAGGAATGCAAGTACTTGTACTTGTACTTGTACTCGGAGGCCAGGTACTTGTACTTGTACTTGTACTTGAAGCATTGTGTACTTGCTACATCTCTGCATGGCTACATGTACTTCAATGGTACCAGTAATGCTGTTCCTTTAGGCTAATGACAAGCACATCCTCACAGATGGCCAAGTACCTGGAACTCAACGATATTTATGATGAAGCCACTGATACCATCGTATTTTGGAACAGTGAAGTTAATAGAAAGGAGTTCAACAGGCTGTATAATTTAATTAGAGACCTTAGTGTGCCTGCTTTGGCGCACCAATTAAACGTATATTTAGCCAAGCTGGCTTGATCAATAGACCGCATAGGGTTAATATGACCGATGCAAGACTATCATCTCTATTTTTAGTGCAACTGTGATGATATTTAGATGCTAATAGTGTCAATTTTATTCGTGGTCGGACAAACTGTCCGAGAACAAAATGTCACGGATAAAATGTCATGTAGAAAATGTCATGGGGACAAAATGTCAGCGGAAAAAATGTCAATGTCAAAAATGTTGTACTAATACTTGGAGGCCAGGTACTTGTACTTGTACTCGGAGGCCAGGTACTTGTACTTGTACTTGTACTCGGAGGCCAGGTACTTGTACTTGTACTTGTACTGGAGGCCAGGTACTTGTACTTGTACTTGTACTGAATTTTTGGAATGCAAGTACTTGTACTTGTACTTGTACTCGGAGGCCAGGTACTTGTACTTGTACTTGTACTTGAAGCATTGTGTACTTGCTACATCTCTGCTATGGACGTGCAATAAGATCAGCTTCTCAAATCCAATGCAAAACATACAAGATCTGACTACACTAACATATTTAGATAGAAATTTATTAACAAAATATAGCAAATACCTATAATAATTATCGACATTTTACATCTGATTACGGTACCACAGTATATACATTCACAACAATAGCACTCGTGAACTAAACTACATGTTAAAATATCGAAATAAACATTAGGGGCCTTTGCATATTTACATTATGCTGGAGGGTGAGTGGAGTCCTTGAAAATGCCAGAAAACGTTACACGGGTGGTTGGTTGTGAGCTTAACGTTATGTAACACTTTTAAAATTCCTTTACCAAAGTAAAGGGCCTCTTAGGTTATAGTAATAAATGTAATAGCACTTTAAACTAGAAAAATTAAGTAATTTGTACAAATATTTGTTACCCATGGCTGAGGAGGGTCTATTGAAACGTTACCAATTGTTACAGGGAGGGTGGATGGGTAAAAAACGGCCATTTCCAGCGTTACGTAATTATGCAATGACCCCTCACATTGCAGAATCACAGAGGTCACATGATCAATCCTCAACCAATTAGTTTATTCCGCATATCTCGGCATAATCAAAACACTGTCGAAGACGTTAATACTGGAGATGCGCATATAATGCAACACTGAAGGCAGACTAGAGCCAGGAAATGAAACCGACACAATCAAACATTCAAAAGACTGTATCAAAACATTGAAATGCTATCGAAACACGGCATACAAACAAAACACAAAAACCTTGAATATCTATCCAGACCCAACATTTCTAAACGTTCCGGTTGGATACTGAAAAGCTTTGCATATAGTCTGCCCAATGTGTGTCTATCAGTAATACCGAGCCCCCCTGAATTCCTTCTCAAGACTTTTACTCCTGGCTATACTATAATGAAAGGTGTTCTTCACCTTAAATCATGCAATTAATCTAACTTTCTCTGTGAAACTTAACATTTTTACATACAACCTTGTAATTTAATGCCAATGAACAAAATGGCAGTCAGCCAAGAAAATTTTGTGAAAAGTGCAACAGTGATACAGCTTTCCACCATGGTATAAAAGCTACTAGAGTCAATTAGGTGCTGATTATGTGAGTTAGCACAAAGGCTTTCACACAGAAAGACCAAACAACATCACAACGTTCACCAAACTTGTCAATAGGCCTATAAACAGATCAGCAGTAGTTTGTTAAATTTCACAAAAGCTTTAACAGATACCAAATTCTTCAATCGAAAGGCCACATAAAATAAATTACAGCGGGTAAGTTTCATCACAATGTTATAACAACATTTCCAATTCTTTTCAACATTCACTCGATCAAGTTCAACAGCAAAATATTCGATCAAGTGGAGCTATAGACATATATAATCATGAGTTTTATGCTGAAATATATTACTGTATTAAATGTAAGTTCAATTAAAATTTAATAATTCAAATAAATAATATTTTCTGATTCATAATCTTCACTTATGCTATGAATATGATGATAAGAATAAAAGGAAAGCCTATGGCAGATATAACCATATTCAAAAAAAGTCAAAGTCCTTCCTGAGCCTCACGGGCTCATAGGGCGGTGCTGATCTCCGTTTCTATAGCCCTCAGCCAGGCGTGCAATGCCACGGATACGGGGCTAGTGCATCACATACCGTACCTGTTTGACTTATCGCAGAGATTTTTACCACTGCTCCTCATTTAACCACCACAAAAAGGCCGAGTCGACCTTTAGGGTTCCTGCGGGACTAGAACCCGCGACCTCCTGCTCCATCGTCCAACGTTGTTACCACGCCACTAACTTCCCGCCCCTTACCATACTACTATTCCCAAAATAATTATCAGTTCCTCAGGCAATTAAAACATAATTCATAGGTATTAGCAGCTGTTGAAAGACCCAAAAGCACAAAAGCAATAAGCAAACTCGAAGAAGCTCTAATAAGTCATAAAAATTTGACAAGAAATGCAACTTACAACCTCAAAAACTGAATATATCTACTCTAAATTATATCCTACCACCCATATTTGACTGAATATATATATATATATGTATCTGAATATATTTGACAATATAAAACATGCATTCATTGGAAACATATTCTGAATAGCTAGAACAGAATTGCGGTCACAGATTTTTACTATATATAATAATTAATGGAAACCATATAATAATAATAATAAAATAATAATAATAATACATATACATTGATCATTATAACAGGTGTCTTACAGTTCGTCATAGAGCAGTGCCATTGGCATGAAGCCAAAATGCCTGAAAATTGACAAAATACAATTGACACACAAGGTCATTGGGTCAAATTGTATTAGCAAAACAAATATTTTCAACTGAAATGTTCTTAAGAGTACCATAAACAGTAATAATGGTCCTGTTTACAGTCTTACATAATTCGTCATGCTTACATGTAAATAATAATAATAATAATGATAATAATAATATCACTGTTAACAAGGGTGAAAATGAATGAGAGAATTCCAACAATAATAATACTAAATAGAACTAATAATAATAATAATGACTGCTGCAACAATTTCAATCAGAATTTATTAATAACTAATATGCATGCAATACCAATTTAATGATACTAAAAATTCTTTTACAGCGAAAAACATGATAAGAATATGGCCCAGAAAATATTTTCATGTGGAATCTACAAGCACCTTGAATGACTCTACAAGCCAAACATGAAATGGTAAGATTTGCAGCTGTAACGGTCACTCGCATTGATATCTGACAGAATATATCAAGAGTGCATGTACGCAGACAGAATATTAAACACAGTTGTTTTATGTAAATACTTCATATCTTGATTTCCTAGTCACAGACCACAGGCTACAACAACTGCCACAACACTGTCATGAAAATCCATTGCTAAAAATGATTTAGTAGAAATCTTTATTCTCAAACTCATTTATTCAATGGTACAAAGCAGTGGCGGCTCCACAGTGGGGCCCAGACCCCTATTGAGTGCCTGCCCCCAGTTGGGACCATATACTTAATACTACATACATAACAAATGGTTGCCCCCATGATTAGAAGTTGCCACCCCAACGGCCCCCCTTGCCAAATCCTGGAGCCGCCACTGGTACAAAGTTCTTAAAATTTGTTATTTGTGTTCAAACAGCAATTTGGCAGCATTCAGTACTGGTAATTCATTCCTGCATTCATTCATAACATTCCTGCAAACCATCAGTTTGGCAATAACAAATCTTTATAACAACTCAAGATGCTTTGTGGCCTAACATTTCTTTTTTCAAGTCCAGTCACACTATTGGCAAACAATATCATTAAAAACACAACATCGGCTGATGCTCAGGGCATTACGATACTGGTGTGATTGAAGTTGATTGACTGATTGATTGAAACTTTCTCAAAAATGTTTTTAAAAGCTGTACTACTACAATTGCTGCTAGCAAGATGAAGAGTTAAACTAGTCAGAAGTTAGAATACCATAAATTCTGGCCAAAGCTCAGTTCTAGCTACAAATTTCAAATCAACTCTTAGCCAAAGATGCATTAGATTCAAGTAAGTAATCTCATTCTTTCACAGTTTTACTGGTTTTGGAATAACAGTAACAAATTCAACATAACCAAATTAAATTAATAAAATAAAATGTATCATATGTCTTAAAACAGAGATACAGCTTAAGTGATTTGTTAAAGGTAAATGTAGTCTCGTACTCAAATGAGCATAGGGTCCGATGAGGATCATTGCGTACCGGGCAAACCATTAACCTAGAGTGGTTTGCCATTGCTTTCTCTAGACCCTTGTTTTACCTTTGCAGCTTAATGCTGCTACCAATTTATTGACACCAAAGCAATGAACAGCTTGGTTGGCTGCTGGCACCACTACTAGATCCCAGGACGGTCACCCATCTAAGTACTAACCGTGCTCAACGCTGCGTAACTTCGGTGTTCTGTCGGGAACCAGTCGCACAACGCCAAGCAGGCCGATGCTGTTTTGCTAGATACCCAAAATGTTACAACTGCAGCCACAAAAGCCCACATTAACAACGACCGATGAAAAACATAAAAACTCACCTACAGGGTGGCACAAAAAAACCGGACTAGTCAGTCACATTTAGGTTTGCATTTAATATAGTCCGTTTTTTTGCGCCCTGTATTTTTACGCTTGTGTTTACACAGCACAGGCTAAACTTAACAAGACAACAGTGGATTGCACAGATTCACATATTGACACATAACAACAAAGTTCAAGAGGTTGTGTGTGTGTCTCTCAAACTGACTTTATAACAAGAATCAACAAATATTATCAACAATCACTCTATAGCAGTGCTCTCCAAGCTCTTAAGTTTAGCGGACCGGAATAAAGTTTTCCTATTGCACCAGGACCAGTGCCACTTTTAAAAAAAAATTCTTCCTATAATATGCCGTTGAATATGGTATGAGATATATGCTTGCTTAGCCAATTCGTATATAGTCCTCTTGGTTATATACTGTATGACTGGAAATATTAACAATGTTAGTAAGTTACTTATAAATAAATAACAAAATAACACTTAAACAGCCAACAGTAACAGTTTGTTATTTATAAGTTTATCAAATCATGGCTCGATTGTAGACATTGCTACCTGCACAATGAAGAGCAAATGTTCATATAGTTTCTGGTGTTGTCAAATTGTAAAATAAAGTTTGGAAAGACACTCACATGAAAAAAAATTGAAATTTTAAAACTTTAAAGCAGTTTTTACGTTTTCTCCAATTTTCTTGACTCGTGCTGCGGACCACCGCTATGGGAAGCACTGCTCTATACATAACAACTGAAGTATTTACACAGAAAGATAATAGTGTACCACAATTGTCAAAATATTACTGCATAATGGTATTACATGTTGACACATACCACTAGCCAGTTTCTTGCAGGCATTTCGTTTTGATTGGTATTTCAGAGATATCTTAAGAGATATGGATTTGCGGTCTACCTTAGTTCACTCTGTTCCTGCTTTGCAAACACCAGATGTTTGGACAGTTCACCAAACTGGACGGTATCATGCCCCATTCCAACGAATTCAACCCACAATCCAAGCCAGAAATGTCTAAATCAAAGTCTTAAAACAGTGGTTCTTAACCATTCTATGTGGTTTTTAACGATTTTATGTGGTCCTTAACCATTTTATGATTAAGTACCATGAAACAATATAAGGCAAAGTACCCATATCAGCATACCTTACCTGATGGGACAAAAGTTTATGTTTCACAATATATTGAAAAATTTATAACCTGCAACATAAATCTGTCACAGATTGCACACATGCCAGAAGGTGAAATTTTTCTTTTACAATTTCTAATTTAGTACTAAAAATCACTACAGTATCTGTACAGGGTACAATGAAGTACCGGGATAATAAGTCTTTAAGACGAATCATTCTACGTGCCCCCACAACGTCCATCAGGAACCCGGGGTACGGGTACCCCCCGCTTAAGAACCACTGTCTTTAAACAAGCAAGTCACATTTTCACGCACAGCCTGTAAACCTTAACAAGTCATGAAAAGATAAATGTTAGTCCCGTGATGACTTTTGCCAGCAAAATTTGGCCATTGGTAGAAAATCTCTTCAACTTCACCCAAGCATACAGTACGTAGAGCGACCAGTACAGCCGAGCCTAAACCGTGGTCGAGCACAAGCTGATAAGGACATCGAGCATGCTCTTGAAGCTTGGCCTTCGCTCCGGCTCCTTCTGCCACGCCTGCTGCATGAGGGCGTACACTTCTGGAGGGCATCCTTCCGGAGGGGGCATTCGATAAGCCGCCGTCCAGGTGGGACATTACGCTGGCAAGTTGCTACACAGCAAAAAAATACATACAGAGCAAAGTGAATATATTTTTTCTTAGAAGACAAAGAATAAGAAACAAAATGATCAGAGAAAAGATGGAGCAAAAAGAAACGATACTCAAAACGATACAGAAACAAAGACTGAAATGGTTTGGTCATGTTGAAAGAATGAAGGAAGAAAGACCACCAAAGAAAGCACTATACAGTATACAAAAATGCTGAAGGAAAAGGAGGAAAGGAAGGCCAAGAAAAACACGGATAGAAAACTTAAAAGAGGATGCAGAAGATATGCAAATGAACTTCATCCAAATGACCAGAGCAGCAAGAGACAGAAAGAAGTGGAAGGAACTCATTCAGACCCACCGTCCAGCCAAATAGGGAATGACGGAAGGAAAGAAAGAAGAGAAGAAAAGATACTCCTATTTCTCAACAGGTCAATTCTGTAATTAACCCTTTTGCTTCCATGGTATGGGTGAAATACCCCAAATCCAATCAGTATGTTGAGGTGTTGACACATCATGATGGCAGTGAAAGGGTTAATTATGCAATTAGGAAAAATTAACATCCAACTTTGCAAAATGAGAAGAAAAACTCAATTTCTATTGCCTGAATAAAATCTACCAAGAGGCTTCACAGCCACAGTATAAATAGGTTTCAAAGCGACATAGCAACAAAGTTGGCAATATACAGAGTGGCGCAAAAAAACCGGACTAGTCACATTAGGTTTGGCATTTAATATAGTCCGTTTTTTTCTGCACCACCCTATATATTAACAAGTTCAAATCACCACAAACAGATACTTGTTTAAAATGCATCAGAATCTTCTAATACTGGACTTCAAGAGAAAAGGCAATCAGCCTCCTATGGGTTCAGACTGCAACTGGGTACCTTACACAACATTTTTAGAAACACATGATTTCATTTAACCAGTAGAAATAAAATATCTACACTAGTTTGAAGACGGATGAAATACAGTAGAAAAACTTACAATTTTTGGGTAAGGGACTCGGCCGAAGGAGTAAATCTCCCATAGAAGAATTCCAAAGCTCCACATGTCTGATTTGCTCGTGTATTTCTGTATCATTTAGACATAATCATCTTATAGACAATTTCTTTTGTTATCCATACAAATCGTCAAAAACTGCTTAAGATTATTTACTGAAACTCAACTTAATTTCAACTCCTAGAAATATCGACTAAAGTAGACAGTGATCAAGAAAAAGAAATTACAAATTATTTCAACTCATTATACAGATTATCAGATTTGTCACTAGTTATCAAAAGTAAAAAATTAACACAGAAGTAGTCTTACATATATGAGACCAATTTTCAGACAAAAGAGGAAAAAATCAGATCACAATTAAGTATCAAATAGAAATACTAAGAAGAAAAGGGTTACCAGAAGAGAAGTAAATTCCCACTAAATAGGTATTATAAAATACATGATAAAAATTCTTTGACATGTGATAATGTATCAGATGCCATATTTTCAAATGGATCATACACACACACAGAGAGAGAGACAAACACACACACGCGCACAAGCACACATGCCATATTTCCTTTCATATAGAACGCATCTGCATATAGCATGCATGTATGAGTGGAAAATGTATAGAACACATTGTCATAGAGGCCATCTTAGTTTGAAAAAAGAGAGCATGCATGAGAATTACAGGCAGAAATAAAGCCAGTCTTACAACAATGAAACTGATGCTAAAATGTGCATCATACCTAGAACCAAATAATTTTAAAAATGATATATCTTGAGAGATCACTTTAAATTAAAGTTTCTACACCTATATCTGGATTCTTATCATAGTAATCATTGCAATCAATATAGAATTGCTCCGATTCAGGAGTCATAAACAAACAAATAAATAATAAAAATAATTATAAAGATATAAACAAAACTATTCTCACCCCATCTTTCACGGCCTCAGGAGCAGTCCATTTTATTGGAATTTTGCCACCGCTTTGGTAAGTTGAATCAAAGGGTAGGGCAAGACCAAAGTCAGAAACCTAGAAATGGAAAAAACTTTGCAAACTTAAACATATCCATAATTATATATCTGCAATAGTAGCAAATCTAATAACTCCTTTACTGTCTAAAAAGGTTTCAAGCCTTCACCATGGCAGTCATTTATTTTTTAGAAAAATTAACACTATTACTAATACTACAGTGTGATTTAAAGTGGCTTAGGAGGCTTACTGCCTGTGTGAAAGCCACTTAGGGCGCTAATGGGGCTTGAACCTCACTCCGTCAGCCTAACCACACCAGCATGTAATCCACTCTGCCATCTTCTGCCCCAATTTGCAAATAACAGAATGAAAATACATTTAGAACATTTTGCTCCAAACTCCACGGTATGAAAACCGAGGCAAATGGTCATTATAGTGCCACCTGATTATTTTTAGGAATTTTTAAAATCTCCTTCAAAACTTATAAAAACATAAAAGAGGGTCTCATTTTCATATTTCATAAATGGATACTAAACCAATACATGTTACCACCAAAGTGTGACTAGGATTTCCCGATTGTACCTGTCAGCCTGCAAAATACAGCCCTAGCCCCACTCGGGCCAATCAGCAAAAGGGCCAACAATTAGTTTTTTTTCAAAACATGCACACTAGATAAAGCAAAACAAATTTTAGCACAATTTGCCAATGACCTATGATTATGAAAATAATACTTTTTGCCTGCTCTACAGCCTACATATAAGGATGTGCCATAAGCATGAAAATACAATGTGCGTATTGTATATGGTAACAATATGAGGGACGAGATCCTGTATGTACATTCAAGTGTATATGTGTGTGTATAGACACATAAGATTGGGAAATGTGCAATGCATTATATGTATAAGTGACATTTAGTTTCAATCATTTGCTTCTAGTTTCATTCTCTGGGTTGCAACTACACACTAGACTTCAACTAGGTCACTCCAAGGCAAGCCTACCAATAATGACTTTTTGCCTATTACAGACATATGTGATCTCATATGATGGCCCATCTCAGGCTTTACAATCATTTCTCTGAAACTACAATACCAATTAGCAATGAAAACCTATTTAATAATTGCATAAATTGGCAAGTCTGACTAAAAGTGTCAAAGTAACATATTGACAAAATGCATCATAGTAGCATCAACTGTCACTACTGACCAAGACCACCTCGACTGGGACTTTTGCATGCAAGCTTAAGACGCACTTATTTAAGACCTCGTACAATTTAGCTAGTTGACTGTAAAGCGCTTTTTTTGGCCTTCGTCATGTCTACGGCGCACTATAAATCGTCATGTAGATAGATAGATAGATAGATAGATACTGTATTTCAAAAATGTTTACTAAATCAATTATATCATCTACATTATTTTTACAAAAGAGTTTCAATTTTTCCCTCCAGCCAGAAGCAAAGTTCAAACACCCTAACTAAGCCATTGACACCCTGTTCACCATTCCCAGCACATTTCTGACACAACTCTGTTTTACTGCCAAAACAACGACAGTTCCTTGACACTGCTATCGCTACTAGATCGACTGAAGGGTAAAATGTCATTTTCCAATTGACTGCTGATAACTTTTATACTGCAATTTTGCTATATTCATGTACAATTACGAACGTGCTATGACCATGGTGTTTGAGGAGATACACTCCTATACCAACATACCAGATACCAATAACATCATATCAATTTCTGCTGTGTATTCAAGAACCCTGTAGCCAGAGGCATGCCTAGGGTATTGGTGCCCATGGCAGGGGGGGGTCAGAAAATGAAATTAGCAAGCTAAAAATCTTTAATTAACAAATCACTACATTTTATTGACACATGATTAAAACTACAAATGCACATTGCTTGCTTTTACTGATGCAAACTGGTCTACAATGTGCTCAAAGCCATTTTATCCAGTTTCTTCTCTTTCTACGCTTAGTAGAGAGCAAGATCACAAGGTTTTTTTGGCGCCCCTTTCAAGCGGCGCCCAGGGAATCCGCCCCTCCTGCTATATCCTACGTATACTACTGCAATGCTTCACAACAGGGCCGTCATTTCATTGTTTTCCAGGGGGGGGAAAGAGTTTTGACTGCAAGGCAGGCAGTATTTTTTAAATACCTACCCAGTATGCAAATTGGTTTTGACCATAGTACATGCTACATACGATACCACATAGTACATACCAGTGATTGCAATAAAATTATAAAACAATTGAGAACACAATGAATTTAAAAACACAAAAATTCTCGAAAATTTCTTCCCTAAAAATCAGGGGGCAAAGGCCCCCTGCCCTCCCCAAATGACATCACTGCTTCACAGTATTGAGACACAAACAATTAGAAAACTTGTTAGATATCGTGCAATACATACTTTAGCCACGGCATTTTCGTTGATGAGAACGTTCCTTGCGGCAAGGTCTCGATGCACAATAACTTTATTCTCGAGGTAAGACATACCCGAACATGTGTCCCTAAAAATCACGATTCATCGGTAAGAAAAATTTCAACAGGAAACATTTTGAAATTCTGTTCTATGACTGACATAATCAGGTAAAATGTTAATCACTGCTCTAAACACCACATGTCATCACTTTCTCCCAAATGAAAAACATTCAATTAAAAACAGATTCCTGTTTCATTATTTACTTTATGCATCACGTTCAAGAAGACAAAGAGCAACCTAATCGTCATCATCATCATCATCATCATCATCATCATCATCATCATCATCATCATCATCATCACCATCATCATCACCACCACCAAGTCCCCTGGAACTAATTCCGGGATGGAACCATCATGGCAGATACTGGTACTTATCTGGTAGCTATACAGTAGTAAAAAGCGGTACATGTGTGCTAAACTGTGACCAATCGATCAAACTTCTATAGCACCACTGTGAAGCCTAGGACATCAAATCCGGTTCAAATCAGATCGAGTCAACAAAGCCAATCTAGTTCACCGGGAACAATCTACCGCAGATGGGCCAAACCAAACAAGCCTGGTTTTAGACCACGCCTAAGAGACCATAAATTAAAGGCTGCATGATGTGATACTGGCAATGAATTATACAGTCAAGGGCCACACACTGAGACTTGGAATTTACATGGTCTATAGCCACGGATATTTTTACACCCCTCTAACACCCCCAATTTGAGACCAACACCCCTTCAACACCCCCAATTTCAATCATGGGACGACCCTTTTTGCTTGTCAGACTTTTTTTGGCAGGGGACCCCCAGAATTTACCGACACCCCCCAAATCGATAATCCTAGAAATAACCCTGTCTATAGCGGTATGGATTTGGAGTACCATCGATTGATACCTTTGATACCTTTGCTTTATTAGTTCATAAATAATAATAAATAATAATAATAATAATAATAATATGAAAAACTTACATGTGCCAAGGACTGTATGAATGCGTAGAACACCAAATGAAAGCCCTATCTAGTGCAGCATATCATTTGTCAAGGAACAAGTCCACAATAACAAAAACACTATCACCCTGATCAAAATGTATCCTAGAAATCGGATAACGAATCCAACAGACCTTGCGAATCGGATCTGATCTGAAGCGGTTATGACGCTACGGCCTCTAGTACGGAGGTAATCTACGAGACTGCCCTTGGACATAAATTCGGTGACTATGTAGACATCTCTGCCCAGTACAACACCCAGAAGCTCCACCAGATTAGAATGCCTCAATGAGCTGTTAAGAAATATCCATCCAGTTACTTCACAGTGAAAAAAATGGTTAAAAAAAATATCAATCATCAGACAAAAGTGAAAACTAAAACTAGCAATACATAATGTTATATGATGGCCATTCTCCTCTGTTGATTGATTAATTATCTTACTTATTTTGAGTGGTGTTTTGCCGCTATATAGCAGTTGTAAAGGGAGCAGTTTCTTGTGTTTAGCTTGTCATTAGCTTTTCCTCCATAGTCCGTCTTACTCTTTCCCTCTGACTGATCTCCGGAATGACCTGGATCTTTTGCGGATGGATTTTGAAGTACCATCGATTGATAATACCGTTGGGTATTAGAACTGGTGCTTTAGAAGTGCATAATTATTATTATTATTATTTATACATTTATTTGTGTGATTTGTATTCTTTTTCCGGTTTCTGACTCTTCATGGACTGTTTATTAGTGTTTAAGGAATCTTTATAATTAAAACCATTTAAAATATTTTCTCATCATCATGTTATCTTAGCATCACACCTCAACCCCAATAATAAGTATATAAATAGAGGTGCACTGATTATAGGTAATTACCAGCAGATAATCGGTATTAGCAGTTTAATAATTAATCATTTCTGTCAATCATTGGCAATGCAATTGTTAATTATAGTATTATTAGTCAGTAACCACACTCTTTCAGAGTTTTATTTGCTTACCAGTATGCTGTATATTTTATTTGTTTACCAGTATATATGTTACAGTCAAACTGTGAAACCAGTGATTTCACGAAATCCCTAAACAAGTTAGTCATTTCGTGAAGTCACCATTTCACTTAGTGATTTCATGAAAACGCTAAAAACTCTAGGGATTTCGCGAATTTACTGAAAAAGTGGGTGTGGCATTACACAGTTTCACTAAAGGCTCATTCAGGCACTTGATGATTTCATGAACACACTAAAAACTCCAGGAATTTATTATTATTATTATTGTTATTATTATTATTATTATTATTATTATTAGTGCTGCCCAAACGATCAATTTTTTAAAGCACGTTTAATCGTGCAATTAAGAAATTAACATAAAACAACTTTCAAAGTGGAAGGTTAACGCATGCACAATAAATTGGAGTAGGCTTATAATTACGGCTTTATTAGTAACATACACAAGAAATTGAAGCATCACTACGGTGTTCATATTTCAGGTTTGCATTTACCTCTTTCGGGATAAGATATTTCTGACAGGCTTCATACTTTTCAAATAACTTCTTCCGAATTCTTCCTCATAGCTCTCCTGTATAGACTGTGCCATTTTCAAACCTTAACTGACAGAATCGGCAGGACAACTTGTCTATTTAGAGATAGATGCTCAGTAACTGCAGCCAGCCACTGCCTAGCCCTAGACTAATAATAAAGGTTTCATCTGTTGTTTACCCAAACCGTCATTTTCTATACTAGGACTGTTCCATTTTCAAACCTGTGCCATTTCAAACCTTGCACTGTGCCATTTCAAACCTTTACTGACAGAAGCCTCAACCGTTCCTTTATAAACCTTGACTGATCCATTGTTATCAGCTATGTCGGTCGAAGTGCAGACCGACTACCTGAACAATAGTACGCTCGAATGAGCCTTTAGTGAAACTGTGTAATGCCACACCCACTTTTTCAGTAAATTCGCGAAATCCCTAGAGTTTTTAGCGTTTTCATGAAATCACTAAGTGAAATGGTGACTTCACAAAATGACTAACTTGTTTAGGGATTTCGTGAAATCACTGGTTTCACAGTTTGACTGTAACATATACACCATACAGGTTTCTCATATGTATAGAGAAATTTAATGGACAGAAACATTTACTAATGAGGAAGTTCTACAATCTTTTTGCGCTAAAAGATAAATTACAAAACCATAAGAAAGTAACAGATCAAAATTGTTGGACATAGTCAGAAATAACGGACTGGAAATCTGGTAATAACGGGGAAAATAGAGGAACAAAGAGCATGAGGAAGATAGAGAAGGAAATACATAGATTGCATAAGAGAAGCAACATGAACTAAAGACAACATGGAAATGATAAGAAACAGAGCAAAGTGGAAATTCATGGTCACTGACGTAGAAATACTATACAGAGCACATTAAGAAGAATATATGCATAGGCGGGAAGTTAGCAGAGTGGTAACAACGTTGGATGATGGAGCAAGAGGTCGCGGGTTCGAGTCCCGCAGGCGCCCTAAAGGTCAACTCAGCCTTTTTCGTGGTGGTAAAATGAGGAGCAATGGCAACATTGCAAAGGTGACCATAGGATCGACGGAATGACTGGCCACAGTCCGCTGATAAATGACTTAGCCACCTATGGGGGGCTGATGGTCATGAAACCAGAGATCAGCACCGGCACCTACGGGCACAGAACCTACGGATGAACTTTACCTTTTTACCTTATATACAGGGTGGACAAGTAAAAACTGGTCCCCTTTATGATATTTAATATCTCGGCCGTGTGTATAGCGATTTAAATGAAATTTATAGGCCATATACCTGGGGATGTTTCTGATGTAATTGCCAAATTTCATCCTGATATCTTTAGTGTTTGCTGAAATATGGCCAAAAAACTGAAGAGACCCACATTTTGAAATTGACATTGGAATATAACGTCATAATAAAGTGACAAAAAATTATTATTTTTTATTTGTCGGCCCTCAAAAGTTATAGTTACTGCATGCGTGTACGTGCAGAAGATAAAAGACAAGAGAATACTTACGTCATGACACTAGCTTCGGCCAAGAACATCTGCATCATGCCAGTTTCTTTGACTATCTTCACAGCCACCTCTCTTCCAAAGTATCGAGCTTTATGAACCTCTGTAAATATATAAAAGCAGCAAAGGCAGCGCATTAGACTGTAGATTGTATTGTGTACAGTGTATTATTATTATTATTATTATTATTATTATTATTATTATGCAAGACAATTTCTTAAGTGCAGTAAAGATGACAAACTAGGTAAAGTCAAGAGCGCTTTACAAAAACGAGCTGGTAAACAAATGCGTATTCAACTGTTTCCGGGACAGATCAGGGAGTGTCTCATTTGTCACTGTCTTCGGGAGTGAATTCCACAAAGCATGATTCCCAAAGCAGTGTATATTGCATATTATAGTGTATTGTGTATATTGTGATTGTATTGTATATAGTATTGTGGCAGTAGTACCATAGTAACTGAAAGAGGCATTTATGACAGTATGTTCATACTGCAAAGTTTCGTTATCTGTATATGCAACAGCAAGAAGACAAAGGAGACTACAGGAACAAACCTAAAAGATGACAAGAGGGCAAAGAATGAGATTACACAGCAAGACCATAATGTGAATGAATGGATGGGTGGAACATAGTGGTTCTCACACAGAGCAGACCCTTCTGAACCACTGTAAACCTTGTTATTATTGTTTTTATCATTATTATTATTGTCAGTAAGGAAACAGCATTATTTCTTCTACAGGCTCATGCAGTATGTGACAGAACTGCAAATGCAGTGTATTATTATTATTATTATTATTACAAATATTTATAAAGTATTATCTGTTAAATATATGTCAAGATGCATAATGACAAGAGATGAGTTATAATTCGTTTCAAAAGGAGGACCATAGAATCAGCAGTTGCTAAATTGCTTACATTGGGGCCAAGAGCATTCCAGAGGATAGGGCTAACTGACTCAAAATCTCATTTCAAGTAGGGCTGGGCCAGATATTTGTTTTTGCCCCAAATAGTCTATGGTATTCGTATTTGCCCGAATAGTGCTGGTCAAAACGAATATGAATAGTGGTCACATGATGTTCAAAATCTGCATACAGTCTGCGTGTGTTGTGTTTGTTCTATAGACCAATCGCTCATAAATTCAAGTGCTGGCGAAAAATCTTCTTTCTATTGGCCAGGTTTCAAATAATGCTGTACAAATCTATGATTCATTTACATATGCTAAAAGAATATTATTATCTCAGTTCCCGCTATACTTATTAGTTATTCGATGTGTCTTATAACTTACAATAGTATTGTACAACACTATTGCTGACCACAATATGGCGACTTGCAGCGGAAGGGGTATTGTATACACTATTCGTGTTTGTCCCAATAGTTCAAAACCCCTATTCGGTCCAGCCCTAATTTCAAGAATAAGTACCGGTAGGTTCATGTTTAGGGCACAATATCTTAAGTATTTCCTTCAGCCAAAGATAACATATTAAAATCATATTGAAAAGGTAATAATTTAGGTCAGGTCTAATGCTGAATTGATTGAGTCACTTCAGATTTTGTAGCAACTGCAAAGTTCACAAACGGATGAATGGACAATTTCAAAAACTGTTCAGAAACTGGGCATAACATAAACATGGATCAAGAACTAGTAGCTTATATATAGTACAAACAGATAAGCATGTTTACCAGTATTTTATCAGTGATTTTATCCACATAACTATCCACGACATTTAAGACACCCACCCACACCCACACATACAGAGCTAATATGTTTTACACAGATATACAACTATTACTGGTCTATCCAGTGTAGTGTTTGAGTCAGACCAATGTGGGGCAAATAATTTTGAAGTTTCATTATGCTAAATAGTCATACAAGTTAATGACAGCAGGCAACTTTCCTCCTTGCTATTGCTATGTATGGAGTGGTTCAACAGTGGAGGAGGGAGGAGAAAGACAGTAAGCAGCGATCAGGAAGTACCTTTCTTCCCCACTACAAATAGGCTAATTATGCCATGTCATGTGTAGTCATTGCCATAAACAACTATTTATAGTACAATTTATCAACTGCCAATGACTAGCTATTGATGCAGAAAATGAATTAAATTACCAACAAATGACATCAACATGAATGTCACTGATTGAGACACGGGAATGCATTTGCTTCATGAAAACAAACATTCTTAAATTTAATCTAAACTGGCTGAATATAGTAAAATTGTAGACTAAAATAATTATTTTAGTCTACAGTTTTACGATATTCTGCCAGATTACCAGGAGAACCTGATGATTTTAGACCGCAAGTTACAGCTTTTACAGCTGGCATTATCGTGCCTATGTTTTAAAGCATTGCATAACAGCATATCATGCCTCTTTTAAAAAAGAATTGTCCAATTCTCTCAATGCATCTAGACTGATCTGCATTTCACTCTCTAACTTTTTTTAAATGTTATTTTCAATTTTCTATTCATGTTATGTCTATTATGGTTTATAACTATTTCAACATATCCTGCCGTTATTTTCTAATCCCACGTTATTTTCGGCAATGCAAGACAATATTTACCCAGAGCAGTTTGGTTAGCACGTTCATTCTGACCCGACTCAAAAAAAAGAATGAATCACCCATTGGTAAGAGAATGTCACTCAACATGTAAGCCATGGACATGGAAGATGACAAGCATGCCAAGCCCATAAGGCTAATTCAAAATCTGTAGAGCACAATAATTACAGCCTGTATCTGCTTAAAGGGAGATGAAACCAAATGGTTCAAGACTGAGACAGGATTCAAGACAACGCTGCACCCTATAACCCATCCTACTTAATATATAATCTAATTAAGTCACGAGATGTGCAGAAAAAATTACCCAATTTAAGAATACATAGAATACCGAAATCTGTCACTTCGGACTTAACTGTTTGGCTGATTGGTTTTAAACGCCGACTGAAAACTGTACTCTGCAGTCTGGCCTACTCTGTTTAGGTCACGTGACTTACCCCGCACTTATGAATCTTCACTTAGTGAATGACTTAATGTGACTTAATGTGCGTTACCAACCATGTAATAATAATAATAATAATAATAATAATAATAAACATGACATCAAATAGCACAGAAGATGCCAAATGTGCAGATCATGATGTCTGCCTGAGTGCAGAATGCTCAAGATACTAGAACTGGATGTACTAGCAGAGCAAAGTGGAAAATTTGGAGTAAATATCAATGCCAGAAAAATCAAAATTATGCCCATTAGAAAGAAGAAATCATAATGTGAATGAATGGATGGGTGGAACATAGTGGTTCTCACACAGGACAGATCCTACTGAGCCACTCTAAACCCTGCTATTATTATTATTATTATTATTATTATTATTATTATTATTATTATTATTATTATTATTATTAATTCAAGAAGACAAAGAAGGAGAATACAGGAAAAAACCTACTAGAGGACAAGAGACCAAAGAATGAGATTACACAGAAAGATCATAATGTGAATGAATGGATGGTTGGAATATAGTAGTTCACACACAGGACAGATCCTACAGAACCACTCTAAACCCTGTTATTATTATTATTATTATTATTATTATTATTATTATTTATTATTATTATTATTATTATTAAAATACATGGTGTAAAGCTCAAAATTAAGATGGGAATATTCAATGCGTGTATGTTAATATTGCTAACATATGGGCATGCATCGTGGGGCATCAAAAAGACAATGGAAAAGGAACTGAATGCTGAGGAAAACAAATGACCCAGAAGAAAGAAAACCAAAAACAATCACGAATGAAGAAGCCAGAAGAATGACTCAACAACCACAAATCGATGACATCATCGATAGGAGAAGAATGAACTGGACAGGAAAGGCAATGAGGACGGATGACAACAGAAACACCGAAAGAACCATCAAATACAAGCCCCGAACGGAAAAGAGAAGACGGAAAAGAAGATGGACAGATTGCCTTGGCGAGGATCTCAAAGTCGTGATATATCTATCCACCACAAGACAGAAACTGTCTCTTGAGGAAATAGTCATAGACCAAGAACAATGGAAGGCTGACATAGAGAAATTAATAGACTCAAAACAGCTTAAGGATGATGACATGACATTGACAAGAGAGAGTAAAAATCAAAATGGCAGAAACATGAAGGAAACATTCAGAAGACAACTTCTGATTACTCACAACATTCAGGAATGCAAAATCCAATGAGGAAATGTTTGCAATTATGTAATTTTCAAAACCCTCTTTGCTTCCTGCTCACAGTCATCTTTCATTAATTAACCCCTTTACTGGGAATCCCGAATATATCCGTCCATTTTACATTGAGTTACAGTTAAATACACGGTAACGGGGTTAATCAAAACAAAGCCAGAAGATCGAAAAAATAATAATTTAAAGCACACAAAGCCAAGTAGAAGTTTTGCCAAACCATAAAAAACTAACCACATACCTGAAAATTCTCCTTTGCCAATCATTTCTTCAAACTGGAGATCCTGCTCGCGGATTTGCCAACCGCCCTGAGCAAAATCTTTTTGATTCACAACTACCTCAATATTGCCTTTCTTTTTCACTGGCTTCAGACACCGAGCGACCAAACCATCATCATCAGCTTCATAATGCTAACATAATAAAACAATAATGTATAATACCGTAAAATCTCGAGTATATGGTCCACGGAGTATAATGCACACGGCTTTTGGGGTGCAGATCAAAAGGTTCTCATGAATATAATGCGCACCCCTAATTCTCCACACATGGTAATGTTTTACTTGACCACCAGTAAGCTTTTATTGCTGACAGAACTGCGAATGTTGTAAAAGTCAAGAGATTCACCATTCCTGAGGTTGTGTTTACTGTAATGAATGGGAGAATGTGTACCCTGGTATCATATTAAACAGAGATTCTGCTGTTAGACTGTCATTAATTAATTATAGGCAAAATCTGGCTGCAGTTTAAATGAGGTTGTTACCGGACAATAAAGTCGTTAATACCATTCGCATTATGGTTCCAAATTGTCCTCATTGTCTCACCTCCCTCTCCCTGCAAATTGCCTCTCTCCATTTCTGTCCTCTCCCTCTGACAGCAGACACTTTGTAACAACAAAAGACTAAGCTGTCAATGCAGTCATCCATGTGGTTCCATTACATCACCCCCTCTCCCTCTCTCTTTACACTCTTTGCAAATTGTCTCTCCATTTCTCTCCCTCATTAATGTCACCTGCTTTGCCGTTCAAACGATCACTAAATGCTAAGGAAAGTGCAAGTAAAATTAAGTCTTTGGGGAAAATGAGAAAAAATTGATATAAAATTGATATAATTTTGTTATTATATGAATATACACCTAACTTATGGAATATTCTGAGTTAAAAAGTGTGCACTATACTCAAGACTTTATGGTAATACTCCCATAACAAAATTGACACAATAACAAATATAGAAATATCCCATAATCACTGGCTTAACCATGGGAGCCCCAACCCCTATTCAGATGAGAATTTGCTGTGAGATTTATGCAAAATCATTAAGAAATTTTGAGTGTGGGTTAGGTAGTATGATCAAAGAAAATGTGAGAATGAAAGTCCAAAGTTCTTGCACGGCAACCTTTATGGTTAAGACTTTTCACCCCAAAAATGTGACCCACTATTCCAGAAACCTGGCTAAGCCACTCCATAAAATACAATACATACAAACTGGTGAACAGAAGACCAACAAAGATCAAACCTATTAGAACTTTTACTGCTAATAAACAAATGATTTCACAAAACAAGAGAAATAATTAGTAGAATAACAGCAATTTTTCTCCGCAGGTTTTACCAACCGCAATGAGTTCCGCAAGATTGTCAAAATATGACTCCTCATCAATCGTCACTCGCTTACTACTTGCACACTTCTGAATACGATAGTGCTCGATGGCCACGTTCGAGCAAATGCTTAGCGTATAGTCACCAGGATAATGTGTGCTCTCCCGCACCAAAAATAATCCATTCTGCATAGGTGTCAACATCTGTTCGGATTCTTCTCGCGTTATTTTACCATGAAACCAACTAAGAAATTCACAAAATACACATATATTTTTATTGTGTTGTTTACTGTTTTGAAAACAATTTAAATATTTACAAATTAATAAAAGTTCTACTTCTGCTGATATGCTGCATCTGAGTTGTACAACTTTATATTTATGACTTCAGCAGCAGCATCTACAGTGTATAGATAAAACTTGAATTTTAAATGTAACAGGGTTATTTTATATGTAACAGGGTTAGCTAACCCTATCTGATATGTAGGCACTAGAGCATGTGAAAAAAGTAAAAACATTTATCTGTATCAAAAAGTTTCAGAGAGCCAAAATGTAACTAAATACACAATCAAATTTTGCTATCAAACATAGTTATCTACAGCAGCTGTGCTTATAAGTATGAATGGATTCTGTAATATATTCTCATTATGCTCAATGCTAGTTGTTCCATCTCTGCAACATGGTTAACCTGTTAAGTTTAAATATTTTGATTTTTAGAGTCAAATTCATCAAGTCTAAATCTTAATCAAAAATTCAAAACTGATTTTCCACACAGGACAGAACTTACTGTGGTTCTCAGTGGTTTTCACACAGGTGCTTGCTTATCCTCCTAAACCACTTAAAATCACATTATTATAATCACTCTAAACTCCTGTTATTATGATGATTATTATAAAAATAATAATAATATTATTATTATTACTAGCTGTTAACCCGTCAAAAATGATGGCAGAGATTGGCTATTTTCTACCCAGAACTATTGCAAAAGTTCATATTATAACATATAACAATTTTTTAAATCTAAAAATGTAAAGTGAATACGTAATTATTATTTAAAATTTTTCCTATGGCCTCACTGGGTAGTCTTGTCCCACCACAGGGGCTGCACACCAGAATGGAACCTACGACTGGTTAGGGCCTAGGGCCCCAAAAGGGTTTCATCTCCCACGAGGGAATGCACCCTCCAGTTGGGCCTATAGCCCCAAAGGGGCTTGGTCTCGCTAGATATTTTCAGGAATCGACTGAAGTCTTGGCTTTTTAAGACTAGCTACTTAGTTTAATTTTGTTTAAAGTGTTCGTGCAGTCTTTTGGACAATTTACCACTATAATCTTGACGTTCTCTTACTTACTTACTTACTCCCATGGGGGGCTGAGACTTGGTCTCCCACGGGGTTGGGGCTTGATCTCTGACAGGAGGCTGCACCCCAGCGGGATTTACGGCCCCACACATGGGGCTGAGCCCCTGTGTGGGGCCGTAACATGAACATGAGCCTCTCTCATTAGATGCTCAGCATATTGTTTTCCTTTTGGCAACCTCTTTCATAAGGTTTCATCTATTTCTCATTTTAAAAATATCTTTGAAGGGAAATACAAAAGGAAAAGAGCAATAGGGCGACCTCGATGAACTTGGCTGGAGGACATCAAGGACTGGACGGGCATTGAAACTATGGAGAAACAAAAAAGAATCGCTGATGATCGAGAAAAGTGGTGACAACTTGTGACTACCAACCTTTGACTCTAAGATGACACATGATGATTATAATTATAATAATAATAATTATTATTATTATTTAATCACTAGTATCTTCTAAAATAGAGAACTCTCACAGATTGACACTCTGTAAATATGATCATTAATACACTTGTAAGTTGCAAATGAAGTAAGACATGAAAACACTTTTCTTCCACCAGTGATTACCATTTATCAGACTATAAAGGTAATCACAGCAGTGGTGTGATGGTGCTATGCATCACAAGTAAGCCTAGAGTGGAAAAGAGCTGGAGCTTTCTTTAATAAAATAAGCAGGGGTCAAGCTATTCATCTTAAAATAAATATTTAAAAAATGGATGGCAAACCTATATAATTATAATGTGCAGGAATCCTGTGCAATTTCCCAGTTTCAAAATGTCAAACCAATGTGCATAACTTTACCACAGGCAGAGATATCCGAGAGAATTTTCGGGCCCTGGTACAAAAAATAGTCACGGGCCCCCTGACCTGCCAAATGTGTGAAAAAGTCGATCTTTTTATGCTTGTCAGTCTTCTTATGGTTTCACACTATTGTTAATACATCATCATCACCGGACCCGGGCCCCTTTGAGCTCCATGGGCCCCGGAACAATGTGCCGGCTGCACCCCCCTCTCCTCAGGCCTGACCACAGGTACATGTTACATAGAGTAAGACAAGGAAACGCCATAGAAAAGTCGATAATGCTAAGGATCTTAGAAGGACTGAGACACAGAGGAAGACCAAGAACTTCCTGGATAAAGAACATCACGGAATGGACCTGTACAACAATACCAGAAGCCGTGCAAGACAGGACCTTGACAGTTGACCAAGTCACTGCCCAGCACCAGTGTAAGCGTGGCAGAGTGGTAGGAAGATGAAGAGATGCAGTAACAAAATAAGAAAATCCTGTAATACTCACGGCATCGTAACCAGAGGAACGACACCTCGGTTGCCCCTCGACTGAGCTGAGATCATGGTAGCATCGAGTAAAGAACTCTGATCAAGACTAAACAGAGGCGGACAACTCGAACGATGTCAAATATCTGAAAATATGCATAAACATTAAGTTCCTAATAGTGCAAACAGTGAGATTAACTCAGATTAAGAGTGATTATTCCAATGGAATAAAGACATTTTATAACATCTACTATGCAATACACACACACACACACACACACATAACTACATACATACTTAAATACCAGAGGTGGCCAAACCCATAGAAAGTGCAAGCCGCAAATGACAATATTGAAAAGCTTGGGTAGTCGCATTACCACAATTAGACATAAAAACGAGGTAGTAATAATAATAATAATAATAATAACAATGTGATTTTAAGTGGTTTAGGAGACTAAGTAAGCCTGTGTGAAAACCACTGATGTAACCATCTGCATTCAATAACCTAGTTTATCGAGATAGCCTTTGAATCCGTTTACTGTTGCAACTGTCACTCCCACCTCGTCCAAACTGTTCCATTTGTCCACAACCCTTGCACTAAAAAAATTTTTCTTTCTCTAGTGTGGTCCAATTCTTTGCAATTCCTCTTGACAATGCTCTTATTAATAGTAGACTTGATTATTGCAATTCCCTATACAATCGTATAGCAAAATCTAATGTGCAGAAGCTTCAAAGGATTCAAAATTCTGTAGCTCAGGCCACTACTAAAACTCATAAGCATGATCACATTAAACCTGTTTCTTTGCAAGTTGCATGGGCTGCCCGTTGAAAAGAGGATTATATTCTGGTTTATAAAACACTGCAGTCAGGCCAACCTCAATATTTGAAATCCATGCTAGACCACCCAAAACATTCTCATTCAACAAGGTTTGCTAATTCATTGTTAAATGTATGTAGAACCAATACTGAAATTGGTAAGAGAGCTTTCTCTATTTCTGGCCCAAAAATGACTCACACACACACACACATGTAATTGAGTAAAAGACATATTATTCAGCCTGTAACAGCTAATTTATATTACACATCTGGGTCATAACTCTCATGAAAATTCATGAGCTATAACGTGTCACAGTTCTTGTGTAATATAATTTAAATTCCTTGGCAAATACACTAAATTATAGCATTTCCAAATTTCACTCAGACTTTAACTGCTGCCTGACATTCTCTATGTATAGACATAAAGCACAATGCAGTATGTAACAAAGAAGGAAATATAGTCACTACAAATCTCAAGAAGAAATCCAATATGTTGTTTTTATCTGCTCTAAACATCAGTTCATAAATATTGGCCAATATCCTGGTACTCTGAAAGTCATAGTAGATCAGTTTTGGGTGAAACCATAAAAGAAGGACTTAACAAACTAGAAGAACAATGGAAAGAATATGTTGGAAAGCTTTAATCTATATAACCATAAAGAACAATAGACTAAATAATCACCACTGAATCTCTATCACCATACTCTGAATTTAGACAAGCAGTACACAGGAAGGCAAAAAATTAACTAGGCCTGAATGAGGTCTCAGCAGATTTGTTTAAAATTGCTTAGTGCAGATGACAAAATGGTAACTTACAACATACAAGAGAGGTGACTAAAGGGAATGGCAATGGCAAATATAGGATATCTGCTTCATTTCGTGCAGCTACCAATAAATTTACAGAAAACAAAGAGCAGAGCCGGGCATCACCCAATAGTTTAAGAATTGAGAAAGGGGTGCAACAAGGGTAATTAGATGTCAAACTTATTTACCATAGTTGTGAGATGGCAATCATAAATTTTTAAAGGCAGTAAAATCTTTGATGGCAGGAGTATTCCTTTGCTCAGCATTCCTTTGCTCAGTATTCCTTTGCTCAGCATTAGCAGTAAAAGGCAAAAAGATTTGTACAGCCTGATAAAGAGGAAGCAATACTGGCAATACTGGAAATATTACTTGATTGAGTAACAGAGATTCAAGTACTTGTGTTCAGTCATATCAGATGATGAAGAATGTCTCACAAAAACCAAAATGTTCCTGAAAAGGGAATTATTCATCAACATTCCTTTGAAGAAATATTGAATACCTGCTAAAAAAAGTGGTGCTAACATGACAACTATTATTAATAATTATTATTAATTATTATTATTAATTTAATTTTATTGTCCGTTTCAAACACATAGGTGTTCATCAGGGACGACTCAGACCACAAACCGCAGTGCTCATCGGCAGAGGAGACTGTAGCTGAGGAGGGTCGGTTCGGCCAGGTCAAAAACCAAAAATCAGTCAGGGCAATACCAAGACTTAAGGAGGAAATAAATATGTTTTAAGGTGACGCCTAAAAATATCTAGAGAAGAGGCCATCCGAATATCAAGGGGAAGGGAGTTCCAAACATATGGAGATGCATAACTAAAAGCCCTACACCCAGATTTAGTGCAACAAAAGGGAATTTCAAGAAGGCATTTATTTGCAGACCTCGTGGATATATATGGCTGATGATATAATAGCATTTCTCAAAGATAAGTGGGATGCTGATTTCTTAGTATCTTAAAAGTGATTATATTGTGGAACTTGTGCTGGCAAGTAATCGGTTTACTACTCCAAATGAATTGTGCACTAAGAACGACACCCAATCTCAATCTAGTACGTTCAGATGATCTGCGTACTTTGAATACACACTCTAGTATTTCTGATTTAGTGTACTAAGAACAACACTCACTCTTGTACTTCTCGACTTTAGTACTTACAACAGTTAATCCTGTACGTTCAGATGATCTGTGTACTTTGGTACTTTCAGATGATTAGTGTACTTAGAGCATCAAGCATTAACGTCTATTTGCACAGACGCGACGCGGATGTCTATGAAACAGCCTCCGAGACGAGGAGGCGCGGGTGCTGACTGCCGCCGAGGGGCCACTGCTGACCTTCGTGAGGTTCGACGACGATCCTAGCTGGACAACATCACGAGTCCCACCATGGGCGGAAAGAAGGACCGCGGCGTTGAAATCGACGGCACGACGGGATCCGGGCTGAGGTCGCACTTGGGCCCGACCGAGTGCCGGGTGTTGCGTTCGGGCGGAAGAAACTAACGCAAAGTCCCACTAGGCGTCGAAAAGTAGGAAGTAATTGAGTTTTCTCTCGAAATTCCCGACTTATGCTTCGTCGCCATTGGTTCGCCAAGCGCATTCAGTTTGTCTTCCATTGGTCAAAATTACGACGCGCAATTTCCTATTAGTCAGAATGTGCAGTAAGGCGTGCTCCGATTGGTCAATATTCAACCTAGTAGTCTGGCACTTGGTTTACTAGAGCTTTACGTTGACGACGTGACTTATGTAATGTAGTGTAAGATTCTATATAGCGCCTTAATTCTTGATATTTTAACTATAACGATTTCACTTCGAAAGCACAGAAATACGTTTGACTGCAGCCATGAGTAAGACACACAAGTACAATATATATATATATGTATATATATTTATACCTTCTTCGTCAGACATTTTGCAGTCTTATTCAGCTTAATCTCAAATGGAGCTATAGCCAAGGTGGGTCATTCATGCCGGGTCAAACAAGATCCTTCCATTTCATGTTGGTGTTCTAGTTCAGCTCAGGTCAAATTTTGAGAGATATCCATTTCGAAGGAGAGTTTGAGAAGAAGATCTCAGGTTTTTTATAATGATCTTTTCCAAGATCCTTCCATTTCACTTGTGTTTCGTGGTCTTCCTAGTTGTCAGGTGTATCCATTTCCTTTAAGCTCTTTTTCTAATGATCTTTTCCCTGTGTTTCGTGGTCTTCCTTTGTCTTTTTCCTTGACAGCTCCATGTCAACATTTGTCTTGTGTTATCAGTTGGTTTTCTAAGCGTATATCCTAGTCATCTCCGTTTCCTTTTTCGGATTTCTTAGCCATCGGTTCTTGGGATGTCTTTTTTCCACAGTCCTTCATTTCTGCTTTTGTTTGGCCACCAGATCCCTATAATTTTCTAAAAGCATTTATAACATTTTCTGGTCTTCCTTTCTATTAATTTTATCATCATTGCCTTAGTTTTGGCTTGATTAATATTTAATCATATTTTCTACTTTTAACACATTTTTTATTTATAAGTTTATTACAGAAAATAAACCAATTTCATACATAAAAGAAAACATCTCCCTCATGACTACCATACACTGAACATTCAATAACAAGGTCTCCAATCATAATAACAAGAAAATTAGCATATTAATATGTTTGTCCACATTACACAGAATATGAATATAATATTATATGTGCCATCTGACAATTAGTCTAAAACCCTAATATATAAGGAATTATAGTTGTACAATTGTTTTGACAAAGGTCCAGCCAAAAATAAATATGCTGTGATCAAAAATTAGATTGCCATTTCCACATAAATGGCACTTCTTTCGAAATGATCCATGTCTGTCATTTATTAAGTACAGTTTGAAAATAATATGTAGAAGCTATACTGGGTGTTTACAATAGAATTACATTGAAAAATCACAGCGGCAACATGCTACAATAATGAAGCTATGATAATAGTGGAACAGCAAAACAGGAGCACAAGAAGTTACTGCAGAATTAATAGTTTAATTAATATCCAAATATTCACATTGTTAAAAATTCACCATTTGTTAATAATGGAAAACTGAATGTAGTTCCTAGCAAGTATCCAACTGGAATGCAGTGAAAACTAATGTTGCTTACGTAGCAAATTTCAAGCCCAAGCAACACTGTTATTGTTTTTGATCTATGGAAAAATTACACATGCACACACACACACACACACTGATAAACATAACTGTGACAAGTTACCTTTAGCCCTCACTACAGCAACACCTTTAAGTAACATCTAAAATGATATTTGCTTAATAAAGAACTGCAAAAGCTCAACAGCCAACTGCTTCTAGACACTTGAAAACTAAAAAAATGTAAGTAGGAAGTTAGTTCACTTGTACCACATCAGCTACGAGATCAGGGCGCGATTTGTAGGAGGGAAGGGTGAATCTTCCCCCCACTGCCAAACTGCACCCCCTACTGCTACACTCTCCCACAACTACATCCCCCACTGCTACATTTCCCAACAACTACACCCCCAGCTCGACATATCCCCCCCACTGCTCCAGGTCACAAATCGCACCCTGTACGAGATCACAGATCAAAATATATCCAGAAGTTAATCATACGTTAGATCGAAAATAATAAAAAAAACGGCATGCTCGTGCAATGTGGTAAATCAATTCAAAAGAGAAGCACTGCTCTAGTTAATTAACAAGATGTTCATCAAAATGTGTTTCATTCTAAATAAAGACAAACTCATTATAATAGTCGAATAAAATGTACCATAGTCAAGTGTCAATAATAGATTCTCTTGGGCACTATTTATCTTCGAGAAATGCACGGCAACGTCCAACGATCCGCTGAATTCTGGCGTTCCAGACCCCGTTCCTTATTCAAAGTGGCTGTTGACGTGTTTCTCGAATTCGATCATCGGGTAGTTTTCCCCGTAGTGTTCGCTGCAAATGGGACAGACGGGTCCGTAGTGCATGTCAACGTGGCTCAGGATCTGTCTCTCGGTCACATCATACGAGAAGATGAAGTTGCAGATGGGGCAGGTCCTCTGGGGCTCTCCGGGCGCATCCTCGTACCTAGACACAAAACCCCGATATAGCAACTAGTTCATTAGCCGCTTAACTGCCCTGTGCTGGCGGGGGTTTTCCGGCATAATGAAGATATTGCTGACGCCAGAAATTTCCTGCACATTCCCAGTCACATGCTTGAAATGCCTGTCATGGGGATTTTTTGTATACGGTAGCTAAAGGGTTAATGTTATTATTGAATACACACTACAAAGACAATTGTCTATAGCAACAGTGTTTTATCCAGGCCTGTTAGGGGGAGGTTTCGTCCCCAAGCCACAAAATCCTCCCTCCCAAATCCCAGCACATGCACAAATTTTTTCACGAACTGTGTCTCTTCTGCTCCAGCCAAGTCAAGTCCTCAAAGGTCTGGAGTCTGGATGAAACACTGCATGGCAAAAGTCTTCCAAATGGAATGCAGTGATAACTAATGTTGCTTACGTCGCAAATTTCAAGCCAAAGCAACACTGTTATTGTCTTTGATCTATGGAAAATTACGCATGCACACACACACACACACACACACACACACACACACACACACACACACACTGACTGCTTCTTTCATTTGCACATGCAACAAAGAGATGAACACATCTAATGCAAAAGCTACAACACACAGGCACAACATGGTAACCAGGGTTTAATCTAGGCCGTTTCCGGGAAAAAATTGCCCTTTCCCCCCGAAAATTTGAAATTCCCCCGGAAATTTTGGCATACTACATCAACTAACAGTAGCCCCTAGCTGACTTCCCCCAGGGTTTGTCAGTTTCCCCCGGCTTTGTCATTTCCCCCCCAAGTCCAGGAGTCTAGATTAAATACTGATGGTAACCTTTCTCCATCAATATTTGCAGCAGCAGCAGCAGCAGCAGCAGAATGATTGCTTAAATTCAGATCCTCAAGTTCGGAGCTACCAACATCATCGGCTTCAAAATCCGACATTCCGCGAAAAACCCACACAACACCATCTTAATAAAACAAACAAAAGAGACATCAGAGGAAGTCAAAGTAACATTACAGGATGACAAAATAGCAGAATTAAACACAGCAAGCTTGAAATCAATAATGCCCAGTAACGTAAAATTGGCTTGCTTCTTGTAAGCGTTTAAGAAATTTTTCTTTACAATTGTGAAAAGTTTTTGGGACCTGGTATTTTGGCCGCCCACTGGAACACACACACACACACAGTCACATTTACTGCAGTTCCTATTAATACTACATCTTTCTGGACCACACAGAGGAAAGGAAACACACAAAGACCATACATATTCTACAACTTACTTATCCACAAAACAACATCAAGTACAGTATGCAAACATCAAGTACAGTATGCAAACAGTATTCATCATGGAAGCACGCGATAGTCCAGATGACTCAAGAGGCCTGGGGCTAACCCGGAGGATGTTACTAACTACCGCCCAGTATCTAACCTCCCGTTCTTGTCTAAGGTGCTAGAGAAAATTGTTAATACGCATATGGTCGAATACCTGCTGAAGAACGGGTTAATGCCGAAGGAACAGTCTGCCTATCATAAGGGTCACTCTACAGAGACGGCCATTCTTGAAATCTACAACGACATCGTTGATGCAATATCGAATGGGCAGGTGTCCTTCTCTGTTTACTTGATCTTCGGCGGCGTTCGACACTGTCTCGACCATGAAATAATCATCCGACGTCTCGAACTCACCCACGGAATCAAGGGTGATGTTCTTTCCTGGCTCCGGAACTACCTCACACGGGAGAACGAATCAGTTAGCTGGAATGGTGAAATGTCTGTTCCTCAACGGTCCACAGTGGCGCACCGCAGGGTCAGTACTCGGACCCCTTCTGTTCGCCCTCTAAGTCGCTGACATAGGAGAAATCATCAGGTCTTTTGGGCTGGCGGCGCACTCCTACGCCCGATGATGTCCAGGTACATTCCTCATGCCTCCCTGCTGACATGGATCGCACGAGTCCGTGTCAGCGATTGCATAACCAAGATCAATCATTGGACTGAAGCCAATTTAGCCTTGAACCCCAGCAAGACGGAGTTTCTGTGGATCGTGACCCCAGGAGGAGGCATTTGATCAGTCATGCACCGTTCCAAATAGGCGGTGCTCTCATCGTTCCGCCAATGAAGTGCGCCTTCTTGGTGTACTTTCGTTGACGGCGCTTTACGTTTAATACGCACATCGGGAATGTTATAAACACATCCTTCTATCAGCTCCGCGGATTAGAGCGATCCGACGATACCTTCCATTGACAGCAGTGATTCAACTCGTCCGATCCTTCGTTCTTACTCGGTAGATTACTGTAACAGTATTCTCCTCGGCCTCCCGGAAGTACAACTGAACCGCCTGCAGATGATTCTGACAACGTCTGCTCGTATGATCTACGGAGCTCGATGGGGTGACCATGCACCCCTTGCTAAAAGACAAGCTCCACTGGTTACGTGTTACAGAGCGAATCACCTACAAACGATGTTGGATGAACTCAACGACCATACTTGCCCGGCTATTTAACCGAACTTCTCCATAGGATCATGCTAACAGAGCGCCGCCTTCAGCTGAGGTCAAGTACTGGGTCCACCTGGCGGTTCCTCCCCGCCAAAGACGGCCAAATTTGGAGAAAGATCCGTCACACCGTGGGAATCCAATTTTATGGAACTTGTTACCAGACGAAGTAACTAAAGAAACGAAGCCTGATTCGTTTGCAATGAGACTAAAGACACACTTATTTAAGATCTCGTATAAGTGTAATGTGTAAAGCGCTTCGCTAAGCCTGACTTTAAATAAGCGCTATATAAGTTGACATATTGACATATTGACAAACTGTACACTTTGTACATACGCATACTTTCATAAATTACCATTTGAAATGAATAAACGCTTATAACCAAAAAATTCTATCTGCATAGCAAAGAGTCGCATTGCAACCAATTCCCCTTACCATGCACAGGTGGAAAACCAGAAGCCGTAGGTGAAACGTTTCCAACCTTGGCGGGCAGCATCGGTGCTGGCAGCGGTCTTAGAGGGGCCTGCATCACTCCACCCATTCCAGGACCATCCAGGGCATCAAACGACTCCAGGGACCTTGCTGGCATCAGTGGGGTGTCGGTAAAAGACTTCTGAGATGCAGGAATCTAAAAGAGGCGGTTATTGAACGAAGCAGTTTCTTGACAATTGAAATAACCAACAGCAATAAATATTAGCAATACCTAAAAATGCAATGCAAAATAATTCCTGTCTTTTCATCAAGAAAAAAACTTGAATTTTTTATAGCAAGGACCATAAAATCTTCATTGTTTCTCAGATCAGGTAAGTGATATTGGTAGAAGGTAGAAGTGATATTGGTAGAAGTGATATTGGTAATGTTTGTGTCCATCCATCTTTTCATGAGTCATCCTCTGTCTTTATTTCATTCCATTTGAAGTAATACAGAGATGAATTACAAGCCTCCAAAGGCAGGCAATCAACAGTTTAACAGAAAAGAACCAAATCTTGTAAATGTAAGAAGTTACAACTTACGTGGAAGTCAGGTGATAGATCACATGCCCTTGAATCAGATACACTTGGCGGTCCAAGAGGCTAAGGCAAAAGAAAAGCATTTCAAAATATTGAAATTAGAAGAAACTAGAAATAAAATCATATATTTACACAGCTTTTTGGCCTGTATATGACATAACCCATATCCCTGCTAGCAATCAAAATGCCAATCTAGTATCTGCACTCTGCAGTGCATGACTAAGCAGGAGAACATACATATCAGAACATGTGCTATTTTAGTCCTGCAGAACTGCACAAAAATATATACTTCAAAAGAGGCGAGATGTTGAAGTCGTAAGTTCTGTTAAGTCTACAGGTTAGCATTACAAACAAAACATACTTAAAAATAAGTAAATTAACACGTAGAATAGCACCTTGGTAAAACAACATAACGGCACTTAATAAAATACGCTGTAACATCACACTGTATTGTAAATGTCTTTGCATATTGAAAATCATAAATCTAAAGAAGATCATTGGAATCATCACAGATATGTTCATATTTATAAGTGATTTGCTGTCGTAACCAGTGCTGTTGCAACAAGGTTCTACTGTAGATGGTATTTTGAAGGAAATGCAAATATGTTTCGCCTGACATTCTGGATGTTTACTTTGGATCTTGTGCAATTTTGATTTGGCATGTCGTTGGCCGATGCTTCTATGCATTATAAAGCGGCGCTATAGAAGTTCTAAGATTAGAAATATATGCTTTGATTCTTTGGCTGATGAGTATCACAGTCGCTTTAATGAGATGATCTCCCCAGTGTCACATTATGATATTATTATGATATTATTGCCTGTAAAATGCTCCTTACTGCAAATATGAAACAAACCTTAATCCAAATTTCCTTCGTCTGGTCGATATCTCCATCCTTTTCGTGCAATTTTTTCACCAGTTTATCATTCAGAAGCTTCTGCTCAATGTACATCTTCTTGTATTTCTCCGCTTTGTCCAGGCTCCTCTGAAACGCAGCCTTGATGTACACCAACTCCTTAGACTCAGAGCCCGGCGCCATCTCGGGGCTCTCTGAAAATTAGCAAAAAAATTTAACAATTACTGCAACATACAATTTGAGAATTCGGCCAAAGCAAACCATGCTGCAAAGAGTAAGACAAAGGAAACGCCACCTATTTGGATATATATATATATATATGCAAAATGAAAGAAGGCATAGAGATCAAAGCTGTAAAGTTTGGAATGATGGAGGGTGCCAATAAGAAAGAAGGACCACACAAGGGAGGGTGTGATGATATTGAAGAATGGTGTGGAAGCAGTTTACAGGATCTGAGTCACAGAGCAATGAACAGGAAAGAATGGTATCAAACCATAGAGATGGCATTATGCACCAATGGGCCACGAGTCCACAATTAATGATGATGATGATAATCAGTGCTATTTTTGTGCCGTAACGAGGCACAAAATCTCACTACCGGACTATGTTGCGAACTCTGATTCTCTCGCACTTTTCTTCAGTAATCTTAAGACTCACCTATTCACCATCGGGTGTACGTAGTATTGTAAAGCGCTCTGGTCTTTGGCCATTTTTGCCATGCTTATTGTGCTATAGAAATCGTCTAGCTAATAATAATAATAATAATAATAATAATAATAATAATAATAATAATAATAATAATAATAATAATAATAATAAATAATAACAATAAAATCTGGACTGGTTTTTAGCAACATTAAATTCATAAATTGAAAATTTAGAACTACATCTATTTTCCGTATCGTTTTTCATTTTTTGAATTTCTGGTTACACATGTGACATGACTTTGATGATTTTGTTATGACTGCATTATATAGTAACTGTACAGCTGCTACGTCATGTTGACAAATGACTTCCGACTACCACTATTGCATTCCGGTGAATTTTTTTATACAAAAAAAGTCCTGATGATAATGAATGTACAATTTGCATAGCATCCACGTTATTTCTACTCAGAATGTCAGAAGAGGCACTATATAAATATCATGCAACATTACATAACAAAAGGGCACCTGAAAGCCATTTGTGGACTTAATCTGCCGTCAAAAAGAATTTCCTACCGGATTTTGAGGGAAAAAGAACCGCATTCCTATCCGATGCATCTTTGTCCAATTTCAAAGCTGTGCAACATACAACAGCAACAAGCAAACAGGCTTACAGTATTACCTCAGTATCATAGATACAACATCATTAGCGTCGCCATGGGGGGGGGGGCAAATGCCCCCAACCTGCCCCAGACCACCTACCAGATTCGCGCAAATCCGGTGAGAAAGTTTTCTGTGGAGGGGGGGGCAGTGGGTAGGCAATCTGACACGCCAGACCCCTTCTGCTCTCCCAACCAAAAATTCCTGGCAACGCCACTGTACAACATTAGTTTTATAAAATCACCAGTGCTTCCCCACTAGGGAAACCAGAAACACAAGTATGCCAAATAACCATCGCCAATTAAACAGATGGCATTTCAATTAGTCAATAAAATTAACAATAAAAAACATTTTAAAAAACGGAGAATATTATAAGGGGAATCTGTAATATTACAAAATGCATGGCTATGAAGATAATTATGAGATGAAGAAAGAGCTCCAGTACACACCAATGCGTCTCTGTTGTTTGATAAGCTGATTCTCCAATATTTCACACTCGACGTACTTCTCCTTGTATGCTTCCTCCGCCATTCTAAGCCTTTCCTTTAGCTGTTCAACCTCTGTCTTTTCGTCTTCCAAACCCATCTCCAGCTCACGCTACAAAATATATTTCCTGCGTTGCATTGCTATCTTGTAATGCAACAATACCATACTACTACCACATAAATTACCCAATCTGTGCTCTGGATGTAAAAGATAAAAGAGCAGTATCAAAAGGGGGAATAGAATAGGGGTTTGACAACTAATCCTCAAAATACCAACAGTCAAAAAATAAATTAAACAGGCAAATTAGCCTTTTGTATGCATAAGGCAAAATATTTCGGCTTCATAACATATTGATTATAAGGACTGCCGAGGTGAAAGGGTTAACATAATTTTCCAACATTAAAATATGAAAATAGCAAATAGTAGCGGGTCACATGGCAAGAAAAGGGTGTTAAAATATTCAAAAATGTGGTGTCAGGCGACCAGAACAGCCCCAGTTGTGCCATTGGCACCAAATGCTGCCAGTCGTCTCAAAAGAGAACCATCCCTGGTCAAATACAAGTGAGACTATACACTCAAATTTAACCCCTTAACTGGGTATTTAACTGTAACTCAATGTAAAATGGACGGATATATCCGGGGGTTAAAGAAGCATATACAAGTCTCAACAAAATCACTAAAAAACCTAAATTCAACTGAAAGAAAAGTTTCTCAAATTCTTGTAATTTCTTCAGCATTTGCATGTTTCAAATCAAAATAAAACTTCTATAGTGCCATTATAATAGTGCATCTGGTATCAGTGGATGCCAGTAGCAGGGAGGTAATATTTGATCATAATAGCGGGACAAATTCTAACAGATCGGTTAGATGTTGGCTAGAAAAGAAATTAACATTATGAAGGCTTGATTGTATTGAAAGAAGATAAAGAAGAGTCCCATTGTACATTGGATTGTAGCATTAAGATATGTAGCATTTGGTAGGTCTGCCAAACAAGAGCAGGCGTTCCAAAGTGCTAAAGTGATGATGATGATGATGATGATGATGCTAATGATGATGACAAGAAGAAAAATTAGAAGATAGTAATGATGATGATGATGATGATGATGATGATGATGAAAAAGAGATGATGAAGAAGAAAAATTAGAAGACGACAGTAATAATGATACTGAAGCAGAAAAAAAAAGATGATGATGATGATGATGACGAAGATGAAGAAGATCACAATTATTACAAATTTACAATGCCAGCAATAGATGCTGTGATTAAAAGGCTAACCATGTGGCAGAGCGTATGCTCCAAGGTTCTCTGATTGGCTTCGAATTTCTTCGTCATCCTCGTGTAGCGCTCCTTCAGCGTATTGTGCGCCATCTCGAGGGCGTACAAAGATCCCTCGGCCTCCGATCTCTGCTTGAGAACCTTCTCTCTGAGGTGCTCCTGCAACTCGGTCATGCGCTCACTCAGCTCCTCCTTTTCCTGAGAAAAAAAACAGATATTCTAACCCCTTAACCATAATGTAATAAGTAAGTAAATAAAGCAAGTAAAATCCCATAAATTTATATAGCACTATGGAAAGTAGTACAGTAGTAGTTGCTTATTCTTATGCACTGAGAAAAAGAGAGTTATATAGTGCCTTGTCTGTTTCTACTCAGAGGCACTCCTGGCTTGAGAGTGGCTTGATGTGAAAATGAGACTGAGTGCGAGAGTGAGGAGTGAGGCACGAGTACGCGGAGACAACCCATTCCAGAGAGAGGAGGGTCCAGTCACTCTTAACCCCTTAACTGGGGATCCCGGATATATCCGTCCATTTTACATTGAGTTACAGTTAAATACACGGTTAAGGGGTTAACGACTGATGCTGGATCAGAGTGGTGTACACAATCTAGAGACATGGACATTCATAAGATCAACTGGTTCCAGGTCATTTGCAGAGTCAGGGCCAAAGTCACGGAACGATCTACCGATGTCTCTTAAATCATCCTGTTCTGTCATCCTTTAAGTAAAATCTAAAGACACATCTGTTCAGAAATCTTATTTTATTCTGCCTTAGATTGATATCCATTCATTTTGTTTTCTTTTTTTTATATGATTACAGTTATTTAGTTTTATTTATAGGCCTACAGCTGGACTCTTTAGTGTGCCCTTGCTCCTGACATTTGGCAATATGGCACACAAGAAATTGTCAGTTTAATAATAATAACAATAACAATAATAATAACAATAACAACAACAGTAATAATAATAATAATAATAATAATAATAATAATAATAATAATAATAATAATAATAATAATAATAATAGTGCAGAGCAAGTGATGTAAAGTAATGGAAAACAGTGGTGAAAAAAGTTCAGTAATGTAAGAAGGTGCCTGACCTACATGGGATTATACACGTTCTGGTATAATGCATCACTAAAGTTACTGCATGGAATAATACCATTAGCCCATTAGAGTTAGTACTATTAGTACAAACGGTAATCAAAGAAGACGTTTCTAAAGTCAATTTAATATATTTTCTGTTCAAATTATTTCAAAATAATCAATTTTAGATCAGTGAGAATCAATCACTGATAGTAATGATTAAAGTTTCAAAACGAATTTACATGTGCACACACACATGCACATGCACATGCACAACAAACATACTGAAAAGTTTACCTTGGTCACAAGGTCCAGTTTCTCTTGCACATCGCGCTTCTCTTCGCACAAACATTCGATCTTTGCGCTTAAAGTCTGCTGTGCTGACACGCGAGACTTTCGAATAGAGTCCATAGCCAGTTCTG
Organism: Metaphire vulgaris; assembly: GCA_018105865.1. NCBI lineage: Eukaryota > Metazoa > Annelida > Clitellata > Crassiclitellata > Megascolecidae > Metaphire > Metaphire vulgaris. The sequence continues at coordinate 9,046,956 of CM030871.1, forward strand.
TCTCCTGCAAAGAAAAAACAATTACTTCATATTTTAAAATCTCAATCACAACAAACTAAAGAGATTAACAATGAAAAAAGATAAATGGAGAAGTTTTGTGTCTAGCTATTGCCGCTAATGAACACCCAGAAAGCAACGATGATGAAGATGATGATGATGATGATGATGAATACCTACTTCTAGCTTGGACGACATCTTCTCGAAAGCCTGTCTTGTCGTCAAGACCTCTTCGTTCAACATCATCTTGCAGTGCTCGGCAGCACCCAGCTTGTCTTCAGCATTGCGAATGCGCTCAAAAAGAAATTCGATCGTCTCCTAGATGAATAGAATACTCCGTCTGTATCTTCTCAGCGGTGTGCAGATGTCACATTGGCCACACATTTTCATTATTATGGATATTATTGAGTTATTATGGAAATTACAAAGAACTGAAATCTAACGTGTGTGCTGTTTGGCATTGCATACTGCAGGTTGGTTTTTATCTTTAGAATCAAAGATATATAATTGCTGGTAGTGGAAAAATAGAAGTAGGAATAGAGGGATATATGAATGGCAGTGGATGAATGACAACACAGTCCTACTAAACCACTTAAAATTCAGTTATTATTATTATTAATATTACTATTATTATTACTATTATTATTACAATGGTAGTGTAGGCTTCATAAAGAAAGGCAAAGTTCTACTGAAATATGGCAGCATGTTTCCATGAAGGAGTCAACGTTCTACTGAAATATGAAAATGGCAGCATGGTGGCATGTTTTTCAAAGTTCTACTGAAAGTAAAGAAGTCAAAGTTCTCTGAAAAATGTTCAAAGTTCTACTGAAATATGTAGCATGTTTCAAGTGTATATGGCATGTTTCAATAAGGCAGTCAAAGTGTGTAAAGCAAAAGGACAAACCTTATCACTTGTTGAGACCTGCAGCTGTTTTTCCAGCCGCACCTGCTGCTCCTTCATCTCCTCCTCCATTCTTTCCACTTCCTTCTTCATCCGTGCACTGAGGATTTCCTCCTCCATCAGACGAGTCTTAAAACGATCGTTTTCAACTACAAATCCCTAGTGGCAACAACAAAATGGCAAACTTAAGGCTCATCGAAAAAGGAAAACATTAAAAGAACTTTAACCCTGTGTCCGTGGCAATCCGTATAACCAATAGGCCATGAAACCAAAATGTTGGCTTTACAGTGCAAAACGGTTAACTTCCTGGGTGAAAAGCAAAAACAATTCAAAGCTGGAATTCTCATAAATTTGTATTAATTTAATTTAATTTTTAAAAACTAAATAATCTAAAAACACAAATTAATTCTCACTGTATTAAATCTACCAGGCTCTTCACTAACGTGAAAGTCAATTCAAAGCAGTCCATTATCAGACACCAATGTCCAATGCTTAACAACAATATATCTGAAATTCCATTTTCATACATCAGTGGATTAGCTAGTGGTATTATCCCTACCGTGCAAGTGGAGGGTAGTGGGTTCAAATCTTACCCTAGTCTTAGCATAGCAACCTTTAACAAGTCATTCACGCCCTTGACTGGCTGTGAGAAAGGCAACTGGACACCACCTCGTTCATCTCATAGCCAGGTAACATAGAAGCCAATTGGACCTGCCATCATCATCATCATCATCACCGCCACCACCATTGTGACCCTTTGTCAGTCAATTGTGACAAAAGCTAGACAGGAACTGTTTCCAATGTTTTCTTTCTTTAGCTTGTTTTTCAGCTTCTCCGATGTTACTTTGTCCAGGTTCTAGGTCTTTCCTTGATGTTGTCAATGCACCATTTATTCAGTATTCCTTTTCTTCTCTTTCCCTGTATCTTTGCATGCAGAGCTTTTTGTATTGTATACTGGACGTAAGCATAGCTTTGACTCCATAAACAGATGGCTTTTCAATCTGTTTTTGAAGATTTCTTTCATTTCAGGTGAATGGTATTCCACAGTGGTCCGCCTCGGGAGAAGGCGCGATCATGCCCATGACCAACTACCAACTAATCTTCTCCTGATCATTCCTATTATATTCAATATCATATATAACGATACCAAACCAATAATAATAATAATAAAATATAATAATAATGCCAATAATAAAAATAGCCATACAAATTCCTATGATTATTACTCTGAGCTGCTCTCCTTCGTCCTCAAGGGCCCTGACACGACCAGTCAGAGCATCCTTTTCATTCACCAAAGCCTTTATTTTCTCCTGGAGGCTAACGATGTATGCGTCATTTTCATCCAGCCGTTTCTCCATTGTGGCCTTCTCCTGCAAATGCAACAGTCTTATTAAACCCTTTACCGGGGACCCGAATACATCCATCCATTTAACAATGAGTTACAGTTAAATGCACGGAAAAGGGGTTAAAACCGCTACAAGACAGATTTTCAAAACTACTGTTTTTGTTACTTTCCAAAGTGGTTCCAACGAAGCATCAAAATGAATCAAAATTAACGAAAATTGAATATTACATATGGAAAGCTGAACACTGATCTACAATAAAGTGAGTCATATTGGCAAACAATGGCTAGAGTGCTTGAGTAAAGATGCACTTCAACAAACGTGATGACAAAACTAAAATGCAGTGAAACCCGCTTAAATGCATAGGTGCCATGTGAGCCTTACTTATGCGATTAACTGGGCTATGCGAATAGCTGGGACGTCTGATAATTAATTGTACGCACAAAACACTGGTTTGGGTTTTTATGTTGTTATGCAATTATGCGGGTTATGCAATTAAGCGGTATGCGATTAAGTGGGATCCACTGCACAACTCTACTCTACTCCACACCATCTTTTAAAGAATAGCAGAACAAAATCAATTGTGCAAGTATTATGAAGTCAGTACACAAACATCTGCCCACTGTTGCATGGAGCTCTGAATTAAACTTTGATGACATAGTTTGTAGCCTTATGAATGGTTGGCATAAATATCTGAAAATTGTAATATGTTATCCGATTGGTTGACCCGCATTTCAATTTTATTGTAAGACATGGTTTAAATGTCATACGATAACTTTTTTGAATCAGCTTTTGATTATCTCAAAATTAACCCTTTTGTACGGCAATCCACATAACCAATATGTTATGAGGCCAAAATATTGGCATTGCTGAACAAAAGGGTTAATCTAAGAAATATCTCAACAAAATGGCCTTTGGTTGTCACCCTCAAAAACAACAAATTCTGACTCATACATTTACATTTTCACATTTACATTTTCAGACTCCAAAAATAGTAAATGATATGTAATAGGTAAACCAGTTTCTTGTCTCTTAGTTAGTTAGTTATAGGCTAATTTATATAGCGCTATTGTCCTAGCGGGCTAGAGTCAAGAGTGCTTTACATTGCATTAAACGAGTGTCCGAACATTAAGTGCGTTTTTAGTCTCTTAGTGAATGTTTCCAAGTTGGTCGCGTTGGTGACACTGTCTGGTAACGCGTTCCAGAGAGCTGGGTTCCCTCGAGTAACAGAATCCCCCCCCCCATCTCTATGTTGATGATCAAGGCATTTGTGGCCAGCTTGAAATAAAGCAGTCTCTCACTTGATTTAGGACTTCCATCTTTTCCTGGAATGAATTCACGTAGACCTGCAGATGTTCCAACTGAAGCCTCTGTTCATTCATCAACTCATTCGATTCCTATTTGAAACGTTTGAAGCACAAATTAATTATTATTACGATCAAATGAAACTTTCAAAACTGAGCTCCAATTAAAAGAATTGGACATTCATACATCCAACTATATCTAACAGGAACTAAAACAAACAGCCATACTGTGAAGCTTTAACTAATAAACTATAACAGCATAACAAAAAAGAATGAACAATAACATTGAAAACCATAACACCATATGTCCCCTTATATTTACCATGCAATTCAGAGAAAAACTGTGGTTATTTCACAATTTAACTGGCTGCCAACTTAATAATAACATTCTCATTAGCATAGCTTTCAACACATCACTAAACTAGTAACAATTTTATTTCAATCTCTCTATGATTCTAACTCCACAAAATTTAATACTAGTTAACTAGTAGCGACCAGGGATATTTTTACACCCTCCTAACACCCCCAACACCCCCCCCCAATTAGAGGTCGACACCCCCATAAAATTTGGTAATGTGACAATGGTATGCATACAAAATGCATACTAATTAGCTCTGAACACCCCCCCCCAATTCACAATCCTAGAAATATCCCTGGCAGCGACTTTTTCTCAGTGCATGCAAATTTGAAAAAGGGTGAGAATCTCGAAAAACAAAAAAGCTGGCAACTAAAATAAGTGCCTTTACTGGCGAATGTTTTTGCATACCTCCAGTTTTCCATGTAGAATTTCACCCTCTTCCTTCTGTTGTTTCAGCTTCTTCTGCAATTGAATTTCAGTTGCCAAAAGAAGGTTTCGTTCATTCTCAAGCACTTGAATTTGCTGAAAAGTGTAACAAATTTTATACTGAACAATAAAAGATTTTATTTATTTATTTATTTCAAGACAATTTCTATAGCGCCGTGCACTAGGCTAAGGCCTACGACAAGGGCGCTGCACACACACACAGTCAACCATATCCTAAACTAAAAAGGTGCGTCTTTAATTCTCTCAGGAACTGTCCAGCAAAGATGATAACATGCATACATAAAAAGGCCTAGTATTGCCATGAAGCTCTAAATGTGCATATAAATCACAGGTATTTTCATTATATTCATTACCAAAAATGATGTAAGGTAACGTAGCAAGACATTTATATATAGCACATCTTCTGGATAGCAGCTCATAATAGTTCTATCTGACAAAAGTAAACAAAAATGTAGTCAAATTGATTTAATAAAAAGATTTTCTAGAACAAGAATTTGCTAAACATGCCAGATTCTTTCAATCTAAAATCTGCAAAAATGTTCTAATTCAGGTACAAGATGTATGGTTCATACCATTAACTGTATACAAAGAGCCATGATACACAAATTTTCAAGGGAATAAAATTTCAGATAGAACCTCTATCTACCTGTCTATCACTTGAATGTATACCTGTCTATGATCTGAATGTCTACCTGTTTATCGCTGAAATGTCTACCTGTCTATTACTTGAATGTCTACCAGTCTATCACTTGAATGTCTACCAGTCTATCACTTGAATGTCTACATGTCTATCATCTGAATGTCTACCTGTCTATCACTTGAATAGATGTCTACCTGTTTATCATCTGAATGTCTACCTGTCTCATGCTCATTTTCAGCTCATTTGCCTTCTTCAGCTTCTCTTCGAGCAGAGCGGACTTAGTCTTAATGACGAGCAGCTCCCCGTTCTCGTCCTCGATTTCAATCAGATCGTCCAGGGATGTCTGCCTGAACTGGAATGGAGTGCTAGCACCGCGCACCTGCCCAGCAGACGCCACGTAGCAGAACTGGTAGAACTCTCCATCGTCTTTCGGCAGTTTATGAGCTTAACAAAAATAACAATCAACAAACAAGATGCCATTATCAAAGAGTACAGAAATACGTGAGTGTGCAACACTCATGCAACTACAACAGAAGAGCAAATATTACCAACATACCAACCAACAAACAAACATCAAGTGATCTAGAGAAATTGTGAACACTTATTATTATTATTATTATTATTATTATTATTATTATTATTATTATTATTATCTTTGACAATTTATATAGTGCTATACCCAAGGCAAAGCCTAAGTCAAGAGTGCTTCACACTTAACAAGCGTCCTTTGAACTTTCAAAAGAAAAACTAAAACAAACCTACATCCATGAGGCACTATTAGAATGCAAGAAAAGGTCAGAAAAAATACTGTAGTCGGGGAGAATTTTTTTAAACATTTTAGGGGTAGATCTACTTTTTGTTCCAAACTTTCAACCACTTTTCCAATCTTACTGGGGTCATCCCAGACCAGCAGTCAGGAGAAACCCCAAGGGCAAAATAAGCATTGATTGTAAAGCAACGATGCATTTATACAGCACCAATTTTAAAAGTAACTTAGAAGTGGGTTTGGTTAAAATACTGGGTGCCTGGATTAATATCAAGTATTCAGACTTAAGTTTTAATGTGATTAAGAAGGCTCCTATACATAATGAAGTGGCACTATAGAAGTCAATTGCATTGAAAAATAATTACATCTTATGCATAGATAAATCCACGACAACAGCAATAAAGTCACTCAACAGAGGAAACCTCACAACACAAAAACCTTTTCTCAAGCTTACCGGGAAAAATAATCTTTCCTTCAAAATCTTTCCCCTTGACATAATCTTGGGGCAGCAAAGCCCAGTCGTAATAGATGTAGTCCGACTGTGATCGCCACCCGACCCTGTACAGTCCGACCCAATCACGGGATCCAACATCCAAGGATCCATTGACACTGTAGTTACAGTGGATATCGACTCCAACTGGATATGTCTCCTCCACACCTCGGAAAATCACCTGGACTTGACCGGCCTTGCAAAATTTCATAGGGGTCGTGGCCGTGGCCGAATTGACGCTCGGCGAGCTATCCATTGTATGTTGTCTACACTCTACAGAAAATGTGCAGCAATTAAAACTGCTTAACGGCATATTTATCGTATGTCTAAAAGACACTAAATAAAGTTTGTGCTAACAGAGGAACAATAACCACCATCATCATTACCATAATCACCCATTACAAGACAGGCAACAAATAGTTTTCCAACTAAATTGCTAATTGCAACTGGTTGGCTGAATATATGAACTGCAGTTTATTTTTATCATTACTTTCGACATGCCAACACCAACACTAAGCAAAATTTACGGCAGAATTATTCCTACATTACATAATATAAAATACTAATGGCTGATTATGAAGGTGCTTCAAGAGCGAAGAATCTAAGTCTATTACCAAAGCTTAAGGAAATTTTAAAGTTAAATCAATATTGTTAAGTTCGCAGCTGGCTTCTAACATCGATTTCGACTCTAATGCAATTCATGCCCAACCAAAATATACGTAGTTTGGAGGAAAACTCCCCAAAAATCATGACATGATATTTTAGTCTGTTAAAATGACTCAATGTTGCGAGATTGTGAATATTAAATGCGAAATAAGCATCCAAGACTGGCGAAATCATTTTCAAAAGGCAATTCTGAGCTTTTAAGCGGCGAAATAAGAAAAATTATCACGTGCAACGCGATTCTCAGTCTAAATTTATTAATTATAGCCGATTAATCGAGATTTTCTGCAATATTTTAGTGAAATTTTAGCCATTTCTTACCCCTCCAACTGATGACAACTACGTAAATAAAAGCTACATTAGCCCAGAGTATCAATTTAATGATTCATACTTTTCTTCTATCGTGGCGCCATCTTTTTGCCATGTCATGTCATGTCACATCATCACATGCATCGTCACTATCTGTCAGTCGGTCTTTCGGTCAAAATCAGGGCGCCCATCCCCTGGCTGCTGGAAGCAGATTCGTTCCCAGAGGTCCGGCAGGGATTTATCTACACCACATTATTATTATTATTATTATTATTATTATTATTATTATTATTATTATTATTATTATTATTATTATTATTATTATTATTATTATTATTATTATTATTATTATTATACGAAAAAGTAGCCGTCATAACCCCGGAAAATTTTTGAAATCAATAGGTGCTCGTAGGTGAGTTTCAGTGCATTTTGGACATTAAATCGCATACTTTGGTGCACCAGGATAGGTCTCATACCAGTATAACTTCTAATTCTTAATTTTTGAAAATTCCAACAGCCACAAAGCACTATTAAATGTAAGTTGAAACTATGGAGAGATATCGCAGTAATTGCGCTGTCAAACTATTTAAAATTACCTGCAAATTATCTATTGGCAATATGACCACATCCAAATGCAAATAAAATAAATGCTACTTTTAGTATTTATTTTAAAAATTAGATTTCTCCAACAGCCACACCTACATTACTTTACATAGATGATAGAGGCATTAAAGCTGCAACAACTGCAAATTGGGTAACTAGACTTAAGGCCAGGCCCTCCGAGAGAAATTCCGGGCCCCTGTGCAGAATGGGCGGCGGGCCCTTGAGGAGTATTAATTTCTTGACGACCTTTTTTTTGCTTGTCAGCCGTTTATGAAGTGTTGACGACCTTTTTAGTAGCACTGTGTATTGTGCGCTCGCCGGGCACCTGTGCTAAGCTAACATCTTAACCATTCTTTAGTGTTATTACTCATTTTATTGTTAATTATAGATATTCATCATCGGCCCGAGCCCTCCAGACCGCCGGGCCCCTGTGCAGTTGCCCCCCCGCCCCCTCTCGGAGGCCTGCTTAAGGCAACTGACTGAAACAAGCAATTTCTAATTATTATTAACAGTATTTAATTGCACCGTTTCACAGTTTTAAATGGATTGTAATTTGTTGATGGAGGTCTTTAATTTGGAAGGCTGCAGTAGTGGAGGGAGTTGCAGTAGTCTAATTTGGAATGTAAACTTCATGTGAGTCTATTAGTTTGTTATAAACGATTTATATTTCACAGGAAGTTTGCACTCTTCATCATTAGAATGACTACGTAAAAGTTACAATAATAATAATAACATTTTATGAATGCCTGATAATAATGAACTTGAGCTTGAATCGAGTACCGGTAATCTTATATGAAGTTACAAAATTGCACTGCAGTAAAGCCAGTAATTGCGCAGTCATTGAGGGGCCTATTGAATTAATATACTACTCTAACGTGATACCAAAACTCAGGGGGGGAATTTCTTTCCCCCCCTAGGTTTTTCAGGAAGCATTTGCTTCCTTTCCCCCCTTGTGTGGGCGCCCCTGGTCAAAATAATTTAATTATTTAAACATATTGCGCCGCCCTTAATTACCTAACTCCTAAAAATAGTATGGCGAGCAAAACAAGGTCCTCGCCAGTTTTGGCGCCTCATCCTCGGCGTCCGGGGGCATTATATACAGGGGTGCGAAATATGTAAATATCACAAAACGCCGCTTATCGTTTTTAGTTCGAAATCGAAGTGGGTTTCCAATGGTCTACAACTGAAGCTCTACACAAGAGTCCCAAAAAACCTGCCACGTCATTGTTAGCAGAAATTGAACAGAAGGACAGTCCAAAGCAGTGACGTAGCCAGGATTTCCGGAAGGGGGTTTTTGGTTTTGATCATGACCAAACTTCGAAAAATCTTGACACGCAAAAAGGTCATACTTTTCCTCTTGTACTTTTCCCTTTGCAGATGTGCTGACAAGCAAAAAAGTCATCGCCTTACATTTTTTACTCTAGAGCGCTTACAAATTATTTTTCGTTGGCAGCCAAAAGGGGGTTTTGAAACTTTTGACCCCAAAACCGCGTCTGAAAATTAAAAGTGTATGGCAACACATAAAATTTTTTTCGTCGGCAGCCAAGGGGGGTTTAGCCTCCGAACCCCCCCTTGCCTAAGCCACAACCTAGCCTCGCTGCCCTTCGGATATTGACTATATTGCCTGCCATGCCTGGCTGATCTTTTACCTCTCCCATAGCTATTTTGAGAAAGGCTGAGCGCCTATGAATAAGCAGCTACTGTTGTGCTGCTTTCTAAAGCGCTATATAAACTTTACTTACTTACTTACTGGTCCATAGTAAAGAGAAATTGTAGGACTAAAGCACTTCTGGTCATATTCTAATGATTCTAATGGGGCTTTCTACTCGGCATTTGAAATTTTCGCAAAGAAAATGCATTTACAAAGGCAGATCAAAATTTTCACCCAGAAGTCTGCGACTGTCTGTCGTCATTTTGTCTTGCTCCACTCAAACATATAAGCTCCGCAAAATTGTGATCCCTGCTGTTGTCAAGCAGTCGCCTTCGACCGTTTAGGTCTAGGCTCGGCCCGTGGGCGTCCGGAGAGGGGTACAAGGGGGTGCAATTGCACCCCTGGAAAATTGTGGTCATGAAAAAAGAAAAATTACTTAATTGTTTCTTTCGTCACAAAACTTTGTTTTGCAACCCCGCCCTGGAAAAATTTTTATTTCTTTCGTCACAAGACCTTAATGTTTTGCACCCCCTGGAAAAATTTCTGCGGACGTCCATGCCTAGGCCTACAGTAGAATCAACTCAGGAATATAAACCCTAGGATTGTATGTTATCGAGAAGTCAAAACGTGAGATCCACAGTTGAGTTGTCAGAATTTAGTATTGGACGTTGGCGAGGAGGAGGAGAGGGGACGGACCCTCTATTTGAGCCGGGAGCGGTCGTGAGAATAGTTTTAAACGGGTGAGTAGTTGGGGTTGGTCGGGCGGAACGGCGGCAGTTTGATGCCGAAAATGTCGAGTTGCTTCATATAGAGCAGCGGTTCTCAACCTTTATAGTGCCGCGACCCTTTTAATTCAATTCCCCATGATGTGGCGACCCCCAACGGTTAAATTATTTTCGTCCACAATGTAAACTGCTAAAAATAATAATGCTACGACAATAAAAATGTTCGAAATCGTTATTATTTAATTGTCTCCATGTCTATCCTCGAATGACAATTATAGTAAAACAACTAGTACGTCGTAAACTACCACTGAGGAAATTGTGTACAATAATGAGAAAAGAGACAACCCCATATTTCTGATGGTCTCGGACGACCCCTGGCAAATCGTCATTCGACCCCCTTGGGGGTCGCGACCCACAGGTTGAGAACCGCTGATATAGGCTGTCCTGGAATCTTGGATACGCTACTGGTAATTAATGAGCTAAATTCAGAATGACCGTTTCTTAAAAGTGGTCAGTGTCTAGTGTCTACGCTAATCATGAATTGCAACTTAGCCTATATGGATTTCATTCAAATTCGAAACTATTTTTCAACAGTGGCGGTTCCAAGAATTCTTGGTGGGGTGCAATGAATTTCTAGGAAGTTGGTGGGGTGTGATGAAATCCAGAAAAAGGTTGATTGACAAAAAGGGTCACCAGCTCTGTTTTGCACACGAGGATATAGCGGCTCGGACCCGATAAACCATGAAAACGCTGAAAAGCAAAAAAAGCTCTGTGGGAGAATGCATCCCCACTCCCCCAGTCATCCCCAACGTGGAACCGTCCCTGATAATCCTGATTTTCAAACATTTTGTGGTTTCAGTTAAGGAATAAACTATCAGACATTCACTGTTTTAATTAACATTGCTTTTCTCTCGTATGTTAATAAATTGCCCATAAGCAAGGCGTCTATAGATCAGAATGTAAAATACAAGTGATAAACGTATGGGTTTTACAGTAGGCCCATGTGCTAGACCTAACATTCTGCAGACTGGGCATTAGGTCTAAAAGAAAGAAAGTCGTTTTGCAATGAATGATCAGAGACAACTAAATGCAAAAAGTCGAGATTGGAATTCAGAATACATGATACGAAAATATAAAAACACAAGAGGCCGATATAGGAGTTTCTAACTGATAATCGATGTTTTATCTAGACTCCAGGCCTTTGGAGATGGAGGTGGGGAAATTTGACTTGTCTGGAGGGTAAGAGGCACATTTAATGCAAAAAAAATTGCTTAGATTTGGGGGGAGGGGCAATTTTCGTTTTTTCGTTTTTTTTGGGGGAAATCTCTCCTCCTAACAGGCCTGTATAAAACACTGATGATAATGTTCTATAGACTGGCCATTTACAGAAACGTAATAGGCATAATAATAATAATAATAATAATAATAATAATAATAATAATAATAATAATAATAATAATAATAATTCAGTTGTTTAGGCCTACTCGATACGATGCTAACGCCGGAGACTTTGCTGCTTCGAAGTAGAAGCCCTGCTAGCAGCTGACGAGTTGGGGTTGTGCGTTGCCTGGGAGGACTTGGCCTTGACCTTGTATTTGGCCTTCTCCGCGTCGGACATGGACCTCCACTGGGTGGTAAGCTCCGTCATGATGGACGCGTAGTTTTCCCTCGTCACAGACATGTTCTCCAGCTGACTCCTGACGAACATCTGGTAGCGCGTCGTCGGTTGAGTCGCGTCCTTCGAATCGACAGAAGAAACAGAAGAAATAGAAGAACTGGAAGAAGAGGCGCGTGGGTCCTGCGCTGGATTCGACTGATTAGCACGATCCGTACTTCGTCCGCGATCGGTACTTCGTCCGCGATCCGTAATTCGTCCGCGATCGGTACTTCGTCCGCGATCCGTACTTCGTCCGCGATCGGTACTTCGTCCGCGATCCGTACTTCGTCCGCGATCGGTACTTCGTCCGCGATCCGTACTTCGTCCGCGATTGGTACTTCGTCCGCGATCCGTACTTCGTCCGCGATTGGTACTTCGTCCGCGACGAGGCGATCGACTTCTGGATGCCGACCCCGTAGCACCGCTGCTCTCTCCCGTCGCCGCCGCACTGGACTTGGTTCGACCCGCCGTGGACTTGGTTCGACCCGCCGAACCGGAACCTCCCTTTGTCTTCGACGTAGTTGCTCGGCTGCTTCTGGTCGACGCGTTTCTTCTTTTCGATGGAGCCATCGCAGTTCGCTTTCGGTCGATCGATATCAGTGAAACGGATCGATTTTCGACAAACAAGTGGAGTGCAGTCGAAAAGCGGTTTCTTTGAAGATGTCGATTAACTGTCTGTTGAAATAGTTTCTTCAAGTGAAAGAAATCTCTCGATATCATCTCCAAGGAGATCAGAGCTATAGGCCTATGACGTAATTTTTCATTAATAACAAATTCGTCATTATTTTATACAAGGTAATCGACATCTTTATAATCTTTAAACTATTATTGGCAAAATACACACGCTCGCCTTTTGCCATTGCCTGCAACCTATATGGCTTACTATAAGCTTATAATGACTCGCTTAGTGTTTTATCCAGACTCCAGGCCTTGGGTTGGGGGGGGGTTGACTTGGCTGGAGCCTGGAGGGGAAGAGACAAAGTTCAATGCAAGAGTTTAAGTAAGTAAGCAAGTAACATCTCGCTAATCTCTATAGCGCTTTCAAAAGCAGCACCGAAGTAGCTCCTTTTCCCTTGGCGCTTAAGAGTTTGTGTCAGTGCTGGGATTTGGGGGATTTCTGTGGTTTGGGGGAAAATCTACCTCCCTGCCTGGATAAAACGCCGGGTCCGTTTGTAGCAAAAGGTTGGCCACCCCACCTCCCCCCCCCCCCCCAATGCTGTAGGCTGAAACCTTAACTACCGTCGCTGGTAATTCAAGATTGGACATTTTAAATTATGTCCGATCTGCAACTGTTAATAAAACGCACATAAAAGTTTAAGTCACACAATACCAAGCAGGCCTATGATTCTGTCCATGCGCTGATTAAACAGTGGGCCCACGATGAACCCTTATATGCACAGTGACATTTCTATGAGGAAACAGTGGTTCTCACACAGGGCAGTCCCTACTGAACCACTTTAAACCTTGTTATATTATATTATAATATTATAAATGGAAAATTCTTGGTCAATGCTCAGTGACAATGGCGGTTCCACCATGTTGATGACTGGGGATGCATCCCCCATTGGGGTTCCGGATGACCTTTTTTGCTTGTCAACCTATTTTCCGGTGAGTTTTAAAAAAATATTGACAAATACTGCGAATGACCTTCTTTTTTAGCACGTCGGCCTTGTTTGGCAAGGCTTATTAACATTTGGTGGGCAAAACACACTAACAATGACCGTTTTCTCTCTTTTCTTTTCTTCTTCTTCACTTTGCACCCCCCACCAACTTCTTATAAAAAAATTTCACCACACTCACATGGGCGTCCGGAGGGGGGTGCAAGGGGGTGCAATTGCACCCCCTGAAAAAATTTTGGAGTCATGAAAAAGTAAAATTGCTTGTTTCTTTCGTCACAAAACCTTGTTTTGCACCCCCCTGGAAAATATTTTAATTTCTTTCGTCACAAGACCTTGTTTTGCACCCCCCTAGAAAAATTTCTGCGGACGCCCATGCACACCCACCGAGATTTTCTGGAACCGCCACTGTACACTTCCAAATGTCAGTGGCGATTCCAGGATTTGGCAAAGGGGGGGCGTTGGAATGGCGACTTCTAAGAATGGAGGACCAACTATTTTTTCACAAACCTTGGATAGTCTAGTATGAGCGCACTACTATTTTACGTAGTACTAATTTTCTATAAATTACCACTCTTGAACGTTGATATGCAAACAAAACGCAACCTTAAAGCAAACTTTTTTTAAAATGTGACATCTCATGCAGTGGAGTTGCCAGGATTTCCGGGAGGGGGTTGGTTTTGATCGTAACCAACTTCCAAAAATCTTGACAAGTAAGAAAAGGTCAGCCTCCCTCATCTTTCTTTCCTTCTTGTATTTTTCCTTTGCAGATGCTGACAAGCAAAAATCTCGTCACCTTGCACCTTTACATTCTATAGCACTTAGAAAGAAATTTTGGGTCGGCAGCCAGCCAAGGGGGTTTTGACCCCAAAACCGCGTCCGAAAATAAAAAATGTATGGAAACGCATAAAAAAATTCTCGTCGGCAGCAAAGGGGGTCTTAAACCTCCAAACCCCCTTGGCTACGCCACTGATCTCATGCATTGATGGGTTAATTATTCTGCGCGTCTAAAAACCATAAGAATAACAAGACCATTTGGTGCACACGTAAATTATAATTACATGTTTTAATGCCGTACAAGTTTAACGCCCATGCAGATATGCCATAAAATTATAAAATAGTTGAGGCCATTTGCTCTGGGCGAAGTCTAAAGCCACTATTGTTTCTATGATCTTATGTGAGTTCTGTCCAGTTCTAAAATGCCAACACACTTGTCACTTCGTCGAAGAAGTTAACAGGAACGGATAGTCATCGATATGAGATAGCAAATCGCACATGCTAAATATCACGAACATGTAGGCCTATTAGCCCCTTAACTGGGTATTTAACTGTAACTCAATGTAAAATGGACGGATATATCCGGGATCCCCAGTTAAGGGGTTAATAAAATGACTAAGTAATCGAATAAGTAAAAATCTCGTGAATTTATATTGAGTGAAGACTTTCACGTGCTAAACATCGTTGATCCATCTTCTCTCTGGTCTTCATCTTTTTCGCATGCCATCCGATCTTCCCATCAGCACTGCATTAGGCTTTCATCCCTCATTCTGCAGATGTGTCCAAATATTGATAATTTCCTGTCTTTGATCTTCTGTAATTGGGTTAACTTCGCCAATTTCTAATAAACTATATAATTTAATATAATCAGTGGCGGCTCCAGGATTTGGCAAGTGGGGGGCCGTTGGGATGGCAACTTCTAATCACTGGGGCCAACCATTTGTTTTTAGGTATGTAGCAATTAAGTATAGGGTCCCAAAAGGAGACCATTGGGGAGACCAGGCACTTAATAGGGGGGCACGGGCCCCGGTCCCCCCGTGGAGCCGCCACTGAATATAATTCGTTTTCTATTAATTTTGACAAGGGGCCAGCTATGGCGTCAATTGACCCGGTTAGATTGACAGCCAGTCCGTATATTGATGCAGAGGAGTCACACTAGAGCAGCGCTTCCCATACTTTTTCCAGCCACGGCACGCTCAGGGTTTAATCTAGGCCGTTTCCGGGGGGGAGGGGGAGGAAATTGCCTTCCCTCGGAAATTTCAAATTCTCCCAGGAAATGTTGGCATACTTACAGCGCTCCCCAGACTCCCGATCTGACTTCCCCCAGAAATTTCAAATCCCCCCGGAGTCCAGGAGTCTAGATTAGACACTGGGCACACTATTCAAGAAACATACAGTCAACGGCACACTGCACCCGAAATGCACATATTATTTTTTATTATACTCTATACTAGTATGCCTCTACAGTATACCATTAACTACCATTCTCCATAAGTACATATTTCCTTTGCAATCTGTATCACTATTTCATGCTTAACTTCATTGAAGAGATATAATTCAACTTATAATTAACAATTAATACAGCACCATTATTATTTTACTATTTTCCAACACTTTGCCACGGCACACTTCTACCGTTGCTGCGGCACAGCTGTGTCCCGCGGCACACAGGTTGGAAACACTGCATGGACTAGAGAAAAGTGGGTCGGGGAGAGTATTGTCGTAATATCATATTTCTTTTCATTGATCCTCTTTAGTGTTTTCGAATTTTTACGTCCATAGACATTTACTGTTATTCATGTCCATGAAAATCACTCGACAGATTTTAACATACTAAAACTGAGCGAACAGCGTTGTCAACAGCATATTGAAACCAGAGCTGAAATGATGTTTCGCAGACGTATAAGAGGCGAACATTGGAAGATTTTCGATGTAGTTAGAACTATAGAAGTAGAAAAAAATCGGAATCGAAAATAATCACCGAGGAATTCGAGGTACGTGGTTAACATAATTGGATAATTAATAAGATCAGATAATGGGATAATTAGTAATAATTAGTTTGGATAGTTACTGTAGTTAGATCAGGGTTTAATCTAGGCCGTTTCCGGGGGGAATTGCCCTTCCCCGAAAATTTCAAATTCCCAGGAAATTTTGGCATACTACATCAACTAACAGCAGCCGCTAGTGACTCCCCCGGCCTTGTCAGTCTCCCCGGAGTCCAGAAGTCTAGATTTAAACACTGCTCGCTCGTTCGAGTAAGATATTAACCTTAACTAATATTAAATAATTAATCAATATTATTATCGTATAATGTTAATTTGCAGGTAATTATTTTTGGTTATGATGGAATTGTTCTTATTCAACCTCTGTTTGCTGAAACAAAATTGTAACGGCTATATTTTAATAGTCATGTACGCCCTATACTAAACGATATCTCCTGAAGCAGTGGTTCTCAACCCGTGGTCCGCGGACCAAAATTGGTCCGCGAGAGGGGTCTTGTGGTCCGCGGCAAATTCTGATAAAAACGTTAATAAAAAATTAGACATATATATTTTTTCCATGTCAGTGGCGTAGCCAAGGGGGTTTCGGGGATTAACCCCCTTGGGTGTCCGGAGCCAACATAGTTTAGAGCATGCTTGTCTTGATTGTTCTCAATTTTCAGATGGTTCGCGAGACATTTTTGATCTTCAAAAGTGGTCCGCGAGGCAAAGGGGTCTGAAAACCACTGTCCTGAAGTATGGGTGATAGAATTATTCTGATACCATTTTTGAAACTACAGTACGTGAGAAACTACAAATGGAACAGACCACAACGTTTCTGTGACCAAAAAAATGGTGTTTACCACTGCAATCATTCATGATTTCTGAATTATAAATTCAGACGAAATTTAACTTTAAAGGAGATTTGGACAAGAAGTCGTGGAAATGAATTCTAAGGACGGCGCATCGTTCGATTCGCCCTTTGAAAGTAAATTACACGCAGGCAGCGCTGAAATGCGTGATTTACGTTACGGTTACTGCAGTTACAAGCCTCGATGGCTACAAAGAATGAACGGTATCAGAGGCTGCGTCGCTTGGTTTTGCGTTGCCTATTGCTTCTCCTCGATGCTCGGTGGATTTATCGGAGTTGTTACGTCGACGCTGGAAAAACGATTCCACTTTTCCAGTTCTCAGAGTTCGTTGATTTCAGGTGCCAGCGAGGTTGGAATCTTACCTGTGGTCCTGGCAGTCGGCTTCTTCGGCGACAGGTAATATCTTTAACCGCTGACTTTGAATGTACACTGTAGGTGATTTATTCAATTTGTGGGGGATTGGGGAAGATTCAACCCCTCTGGTAGGAGCCACCCAGGGATATTTTTACACCCCTTACACCCCAACACACCCCACAACTTGAGACCGACAATTCCCCCCCAAACACCCCTCCAATCTCAGCTGTGAGATGAGCTTTTTTGCTTGTCAGACTTTGTTGGCAGGGGACCCCCGGACTTTACCGACACCCCCCCCAAATTGATAATCCTAGATATAACCCTGCAGTCACCCCTCCCCAGTTTATGTCCAAAATTTAGGGCACTGAATCAGCGCCGTCGAGAGAAAATTCCTGACCTCTTGGCAGAGCAGATCACGGGTGACTAAAAATCATTTTAGAAAGTTTGTGAGGCGTTTTCCATGTCCTCAAAATGTTCTACGAGTTCCCAAAAAATGTGCAAAACAAGTTCTAAAAGTCGATGACGACATCTTTTGCCCAGTGTCTTTTCACCCCTATTGGCGGCTCCCAAGTGGGGAGCCGTTGGGGTGGCAACTTCTAATCATGGGGGCCAACCTTAGCATTAAGTATAGGGTCCCAACAGGAGGGCCACTGGGAGCCAGGCACTCAATAGGGGGGGCACCAGCCCCATGCCCCATCCCACACCGCAGAGTTCAAAAACTGGATACGTTATAACTGAGACCGTTATAACGAAGTTCTACTGTAACGTTTGCCTATTTCATATCTAATCTAGGTTCGCGTGACATCTGTTTGTAGGATCCACAGGCCTTTCGTCTGTGCCATGGGTCTGCTCGTATCAGCGACCGGCTGTCTCTTTTTCGTTGTTCCCCAGTTTTCCATTCCATTCGACGATCCTTGGAGAAAAGATGACTCCAAAAACCCAACTACCCTCTGTCTCACGAACGCCACCCCGGCTTCCAGTTGCAGCACCGCCACCGCCGAGGGTCTTTCCAGCTACCTCCCCATTTTCATCGTTGGAAGCGCCCTGATGGGCGTCGGGTTGACGACAATCGCCGCGCTGGGAGTCACCTTCATGCATGACTGCTCAACCAGACGAAAATTCGGAATCTATGCAGGTCAATGACGGTATTAGGGTATCCAGTGTTTACCAACAAGGTCCGATTGCTCCGCCCACTGGTGGGCAGAAACCATAGAAACCATTGTCGTCTATTAATAGACGCCAATGACAGAAGCAGATTCCTTGCTGGTGGGCATAGATCAGTGATTATAGAGATTGTTCTGGATACTCCTATATGACTATCTACGAAACAGAATAATATCTCAAGTAAGTAAGTAAGTAGGTAAAATCTCGAGTTAAGTTCCGTGTCTTGAAAGCGGTTACACTCTCCCATTAGGTTTAGATGAAATCTGTAGATTTGATTTATAAAATATAATACTGATAAGGAATTATACAATGCATGAAAGCCATTTTAGTCTGGTTGTACAAAGTCATACAGTAGCGCAAAAGCGAGTTTTCTATTGCTGAAGCGAATTTGGCGATGATATTGTCTCTGGCAGGGTGCGATTTGTGACCTGGAGCAGTGGCGGGGGATATGTCGAGCTTGGGGGGATGTAGTTGTTGGGAAATGTAGCAGTGGGGGATGTAGTGGTGAGGGATGTAGCAGTAGGAGGGAAGCTGTTGGGCAGTGGGGGGTGAAGATTCCCCCCTTCCCTCTCGCAAATCGCGCCCTGGTCTCTGGATATGTCCATGTTTTTGTGGATATGCATCAAAGCTAATCCGTTTTTCTCAACGATCATCTTCCAATTTATTGACGCATTGTTGCTAAAAATGGGCCGGTGGGAATAATTATTATTCATTGTCCCAAGTCATCCCCCATATATTGGAGTACCTACCGATGAGAAATTCTGGGACCCTCGTTTTGAAACGACATCCGTCGTTAACCACATTAACCGTGTCCATTTATGACGCTGTAACTCAGTGTAAAATGAAACGACATTAACCCCATTAATATAAAATGGACGGATATATCCGGGATCCCCAGTTAAGGGGTTAAACTCATTTCTTTATCAATACGCAGCAAGTAAGTAGCCTAAGTAAGTAAAATGGCAACGCTGTTTGCGCTGTCTTTGATACAGGCATCCTGAGTGCAATGAGCATCGTTGGTCCGGCAATGGCGTATCTCGGCGGTGGCTACATGCTCAGTATCAACGTTGACTTTTGGACCGTTACCGAGAACGAGTAAGAAACGCCACCTGTTCAGCATTACTGACACTCAGTGGCGTAGCCAAGGAGGCAAGTTTGGGGTTTAACCCCTTGGCTGCCGACAATAAAATTTTTGAATGTGTTTCAAACATTTTTTAAATTTTCGGACACGATTTTGGGAGTCAACCCCATCCCTTTGGCTGCCTACCAAAAATAATGTTTAAGCTGTAAGAATGTAAATATGTAAGGTGACGACTTTTTTGCTCGTCAAGATTTTTCGAAGTTGGTTATGATCAACAAAACCAAACCCCTCTTCCGGAAATCCTGGCTACGCCACCGCTTACATCACAGTTGGCCTCACAAGAGATCCTCACAGCCTAAAGTTGGAGGTAGTCGGTGGCGTGCCAATATGATGGGGGTAGGGCCACACGGACATTACATAACCGGGTAAAAAAAAGTATCTAGCGAGCATGAGAAAATAAGCCTATAATAATAATAATAATAATAATAATAATAATAAAATAATAATAATAATAATAATGCATATTCTTCGATCATGATTATAATTATTATCTCCCTTCTCCCCCCATATTTCTCAACGGTTTTGCACTGATTTTCACAACCGACCCCAGCCAGAATACAGTATGGGTGTCCCGACCTCCCGTACCCCCTCCCAGTCGTCGCTACCCCAATGGATGGAGATAACGAATGATGACTCGAAAGTATTATATTGAAATCGGTCGCTCTTGTACAGAGCTTTAGGGTGGGCCACTGGGAACCCATTTCGATTTCAAACAAAAAACGCTGGGCGCTTTTGCAATATGTACACATTTCTCAGTTTCGCGCCCCATATTTTATATATATATATATGCATTTTTCTTCCAAAGGACTGGATTGACACCGAAGGATTCTCGTTGGATCGGAGCTTGGTGGCTTCCGTTTGCCATAGCAGCTGTTCTATGCACGCTCAGCACTATCCCAATACTCGGATATTCGAGGGATCTGCCTGGTAAGCATAAAGTGTGCAGCCTCTAATGCAGCCGCTAAGTCCCTAGTAAACATTAAAACCTAAAAAATCTAAAAACTCTTTTAAAAACATAGAAAAACTAACCCCATCATCATCACCATCATCATCATCACCATCATCACCGTCATCATCATCACCGTCATCGTCATCACCGTCATCATCATCGTCGTCGTCGTCGGTCATCATCATCACCGTCATCATCGTCACCGTCATCATCATCGTCACCGTCATCATCATCATCAGCATCGTCGTCGTCATCATCATCGTCGTCATCATCATCATCACAGTCACCATCATCATCAACACAGACCCGTTGGAACGAATGTTTAGCAGGGGTGCATTTCTTAGGCCAGTTGGTTAGTAAGTAAAATCTCGGGGTGCTTAATCTTTCTTGAATAGTTAGCCAGGTGGTTTGTGGTAAAAGGTCAATATGTCGTTAGCTGTTCCTTCTTATGAATCCGACGCAAGGTGATGAACTTCAGCCCTGGCGTTTGCCTCTCAGGGGCTGCACCCGCCGCACCCCTGCTCCCCAAGTCCCGACGGACCTGCACCACCACCATCATCATCATCATCATCATCATCATCATCATCATCATCATCGTCATCAACAACAAAAACAACAGCTTCTTCCAGTTGCATTCTGCTAGTACAGTGGTTCTTAACCAGGGGTACTCGAACCCATTTGGGTACCTGAAGGACATTGTGGGAGTATGAAGAATCAGTGTTTATTCTAGCAACCCTGACATTGGGGGATTTTAAAATGTTTGGGGGACAAGGTCTGAGTCTCCACACTTTGGGGATTTTCATCCTCCCAGCCAACATCTAAACAAATTTTGGGAGGGAATTTTAAAACTGGGGGGGGGGGGTAATTCCCCCAGAGAAGGCCTAGAAAAAACACTGATGAAGAATTATCCGTAAATAATCTGTTTTAAAGACATACTACAATATACTCTGTACACTGTACAAATACTGTACACATTTTTGTAATAATTATTAGAAATTCTAAAGAAGCACCCCCACTTTCTGGCATGTGCAAAATCTGTAACAGATGTTTGTCACAGTTTAGTTTATATATTTAAAAAATTATTTAGCAGCATAAACTTTTGTCCTCGTATAAGGTACGCTGGTATGGGGTACTTCGTTCTCTTATACGTCTTTCAGGGGTACGTGATCGTAAAAAGGTGAACCCCTTAACCGTGTATTTAACTGTAACTCGATGTAAAATGGATGGATATATCCGAGATCCCCAGTTAAGGGGTTAAGAACCACTGTCCTAAAGCTCAACGTCCCCTCCGTGGTTTTCTTCGAACGTTGCCGCAATAAATTCAGGTGCAGCGGAGATCAGAAAGGCCAGAACATCGGAGGCTCATGACGGCAAAATCGACGATTCGAACTCCGTCGCGCGGATGGCTCGCATCGAGTCGTGCGGAGAATTCAAACAGGTGTTCCGAGGCGTCTGTACGAATCCCACTTACGTCTGCCTAACGCTGTTCGTCTGTTCCGTAAGCGTCGTCGTCGCCGGGTTCACGGCCTTTGGCCCGAAATCGCTGGAGGTCAACTTCTCACTGACGGCCGCAATGTCTGCAGCCATATACGGTTGGTCCTCTGGTTTTGAGGAAAAAAAATTTCGCGAATTTTTGTGTTTTTAAATTGACTAAACTTGTGTTACGTACCCTAAATATTTATATTGAAATATATATGATCGAATTGTTAAATTGTTAGTCGCTATATAAGTTTAAGTTTAAATTTCTTAAAAATAAATATAGCTAAAATATAAAATAAAGCGTTACAAACATACTGCATAGATATTTTTTTTTTAAAATACTGCCTGCCTTGCAGTCGAAAGTCTTGCCCCCACCCCGGAAAACAATGAAATGACGTCCCTGGTCAGGATCAAGACAAATTCTGCTGCTGACGTAATTATAATGTGTACAGGTATCTTATGTTGATACCTCTGTCCAGGTGTTGTGATATTGCCGGCTGGTGCAGGTGGAACGATCGTCGGGGGAATTCTCATCCAGAACCTGAATCTCACCTGTCGCCAGATAATCCTCGCACAAACGGTGCTGTGTGCTTTCTTCGCCTGCAGTATGTCGGCGCTATTCCTCACCTGCAATCCGCTTCTCTTCGCTGGAGTGAACATGGCTTACGATACTAAGTACAGTGTTTATTCTAGCCACCTTGACATTGGGGGGGAGGTTGAAATGTTTGGAGGGGGAAGGTTTGTCTGCCCAAAAACCTTGACGAGCAAAAAAAGGTCATCCTATTAGATTTATTTCTTCTCAAAAGTGGTGACAAGCAAAGTATGATGAAGAAAAAGAAATATAATAGGCTAATAATAATAATAATAATAATAATAATAATAATAATAATAATAATAATAATAATAATAATAATAATAATAACATAAACTAAACTTAACTAAACGTTAATCTTGAATGATTTTCTTAGCCTCATTTTGAGGATCAAATTACTGTGTATATATACAGATGGCTATGTGTGGACGAAAGATATTGTTTAAAACTATTAATTTTGATGCTCTAAGAACCGTCCATAAAGTAATTCACACTATTTTGGGCCATTTTGACCCCCTCCCCTGTCACAAACTGTCACAAACCCCTAAAAGTACGTACGTCACAGATCTCGACTCTCCCCTTTCGAAACGTCGGCCATAAATTACGTCACGCAGGTTTTCTATTTAATATATTCGAGTTTCTAGTTCGATTTTCAACTGAACACGATATTCAACTTCCGACAATGATAACGGGATATATTATTGAAACATAAAATGTCAAGTTTTATTTATACTGAGTGTGACGTCACGCTGGTCCTTACCCCTCACCCCACCTGTCGGAAACTGTCGCACTTTCTTAGACCCCTCCTCTCGAGCGTGACGCACTTTATGGACGGCCCCTAAGCCATGACAGGTTTAATCTTGAATGATTTCATTAGTCTGAATTGAGGACCAAATTTTCAAAAATGAAATGAGAAAAATTTCTTTTACTCTTCATGTTTGCATTTTTTTACTATTAGACTGTAATATCATATATACTATTATTACTATATTAACTATATCAATTTTATAATTCTCATTCTCACTAATAAATATTAGTACTAGATTTTTGTCATTTATATTAATTATAAGTTTGAAACATTATTATTTAAAGTCTGTACAAGTATATGGTCATTCATGGTTTCAGTGTTTTATCCAGACCTGTTAGGGGGAAGATTTTCCCCAAAAAACCTCAAAATTCCCCCTCCCCCAAAAAAATCCCAGCAGTTACACAAATTTTGCATTGAACTGTTTATTTTCTTTTCTTGACATGTATTCCAAGGCCTGGAGTCAGGATGTTGAGCTTTTTCTTTTCTTTTTCTTTTTTTGACATGTATTTATCAGAATTTTGAGAAATAAACTTATTTGATTGAATTGAATTGAAATTGAAACCGAACTTTCTGTTGGCCAAATATTTAGTGCAACTTCGATGTCTGGTTGGCACTCCCTCGTGGACTCCTGCAACGTTGAATGTGAATGTCGCAATGTTGCCTACAATCCAGTTTGTAGTCACGACAATGTCATGTATTATTCGCCGTGTCATGCTGGATGTAGATCGATGTCGGATGACGGAGAGACGAAGGTTAGCTTAATCCTAAACACGGATTGACAGGAACCAGGGTTATTTCTGGGATTATCAATTTGGGGGAGGGGTGTCCGTATATTCTGGAGGGGTCGATCCAGTGTTTAATCTAGACTCCTAGGCTGAAAAAGTCCGGGGAGAAAAAGGGAAATTTCTCCCCGGAAACGGCCTAGATTAAACACTGGGTCGATCCTGCTGAAAAAGTCTGACTGACTGACTGACTGACTGACTGACCTGAATAATAGAAACAAACAGTTTCTCTGTATACAACTATTGACAAAGCAGTTGAGCGAGGCATTAGAACGCCCCTGGAAAATGCAAATACCAATATTTCACATTTAAATGTGAAAACGTTGCTAAAATATTAACCGTGACCATTGTGTTAAACTGTTTTGCACCCTCCTGGAAAAATTTCTGTGGGCGCCCACGCTACTTTTGAAGTGGTTTTTACAATACAGCATTGATAACTAACAAGACTTATACTACTGGGGAAATAATGTTCGCTATATACTCAGTGGCGGCTCTAGGATTTGGCAAGTGGGGGGGTTGGGGTGGTAACTTCTAATCATGGGGGCCAACCATTTGTTGTTTAATGTATGTAGCATTAAGTATAGGGTCCCAACTGGGGGCCACTGGGGCAGGCACTCAATAGGGGGCACGGGCCCTCTGGCACCCAGGTGGAGCCGCCACTGTATATACTGGAACTTTTAGTGACTTTACTGGCGCTCTACGGGAAGTAGGCCAAACATCAAAAATTCAGTTTTTGTTCATTTCACATATCTCCTTTCCAAATGAAGGTCGAATTTTTGGAGTGGGAGTGCCCGAACCCAGTTGCTCACTTTAAAATCATAGGCTATTGCTGGTTGCTAGCTAGCTGTCGTGCAATAAAGTACAGTCAAATCCACTGTTAAATCACATCTCTTTTCCTTCATATTCTGTCTTGCTGGGTCCCCATTAACATCCGAAAATAACCTTGCGGTTCGGTTATAGCTATTTCAAGGGGTAGATTAAGCGCCTACGAATAAGCAGCTAGTACCTTACTTGTTCCTCGAAAGCTCTATATAAATACACGAAATTTGACTGTCTTACTTACTGAACAGTGTTGACGTACAGTGTTTATTCTAGCCACCTCGACTTTGAAGGGAGTTTGAAATGTTTGGGGGGCAAGATTTGTCTCTCCACGTTTTTTTCTGGGGGGGAATTTCCATCCCCAAGCCAACATATACAATTTTTGGCGGGGGCAATTTTAAAACTTTGGGGGGAATTCCCCCCCCCCCCAAAAAAAACAGGCCTAGAATAAACACTGGTTGACTTACTAGCACTTAATTTTTCGCACTCTTCTTGTAGCACTTTTACAATTGTTCGTGTATCGTCGACCCTGCTGAGGGCGGATCGGCGGAGGCCACTTCCAGGCCTTGTTCTGGAAACTTGTGTCCAGGAAGCGTTTTATTTCTATTCGTTTTCTTCTTCGCCGTTGTAGCGATGTTCATGTGCATTTCATTGAACATTTCTGCCACGCTCAGGTTAAGAGAAATTCTCGAATTCATCAATTTAGTCAAAATTACACAATCATCGTCGTCGTCGTCATCATAATTATCATCATGATCATCATCGTCGTCACACATTCGCATTTGAAAGTCTCGTTTTCAACTTCACTTAAATAAGTTGAAATTCGAAATATGTTTCTCAGATGCGTTAACAGGAACCAGGCTGCATTTGCCTTTGGAGTTCAGAATCTTCTCATAAGATTTCCAGGTTTAGTAGCAATAAAATTTTCCCATTTGTATCACTCAGTTCAATGCTTTCATTAATATATTAATAATTATCATTTATTCAATATCAATATTATTGTCGAAATGAATCACCAATTAGGAACGAGCTATAAATAAGTTTCAAAAGTATCACACTTGAAATTACGAAGAAAATTGAAATATAAATAATAATAATAATACAATAATAGTAATAATACAATAATAATAATAATAATATTATTATTATTATTATTATTATTATTATTATTATTATTATTATTATTATCAGTGATAAAAGTTAACTAAAAATTAGTTAACTTTTAGTTAAACTACTTTTTTTTAGTCATCAAAGTTAAACTGGTTGGGTTTAGTTTAGTTTAGTTGGGTTTAGTTTAGTTTAGTTAAGGCATTAGTTAAACTGAAATTTTTTAGTTAACTGGCTAATAGTTAAACTTGAGTTATTAACTTTACTTTTTCATGTCAATATTGTTCAATTTATTATTATTACCGTTATTATTATTATTATTATATTTATTGTTAAAATGCTATATGAAATTATAATCGTAAATCGTGTTTGTTGCAGCTTGTATAGTTTTATTAGCTCAGTATAGCTCATGTCAAAGTTAAAAGTTAAAGTCATAAGTTAAACTGCTTTTAATTAGTTATCAGTTAAAGTTAAACTACTACAGTGAAAAGTTATTAAAAAAGTTAAACTGCTTGATTGCAAAAAGTTTAGTTAGTTTCTAAAAAAATTTAGTTATCATCATTATTATTATTATTATCATATTATTATTATTATTATTATTATTATTATTATCATCATCAGCATCATCATCATCATCATCACCACCACCACCATCATCATCATCACAATATATAAGTTGCTATTCTAAGTTTATGTTATATTCCTGCTATGGAAAATGAGATTATGATGTCTGTACAGTAGAACTTCGTTATAGCGTATTTATCGGGTTCGTATAATTTAGTGTGCTATAATAGTTGAAACGACGTCATTACTGCTATTTTCAGTGTCTTTATTGTCATTGAAGGTACGATCTTGGGTCGATTTTCTTTGGGATGGCCTTCGACCGAGCATGCATCCAGTGGCAGCGTGATCCTTGCGGGGAAGTGGAAAACTGCATCGCCTACGACAACCGACCGCTATCCCTGTATCTGTTTCTGACCTGTCTCACGGCTTCCCTCGTCTCTCTGGCTGCCCTCGTGCTGGCCTTGCTGTTCTACAGACCTCCCGTACTAGACGAAGGCTCGAACAACGCAGAACCCAACTCGGCCTAACTGTCAGGGGCGTAGCGACCAGGGGCGCAGCGACGGGGTTATAACGGTATACATCCCCCAAAAAATCAAAAACCATCCAAAACGGTAGCGTATCACACGGAACCGTACATTGTGGCAAGTTATAATCGCGTATAGGAGTATATCCAGAACAATCTCTATTGGTCACTGATCTATGCCCACCAGCAAGAAATCTGCTTCTGTCATTGGCGTCTATTAATAGACGACAATGGTTTCTATGGTTTCTGCCCACCAGTGGGCGGAGCAGCCGGACTTTGTTGGTAAACACTAAACACTGGATAACCTTATACGTTACAGCCGAGTCCATCATTAAAGAAAGTTTTACAGTATCTACGGCCTTTGCTCGAATTATCTTGTTGTGCTCAAATCTCATGACAACGTGCTTTTAAATAGGTTTCCATGGATTGTCCCCCACCCCCGCCCCATTCTGACTGACTTTCCGGTTTCATCTGACTCTAATTCGGTTTGGATTTGGTGCGCCATCGGCAATGCCCTAGGCATGTTGATAGCGGCGCCATAGAAGTGGATAGATAGATGGATAGATATAGATATAGATAGATAGATAAAAGATTGAATGATAAATTGATCGTTTGATTGATTGATACATTGATAAATTGATACATTGATAGTTTGACCGATATTGATAGATAGATAGATAGATTGATTGATTGATTGATTGATTGATACATTGATAAATTGATACATTGATAGATTGACCGATATTGATTGATAGATTAATCGATGGATTGATTGATTAATTGATTGATTGAAACGTTTGCTACTATGAACGATGGTTCCCAGTCACCTTGAGATCTCGTCTCCCGGGTAACGCAGGCAACATTCATCCGCAAACTTCGTCTTCGAAGCCTCAACGGAGAGCGCAGAGTATTAATAACCTCGCTATCGACGAATGCGATCAGGAGGCCAGATGAGCCGACATACTACCCCCCCCCCCACCTCCCCTTTCCCCAGTCCAACGTCGGCAGTTTGGCTTATCCAGCGGTAACGTAAACTCTCCTGGCGATTCCCTGTGGATGGCCTACGATATTTCGAGAGGCCGAGTGGGTGAAAGACGTCAAGGACCCCGCCCCCCGGCCCCCCCGGGCCACAGACAGTGAGGTGTACTCTATACTAGGCATACATACTCTGGTTGTACAGTATATACTGCTGTATACTTGTTGTTACCTTTCTAAATTTGAAGCAGTGGATGGGAGATGCTGGTCCGGAACTCCGGACTAGCCACGATGGAAGTGGCCTTGCTTCCCTTCCGTTACCACCTGCTGCTTCTGCCTGCCCGCTCCCCCCCCTCGCCCTCCACCCCAACTCAGTGAGCCGAGGCAGGTAAATAAGCAAGTTAGCCAAGATTTACGTTCGAGCGATATGAGAAATCTGAGGTCATTCGTCCTTCCGTCAGTCCATCGTTCTCTCCCCGATTCCCTCCATCCTTCCTCCTTTCCACCGCGGGCCCTCTGAGTGGGTTCCTTCCTTCCATCGCTCTCCGGCTTCCGTCGTTCGCATCTTCCTTGTCGGAGGCAATCCAAAGGGACTTGCCATTCTGCGACCAGCAGGCATTCGAATTTCTAGCCGAAGCTACTTTCTCAGGTAAGGCCCGGTCTAAGGTTCCAAGGGTCGATTCCTTTGGTTACGCGATCTATATACAGTATGGCCTCATTATAGAAGCTATATGTCGTAATAGTTTTAAAGTAATTAAATACGCTTAATTTAACCCCTTAACTGGCGATTATGGATATATCCGTCCATTTTACATTGAGTTACAGTTAAATACACGGTTAAGGGTTAAATTTGTACGCCGATTCAAGAGAAGCATTTCCCCTTCCGTTTTTGATCATCTTTCTTCGTGTCTTGATTGCATGTGTTTAATGAAAATAGAAATAAAAAAATTATTTTTATTATTATGAAATTATGAAATTATCTTTCTCCTAATAATAATAATAATAATAATAATAATAATAATAATAATAATAATAATAATAATAATAATAATAATAATAATAATAATAATGTAGGCCTAATAATGAGATTTGAAGTGGTTTAGGAGGCTAAGTAAGCCTGTGTGAAAACCACTGATGTAACCATCTGCATTCAATAACATAGGTTATCGAGATAGACTTTGAATCCATTCACTTTTTCAACTGTCACTCCCACATCGTCCAAATTGTTCCATTTGTCCACAACCCTTGTATTAAAAAAGTATTCTTTCTTTGACCCACCCTCTGCCTAAACATTTGTGGCCTCTTGTGCTGTTATAGTGTACCAATGTAAAGAATCGATCATATGGCACATCTACTTTCCCAGTCATTATTTTGTATGCTTCTGAACGCTATCGTTATGAAGAGTAAAAGGTAAAGGTAAAGGTTCGCCCATACTCGATTTCGAGCTTCGGGCACGGCGCTGATCTCCGGTGTCAGGCAAGCAGCGACACGGGTGGGCCATTAACGCATGATTTAATCTAGAGTCGTTTGCCACTAGGGGCACTTTGAACCCGCTCCGTCAGCCTGACGCTCCAGCACGTAACCCACTCTGCCATCTTTCGTCCCTATCTAGAGTCGTTTGCCCCTTTAGACCGCGTTTTACCTTCGCAGCCACAGCTGCTACTCAGTTATCACCGCCCTCTAGCAAATGAAGGCTGAGTCGACCGTAGGGCTCCTGCGGGGATCGAACCTGCGACCTTCTGCTCCATCGTCCAACGCTGTTACCACTCTGCTAACTTCCCGCCCCTATGTACAGTACTTAACGGCAGGGAGGTTAACAAGGACTCGACCTTCAAGGCCAGGCAGAGGCGTAGCTAGGGGCGAGGGGGTACATATGTCCCCGGTCGAGGTGGGGGCGCTAAGTTGGGTTTAGGAGGCGCGAAAATGGGGTTTAGGTAGGAAAAACTAATTTAAAAGCATCAATATACGGTAACTGTGACGATTTGCTTTATCGTCTTTTTGATCCTGTTTAGCTTACGATCATTAGCGGTGACGACCTTTTTCACTTGTCGGGATTTTCTGAGATTGCGATTTTTAAAAAGGTTTTAAAGGGGGCGCTGTCAGTATGTTTTGTTCCCGGGCACCAGACACCCTAGCTACGCCCCTGAGGCCAGGACCAGGACCAGGACCAGGACCAGGGTTTAATCTTGGCCGTTTCCTGGAGAAATTGCCCTTTCCCCCGGAAATTTTGGCATGTTAATCAACTAACAGCAGCCCCCTAGCTGACTCCCCCCCGGTCTTGTCAGTTTGCCCTCGGAGTCCAGGAGTCTAGATTACACACTGACCATGAACAAGGATTCAATCCTTATAGCCAGGACCAAGACCAGGACCAAGGACTTGATTGTACTAGTTGAATTGTAATTTAATGCTAAGCTTTATAGACCACTGCTAATTTTAGCAATAAAACACAGTAGCTCATATTATTTTATGAACCCATTCTACCTTAAAAATTTCAATGTGTTTTTTTAAGATTTTCCAAATTTTTTTGAAGATTCATACCCTCCCCCGCCCAAATCACATTATACTCCCCTCAAATCAAATTTCTGGCTACGCCCCTCTAACTGGTCATCAGAAGGTGACGCCGCTGCACTTTAGAATTGGAAATAGAAACTCAGAATGACTGTATTCGGGGTATAAATACCGCAAAAGCAGGGGCGTAGCCAGGAATTTGATTTGATGGAGGTATAGTGTGATTTGAGCGGAGATAAAGTGAGGAAATAAATTATTCTAAGAACAAGTTGTCCCCAGGCAACAGGAACTCCCGACGAAGCTCATCACGAAGTCTAACAATCGGCAAGATGGCGAAACAGATTACATACAGATAACTAAGAGAAAGGCTGTTTGCTTTCAGTTGCTGTTGTGTGACGAACGAACAAACGCCAAACTCAAGATGTCTTCAGACGAGGAAGAACACAGGTACAGCAGATATATATATATATATATATATATATATATATATATATATATATGTGTGTGGCGCAAAAATCCGGACTAGTCACATTAAGGTTTGCCATTAATATAGTCCGGTTTTTGCGCCACCCTGTATATCTGTCATATCTGTGTGTGTGTGTGTGTTTGTGTGCGTGCGTGTGAGTTGTACTCGAGTGCAAATTTTTAGTACTCGTACTTGGAGGCCAGATACTTGTACTTGTACCTGTACTCGAAGTTTTTGGAGTGCATGTCATTAAAGTTTCTTTCTATTAGACAAAAAGCGTGTGGTAGGAGAAGGAAAGGCAGATTGAACTTTGAAGAGTGATGTTTTAAGACTAGAGATGAGGTTCTGAAATCTTATTAAACTGAAAATGCGAGAGGCTGCGTCTCCAGGGTTTCACTGACAATGGAGTCTATGCCCAGTTTACATGGGAGAAAAATTCCCCATTTTCAAACTTAGATTCAGTTTTCATTGCAACCAACCTCTAGGGATGAGTTTAGTCGTGGGGTTTGCACAAAACCAGAAACATTTTTCATGGAGGAAGGACAGGGTTGGATAATAGAGAAACAGAATCTATATATATATATATATATATATATATATATATATATAAACAAAATTACTATTCTGGAAGTTTGACTACGCCACTGGAAGATATTCCACCAGACAGACGTCAAAGATAACTAGTTGGAGAAGGAAGGTGAGAGAGAGAGAGACAGACAGACAGATAGACAGGGAAGGAGAGAAAGAGGAGAAAGAAGATCGGAAAGAGAGTTTGTGAGAGAGAGCAGACAACGAGAGAGAGAGAGACAGACAGACAGACAGACAGATAGACAGACAGCAGAGAAGAGAGAAAAAGAAAGAGACAAAGAAAGTGTGGGAGAGAGAGCAGAAACAGAGATAGAGACAGAGACAGACAGAGAGAGAGAGAGAAGAGAAGAGAAGAGAGAGAGAGAGTGAGAGTAGTGACAGAGACAGAGACAGAGAGCGAGAGAGAGAGATGATTGAAGAAAGCAGGTAATGTATAGAGTATAAATGTTTTTAAATTAATCCTATCAATGAGTTGAACTGCCATCATTTGACGTCGCTTCCAGTTTTATTTTCACTTAATTCTTTTTTATTTCTGTTATTTTAGCGAGCCCGAGGAAGAACCGTACGTATTACATTCTACTCTGTATACTTCATTCACAATTTCAATCAATCCAAGAATTTTTGAAACTTGCCTCCTAATCCTACAAACACTTGAAGTTTTAGCTTCTAATAATTATGCCCTAAAGATAAGCAGCTACTACGGTACTAATTATAAGGCGCTATACAAATTGACGAGATCTTACTGCTTTCTTCCTTAGTGTACGACCTAGACTGCGTTTCACTGATTTTATGTCGCCAGCGCCGTTCAAACGGCACTCCGTTGTTCTGTCACTCAAGTGACACGCCACTCAGTCATTCGCCCAGCACGGAACTCCAGTGGCTATTCCAGCCACCTAGACATTGAGAGGAGTTTAACATTTTGGAGGGGAACAGACATTGGGGAGGTCATACTACTTGCCAAAATGTCAAAAAATTGGGAATATTCAAACTTGGGGAGGAACCCCCCCAAGAGAAGGTCAAGAATAAACACTGACGGAACCCTTATATATATTCTAACGCTGCTTATTAACCGAAGAGAACTTTCAAATACTACTTTGACAATCTTAAATATAGTGCGCCCTATAACGAAGGCAAGTAAGTAAAATCTCGTTAATTTCTATAGCGCTTCCGAAAGCAGAGCACCGAAGTAGCTCCTTATTCCGAGTTATTCGGGGTGGGATGACGGAATTAACGCGCAAGCATTAGTGACTAGATGCTTTATATTAACTGCGCTATTTGTAGAAGGAAGGGGAAAGTCCTGGCCGATGGTTTACTGGATTGTCCACTCTTTAACATGTTGGCTGCCGGCGACGGAATAACACGTCGACATTTTGTCACTCTGAGCGGCGAGCGACGTATATATACGTCACTGCGTTTATAGAATTCTAAATGGTAAGCCGGCTCCATGCCAAAGGCTTTGCCGGCAGTCAACGTGTTAAAATAGCAAGAGGAAGGTGAAGTAGCGTCATTTCAATCTTTTCCCCACCCCATATTAAATTTTGATCATTGATAAAATGAAATTTTAGATTTTCAATTCTTTCTTTTTACAAATTTTGAGAAAGCAGAAAAAGTGCAATTTTTAAAGGTAATTTATAACTACATTTATAACCAGTGGCGGCTCCACCGGGGGCCAGGGGCCCGTGCACCCCTACATGACGCCTGGGAGAAAAGAGATTATTGTCAATTGGGACCCTATATTAAACTATGATCATTAAACAACAAATAGTTCGAGATCCTCATTCTTTCTTTTTACAGCACCGAAGCAGAAAAAGTGCTAAAGGTAACTATAACTGTACAGCAGAAATTCGTTATAACGTACTTAGGGGGTCTGCAAAATTTACAACGTTATATCCGACGTACGTTATATCCAATACTAACAATTGTGCATCACACGGTACCGTGCATTGCTGTACGTTATAACCGAGGATACGTTATAACCAGGTCCGTTATAACGAAATTCTACTGTATTGTCTACCGTTTTTCGTATCTAGGTTTTAATTGAGTATTCAACTGCAAATTATCTCTTCCAATTCTTTCGCTCGTAACAGCGTAAAGTTTATCACCACCTTAAGATTAGCAGCGATTATATCGAGCGGTTGTACTGTGGTTAATTGCACACGACAGACACAAAGTGTTAAAGTACCCGAATTCATCATTTCAATATTCAAGCAATCACAAGATGTTGTATTTCACTTTAAATTATAGCATATTTAGATCTTTTAAAATTCGGGGGCTCTTTGATCGCGATACTTTTTCATGCAAAAATGAATTGTAATAATGCTGAAAGCAGTAGGCCTAGTAGTAGTAGTAGTAGTAATAAGTAATAATAATAATAATAATAATAATAATAATAATAATAATAATAATAATAATAATAATAATAGTAGTAGCGGGTTAGTAAGTAATAGTAATAATAATAATAATAATAATAATAGTAGTAGTAGTAGTAGTAGTAGTAGTAGTAGTAGTAGTAGTAGTAGTAGTAGTAGTAGCAGCAGTAGTAGCAGCAGTAGTGGTGGTGGTGGTGGTAGTAGTAGTAGTACTAGCAGTAGTAGTAGTAGTAGTAGTAGTAGTAGTAGTAGTAGTAGTAGTAGTAGTAGTAGTAGTAGTAGTAGTAGTAGTAGTAGTAGTAGTAGTAGTAGTAATGAGTAATAGTTAAATAGTCGGTCAGAATCTACATGTAGAATATTTCTAAGCAAGTCTTGAACGAAAGTCATATGAAGCTTTCCCGCACCTCGTGATATTTGCCCGTTGTCGGCAAAGCGTTAAGGTAACTTTGCATCGACTGTAGAAACGTCGCGATGCACAGAGACAAGTGTCTCACGGACTGGACGACGCTGCAAAAGAGCTTCTCGAGACGAATCGAAAGAACAGAGAGAAGATGGAAGAAGACATGGAAGAACTTAGAAGAAGAAACGTCAGTATAGCTCTCTAATGCTAGAAATAATGCTAATGCTAATGATAATGATGATGATGATGATGATGATGATGATGATAATAATAATAATAATAATAATAATAATAATAATAATAATAATAATAATAATAATAATAATAGCAGCATAGAAAGAGAAGAAACTGAGAAACTGATTTTGAGCACATCATAGCATAGACCAGTTCGCATCAGTAAAAAACAAGAAAAATGCATTTGCAGTTTCGATCTCGGGCAAATACTTTGGCATGATTTGTTAATCAAAGATTTGTTAACCTGCTGATTTAATTTCCTTACCCCTGCCCACCATTTTTATGACTGGGGATGCATCCACACCGGAGTTTTTTTTGTTTGGCAACGTTCCGAAAAGTTTATTTTAAAAATCTAATGAAAAATACTGCGAATGAAGCTTTTTTGCTTGTCAGCCTTTTCCGGTAAGTTCATTAACATTTAGTGGACAAAAACACTATAAGAATTACCTTTTTCTCTCATTTCTTTTTTTCTTAACTTTGCATCCCCCAACAACTTTCTAGAATTTTTTCACCCCCCCCCCCGCCACCAAGATTTCCTGGAACCGCCGCTGCCCCTGCCATTGGCGCAAAATACCCTAGGTGCATCCATGAGCTAATTGCGGGAGCGAATAATACAATGAGATCGGTTGAATTAAAAGTTGAATATTCAAACGCAGATGTTCTGTTAATTAACAGAAGCAGCGCAAGAAGGAGAGGGCAGAGTTCGAGAAACGACTGACGGCTCAGAGGATCGCCGAAGACGAAAGACGAAAAGCCATTGAGGTATAGGACCAGTAAACTCTATTACGATGATCATTATTATTAGTGGTACCACATGCATTAGTAGTAATAGTAGTAGTACTAGTAGTAGTAGTAGTAGTAGTAGTAGTAGTAGTAGTAGTAGTAGTAGTAGTAGTAGTAGTAGTAGTAGTAGTAGTAGTAGTAGTAGTAGTAGTAGTAGTAGTAGTAGTAGTAGTAGTAGTAGTAGTAGTAGTAGTAGTAATAATAATAGTAGTAGTAGTAGTAGTAGTAGTAGTAGTAGTAGTAGTAGTAGTAGTAGTAGTAGTAGTAGTAGTAGTAGTAGTAGTAGTAGTAGTAGTAAGGTTTCTTTAATTGTTGACTCAGAGACAAGATGACAAACAAGGAGAATACAGGAACAAACCTACCGGAGGACTTCGAATTAATGGCAGTGTGGAACATAGTGGTTCTCACAGCACAGGACAGATCCTACTGAACCACTCTCTAAACCTTGCTATTATTCATTATAACAATAAATAAAAGCAAGGTTTATAAGGAATAAAACATTCCACTGATGTCTTGGGGGCTATCCATAAATGACGTCGTTTATGGATCCCCCTTGCCGCGCGTGTAAGTTCTTCCGCGTCGATTGTTTTACAGGACGAAAAGCGGAAGAAGAAAGAGGAGGAAGACCAGAAACGCCAGCAGGCGAGGGCTCAGAGGGAGGCCGCCCATGAAAAGCAAGAGGAGGTGAGACAACAGTCACAGTGGATACCAGAGGCGCAAGCATCTTTTTGTAACTAGTGTCCTGAAACGGGTGTTTTTGATAAACTTTTTGGGGAAGGTCGTGTCCCTAAAATGGAAGGTCGTGTCCCTAAAAACGTGGTCATGGGTGTGTGTTTTGGCTATGAAATGACAAAAACATGGTTTATTTCATTGTCAAAAGTCAAAAAAGCAAAAAATTCATCCTTTGTGTGTGTGAGAGAGAAAGAGAAATTAGGACACGACCGTTTTTCTAACCAGGTTTGCGCCCATGGTAGATACTGATCTTCCACTGCTGCACCTTATTTGAAAAAGAGAGAGCAAAACAACACAACCAATCACCGACTGGATAACTAAGCAGATAACACTAATCATCTCTCCCATCACTCGACAAATTCAAGAAACGTCTCAAATCATGGCTATAGGAGTATCCAGAACAATCTCTATGGTCACTGATCTATGCCCACCAGCAAGAAACCTGCTTCTGCCATTGGCGTCTATTAATAGACAACAATGGTTTCTATGGTTTCTGCCCACCAGTGGGCGGAGCAACCGGACCTTATTGGTAAACACTGGATACCCCTATTCAGAACTAGTTATTTAGTTATGTAATGTGTTCACGCAGTCTATCGACTAGTCACCACATTAATCTTGACGTTACTTACTTACCTACTTACAATCAATAAATCAATAAATCAATCGATCGATCGAATTCGCTAGTTGTTGTCAAAATCACCATTCAGTCATTTTCATTAAAATATTCACAACAAATCGCAGAACCTTGGTTACTCTTTGTCTAGAAAATGAAGTGTTCATACATTTTAATAAAATAAATAATGATAAAATAAATTAAAATAAACAATAATAGAATTAAAACAAATTCAGAATACTAGAATTAAAATACAATGGTTATGGTATGTATTATTTTTATGTTTCCCGACGGTGAATGCTTGAAAATGCCCTTAAACAGCAAGAGGTAAGTTGCTTCTTTTGAAACTTTTTATCACTAAAACGAGGCGCGCTCTTCAAAATGTTGAACATATTTAAAAGCGAAATTACCAGCGAAACATAGAGATATTCAACTTCCGATAATGATGGCGAATGTAATTGGGATTTAAAATTCTATGTAGGCCTACCTCTTCTTCTTCTTCTTCTTCTTCTTCTTCTTCTTCTTCTTCTTCTTCTTCTTCTTCTTCTTCTTCTTCTTCTTCTTCTTCTTCTTCTTCTTCTTTAGGTGCTGTGTATTTCTACGTTAGCAATCATGGATTTTCACTTTGTTCGATCTTGACATCCTCTTATTAATTAATTCTATGTTTTTCTTTACTCCCTCAGTTCCTTCTCATAGGCAGTCTACAAGGTGTTTATCTGCCTTCCTCTTCCTCTTTTCCCCTCCACTTTCCCTCTATGTACCTAGCATAATTCAAATATTGTATACCATTGACATATTATGTTAGAATACATCCGCCAGAAGAGAAAGAAAAATATCACCGCAGGTTTTATATGTACGGAAAGTGTGACGTCACAGTTCTTTGTGTCCGTCTCTCCCCCATCTCCCCCATCACAAACTGTCACACATTCCTAGACCCCATCACCCTACAGCGTGACGTACTTTATGGACGGTCCCTCACTTTCTTCTTCGTTTCGTCATCATCATTATCATCATCATCATCATCATCAACTCCTCGTCGTTACCATAAGAGTATTCGTGATCACGTGGTTTATGACGTCATCAGGAGGTTCCAAAGAAATCGAAGGAGCAACTGGAGGCCGAGAAGAAAGCGATTTTGAAGCAGAGGGTGAAACCGCTGGATGACCTTGGTGGACTCAACCAAGGTCAGTTGGTGGAAAAGGCAAAGGAACTCCACAAGCAGATCGGTCGTCTGGAGGGAGAAAAGTACGACCTGGAAAAGCGCTTCAAAGTTCAACAGATCGACGTAAGGAGCTCTCTGTCTTAATGCTGAGGCCTTTGGGACGCTCAACTACATGTGCTTCAATAAATAGAAGCGGTTTTGTGAACCAAATCACGCACAAGCAGTGTTTAATCTAGGCCGTTTCCGGGGGGAAAATTGCCCTTTCCCCCCGAAAATTTCAAATTCCCCCCCAGAAATTTTGGAATACTACATGGACTAACAGCGGCCTCTAGCAGAATTTCCCCCGGCTTTGTAAGTTCCCCCCCCCCGGCTTTTTCAGTTTCCCCTCCGGAGTCCAGGAGTCTAGATTAAACACTGCGCACAAGTATCTGCACATCAATCAATCAATCAATCAGTCAGTCAGTCAGTCAATCAATCAATCAATCAACTTCTATGGCGCCACTATAATAATGCCCAGGGCATCATCCGATGGCGCACCGAATCCAAACTGAATTAGAGCCAGGTCAAGCCGGAAAGATCAGTTAGAGAGCAGCGGGGGAGCAATCTAAGGGGGATAAACCAAGTCAATTGGTCCATGATTCAGACCCAACCTAAACCCAACCCTACCCAGTCCACCGTCATACAAATTTCTTAAGCCACGACTTATTTTCTTTTCCAATCTACCATAAACATGGAAATTTCTGACACCCAACCCATGTCCAAATCTGCAATTATCTTGGCGTGTTAGCAGTGCCCGTTTAGAAACAAACACTTTCCGGTACGTGATGGTGGGGGTGCATGGTGGAATAACGGTAGGATATTTGCTACGCAACCGGAGGGTAGAGGGTTCGAATCTCACAACAGCCACTGCATATTCACCGTAAGCAAGTTGTTTATCCTCTTAACTGTTTTGCAATTCTTCACTTTGTCAATAAATGAATGTGTGTGTTAACAATAATTATAACACAATGTTTTACAGATGATGGAGCTGGCAGAAAGAGCACGGCAGATAAACAAAGTCGGGTTAGTTTGCAGTTCATCATATATAGAAGAACAATTTATGATCTTCATTTAATTAGAGGAAAGAGGGCATACAGAGACTAGAGGCACTCGAAATAGGGATTTGGCGAAGAATGGAAGAAATCCACGGTATGGAAAAGATAACCAATGAAGAGATCTCTATATAGAGGAGGCGTTACTGCTACAGGTGTGAAAGCCACTAGGGGCGCCAACGGGACTTGAGCCTCGCTCTGTCATCCTGACGCTCCAATGCGTAATCCGCTCTGTTATCATTGCCATGATCTCCATTATGTATTCATTGTCGCATTTAGAAAATACAATCTGTAACAGTCAGTGTTTTATCCAGACTCAAGGTATGGGGGGTGAGAGTCTTGACTGGAGGGGAAGAGACACAGTTAAATGCAAAAATTTCTGTCAGTGCTGGGATTTTTTTGAGGGGGGATTTTGTGGTTTTGGGGCTCTCCCCATAACAGGCCTGGATACAACGCTGGTAGCAATCAACAAAACATATTACGTTTTCACGGTCTCTCTTTGTTTCTTAGCATTTATGTGTAATACTGGAGCTGACAATTGTATTGAACATGTTTTGTAGGAGAACAGGTCTGAAACGAGTTGTACCTGGCGGCGAAGAGTACGTACAAATCATACCAAATGCGTCAAATTGTACCTTTTGAATCTATATAACAATTTTTGCACACTTACCTTCTGAATCTAAATAACACCGAACTGTATATACTGTATTTGGAGTATATCGTTCAACTTTGTCTCCTGAAATGACAAAGGCTATAGTTTACGGTTTCAACCAATTTTCAAATTATTTTCATTTCGATTCTGTAGATTCTATTTCGAAATCTTACAACTGCCGACGATTAATCGGCAAAAAATGACACAACAAACTTCGAATCTCTGAGTATTTTAAGATAGTATAAACTTTGAATACTGATAAAGGGTTACTGTTAAATACATGTCTAAATATCGCATCTTTCATTTA
The DNA here is from genome assembly GCA_018105865.1 of Metaphire vulgaris. Lineage (NCBI taxonomy): Eukaryota > Metazoa > Annelida > Clitellata > Crassiclitellata > Megascolecidae > Metaphire > Metaphire vulgaris. The sequence continues at coordinate 9,087,216 of CM030871.1, forward strand.
TCTCGCGTAGCCAGCGGAGAGCTGGCTACGCGAGATAAATGAAAGATGCAATATTTAGACATGTATTTATGTGTAAATATTGCATATGAAGCATTGTATATTTGATTATTTTACAGCATCGACATGATTCAAGCCTCTCTTTGCAGGCGCTCCGGTACGTTTCAATATAAAAGGCCTTTAGACATCTTCATGTTTTGCTCTACGCACTGAAATAATTATCATCGTCAGTTTCGTAATCATCGTCGTCAACGTCGCCGTCTTAGTTGTCACTACCACCATCATAATCATCGTCATCATCTTCTTCTTCTTCATCAGCCTCTTCTTCTTTATCATTATCGTCATCGTCATCATCGTCATCATCGTCGTCGTCGTCATCATCTTATTCTCTGTATTTAGTTCTTTAGTTCTCGTTTTCTTCTTTGTTCGCAGCTAGTCCGTCGATCATCATCATCATCATCATCATCTTGATCATCACTATCATCATCATCGTCATCATCATCATCATCATCATCGTCATCATCATCATCATCATCACCATCATTTTCTTCATCATCTATCATCAGCTTTTCTTTTTTCTTCTTCTTCTTCTTCTTCTTCTTCTTCTTCTTCTTAATGCGAAAACCACCACCACCTTCTCTGTTCTTCTCTCTCTTTCATCATCATCATCATCATCTCTCTCTCTCTGGCATCTTTCGGTGCCATTTAGATTTATGCCTATTTTTACTTTTTTTCTGATACTGTTATTATCTTTCCTTCTTCTCTGCTGTGTTTGAATCTAGGCTAAAGTCGAGATGTTCAGCGCCACTGGCGGCAGACGGTTCCGCTCGTACACCGACCCCCAGAAGTTCCACGTATCTGTCGGAATCTTCGCCGATCGACCGAATCAACCGGAAAAGATCTCCGTTCCGGGGAGAGGACGGATCTCCCCACCCCTCCGCTCAGGAGGAGGAGGGGAAGGAGGCGGAGAAGGTCACGGAGGTCACTAATAAAGCACTCGACGGGTATCAGTATAGTTCACCTGTTTTTTATGCAATCAACGATATACAGGGTGGCGCAAAAAACCGGCCTAGTCACATTCAAGTTTGCATTTAATATAGTCTGGTTTTTTTCGCCACCCTGTATTATTAGCAAACGTATCTGTCATGCATTGTGTGCATGGGCGCTTACAGACATTTTTCCTGCGTTAAAAAATTTTAACAGTGTTAATAAGTACTGAGTTAATACTCATAAAAGTACAATCTATGTCATTTTTTTAAGTAAAAGTAAAAGTTCTATAAAAATAGTTACTTAAAAGTAAAAAGTACTCCTCTTCTTTTTCTTCTTCTTCTCCTCAGACGGAATCATCAAAACCATTATCATGCTAAATCACATTTTTATTACTCTTTTAAGCTCTCATCTCTCTCTCAGCATCTTTCTACGCGCCATTTACCCATTTATTAGCGCAAATTCTGATTTTTTTCTGATAGCTGTTATTATCTTTCCTTCTTCTCCTCGTTTGTTTTGTACACTAAGTCCTTAATTTTTCATACCACTTTCCTCCGGCGTGAAAATAATGTTGATAAGTAAAAAGGTCATCGCCGGTTTTCAGACTATCACAGGTTAAAAATTTGTTTGTTGTACGTTGCCGGAAAACTGGGGTAAGCAAAAAAGGCCATCACCGGAATTTAGGGGCGCAGAAAAGATCGTCGGGCGGGAGAGGCTCTAACTGCGGCTCTGTGATTGCATGTAGGTCTAGGAAAGATCAAGTTTTCAAACAATCTGTCAGTCATGCGTGTACGTTTGTTGGTCATTGTCAACCCTGTACGACTAAACACGGGTTATGAAGAATTAAACAGATACACCAGTTTTTATCGAAATTTGCCGATGAGAAATTTTACTTGTGGCGAAAAAAAAGGCATAATGTAACGAAGTAAATTACTAATATTTGAATAAAGTCTGGTTTTTACAAGTAAAAAGTACTGGGTAAGTTGTGTATTCGTTACAAACGTATACTCATGCATTTGTGCTTAAGTAATGTAACATTTACTTTTACTTCGTTACCGCGCAACACTGCAATTTAACACAATGGTCACGGTTAATATTTTAGCAAGGTTTTCAACTTTCAATGTGAAATATTGACATTTGCATTTTTCAGGGGATGCAAGTGTCCCCTCTTGCCCCAATGTGCGGGCGCCCATGATTGTGTGATATCTCCGTATCCAGTGGCGGCTCAAGGATTTGGCAAATGGGGAGGGGGCGTTTGGGTGGCAACTTCTAAGCATGGGAGCCAACCATTTGTTGATAGGCATGTAGTAGTAAGAAATATAATTATCTTCAAAATTTAAACGCACGAATGTTGGAACTCAATTAGCTTAACCCCTTAATCGTGTATTTAACTGTAACTCAATGTAAAATGGACGGATATATCCCCAGTTAAGGGGTTAAAAGAATATAGAGTCAAGTAATAAAATCAAGTAATAAGTTTTTTAGCTTACGCTATCAATTGTTTTATATAGCATTTAATATTCAGAGATATTCATACGATGAGAGTGATACGGGAGATAATATTATAATTAATAGGTTCGTATCAGGGGCGTAGCCAGGAATTTGATTTGGGAGGGTATAAATGTTTGGGGGGATGGTATAAACCTTAACTGTAAACCATATAAACCACACATAACCACATATAAATCACATAAAAAACTTTAAGGTAGACTGATTTGGGGGTGTATATATACCGATATACCCCCCGTCGCTACGCCCCTGGTTCGTTTTACTTTACTATGAATTTCTTGTTCATGTTCTTGTACGTTACCTAATGCTTGATTTTCAGGGTATCTTCGGTTGCCGATTACTTACCCATCAGTTTCGAAAAACACTTCAGTCACAAATCTACTTGAAAAAAACGCCTGGGACAACTTCTCTCTGCTGTCGCTACCTATGCCTTATGCTAGAGGTGGCCAAACTGTGGCTCGCGAGTCGTATTCGGCGCCTCTAACGGAATCTGCGGCTCGAAAAATTTAAATACAGTTTCTTGAGCAGATTAACCCATTAACTGGGGATCCCGAATATATGCGTCAATTTCACATTGAGTTACAATTAAATACACGGTTAGGGATTAAGTTAACAGATAAAAAGAAGCATACAATTGCCACATAACCGTACAAATTTTGCCTTTTTGTCAAGTTTATCATAGGTCCCGTAAGGAAATAGCAGCAGAGAATCGGTGAAATTTTGCAAAGAACTGGATCACACTATCTCATTTTCGTGTCTAATTGTGACAATGCGACTACCCAAGCTTTTGGAAATTGTCATTTGCGGCTTGCACTTTATATGGGTTTGGCCACCCCGCCTGCTTTATGCCCTTTCTACCGAAACGAACTCTTTATATTCGGTGAAAACTGTCTTCGGAATTTCAAACTCATTCGCTCAACCGACACTTTAAAGCAAAATCGATGATTTAAAATGATAATAAATCTCTATCGGCGACATACATCTGCTTGTTGATATTTCGCGTGACAGAATGTGTTTGAAAATGTGTGCTCGTTCAGCCATTTTTCGTGCGATAATACAGTATTACTCTTGCAAGGTCCTAGACTCGTGCTGTATATAGTATTTTGCATTCCCATTTTCATTAAAAGGCAATTCACATAGCTGGCGATGCTGTACACTAGGACAATGCATGAACGTGCAAAGATGAGCTGTTTTCCCTTCGATCTTGCTACTCACCCCCCCCAAAAAAAAAGTTCTCAACGGTTTGCGCAAATTCCACAATCGGTCCCAGCCAGAATATGGCGGACCGGATGGCCCATCCCCTTCTTGGCTAAGCCAGTAGTCTACAGGGGCGTAGCGAGCGACGGGGGTATATCGGTAATTCGGTATATATACCCCCACAAAAATCAGACTACCTTACAATTTTAATGCGTTTTTAAGATTTTCAAAGTATTAAGATTTATACCTCCTAATCGTTAATTCATTTCTTGCTCGTCTAATAACATACTGTTTAGTGAATCAGCCGAGGCGCATTAGTTTTAATTGCTCGTGTTAATGAACTTATGAATGAATGAATGAATGAATGAATGAATGAATGAATGAATGAATGAATGAATGAATGAATGAATGAATGAATGAATGAATGAATGAATCACATTATACCCACCAAGTCAAACGATCCTGGCTACGCCCCTGGTAGTAAGCAGCATGACGAGCAACCTGTTGTTCAAATGAAATGTTTAATGTTTAGAATGTAACAAGCAGACAAAGCCAACCAACGCTGCAGTATTTTGGTTTGAAGCTTAACATTCGCACGAACAACACAAACACCCATTTGTGTCCATCGCTGGTCTAACAGCAATGCGTCTTAAAAACATACATGGACACGGGCTGAGTTCATACATGGGTAATTGGGTCAGAGATTTTCATGTTTATGGTGGGTTGGGTAAGAAAGTAAGCCACGGTTTAAGAAATTGCAATGCACCAGGGTAGGTTGGGTCAAGTAAACTATTGTTTTCATGGGTTTGGTTGGGTTGGGTCTGAATCACGGGAGGTTGGGGGTAGGGGGGGTTTGAAAGTGGACCTATTTCCAAGCAGTGTTTAATCTAGACTTCTGGACTCCGGGGGAAAACTGAAAAAGCCGGGGGGAATTCTACTAGGGGCCGCTGTTAGTTCATGTAGTATTCCAAAATTTCCGGGGGGAATTTGAAATTTCCGGGGGGAAGGGCAATTCCCCCCCCGGAAACAGCCTAGATTAAACACTGTGTCCACGTCTGCTTGAAGCTCATCGTCTAATTGCGTTTGTTTCCGAGTCCACAGCGCCACCTAGTGCTTCGATGGTCTATTATAGGTTGGCGTGAGGCGCTTCTTCGACCCGGCGCTAGAGGCCGACACTTCGGAAGCGATCGTCATCTCGCTGCCTCTCTTGTTGTGCTTTCCTGGAATGCCGTGAAACTTCATCACGCCCCTCTTGATCATGTCCTCGAAATGCTTGAAGTTCTGGGGCTTCGCACCGCCGCGCGGTTTATCCGCATGAGCCTAAACAGAACAGAAGCAAATTGTATTGGCCGCAGTGGCGGCTCTAGGATTTGGCAAGTGGGGGAGCGTTGGGGTGGCAACTTCTAATCATGGGGGGCAACCATTTGTTGTTTAATGTATGCAGCATTGAGTATAGGGTTCCAACTGGGAGGGCCACTGGGGGGGGCAGGTACTCAATAGGGGGGCACGGGCCCCCTGCCCCCTCGGTGGAGCCGCCACTGATTGGCCGACGAACTTCGGCTTTGGAATGCCATGGACAGACACCTTTAACCAGTGGTTAAATTACTCGTTCAGAGGTGCCCAGAGATATTTTTACACCCCCAAAACCCTCAACACCCCCAACAACCCTAGGCTAAGATTGGGGTGTTGGGGGCCGACACCCCCAACACTCCAATCTTAGCCTGGGGTTACCTTTTTTTGCTTGTCAAAAGTTTTGGTAGGGACCCCAAAATATACCAACAACCCCCAAATTGATAATCCTAGAAATAGACCTGGAGGTGTTGGATCTCATTATTTTTCATCCGACCACAACATTTCTTCACGACTTTTTTATTCATTTAAAACGAACATTTTATTAGAGTACAGTTCACGTTCTCTTGTCTTTCCCGTGCATGCAAAGTGCTAAAGTAAACAATGGAAATATCACGACGAATAAAAAACACGTTCCGGCTCTCACGCCAGACCTTCCGGATCGGAGATCCGGCAAGATCCGGCTCAATTTAACTCCTGATTATTATTATTATTATTATTATTATTATTATTATTATTATTATTATTATTATTATTTCGGTCTTTATTATTATTAGGTCTTTACGAATTAGGATTATTATTATTATTATTATTATTATTATTATTATTATTATTATTATTATTATTATTATTATTATTATTATTATATCGATCTTTACAAAAGAGGACCTTATTATTATTATTATTATTATTATTATTATTATTATTATTATTAATTATTATTTCAGTCTTTACGAAAGAGGGTCCTATATTATTATTATTATTATTATTATTATTATTATTATTATTATTATTATTATTATTATTATTATTATTATTATTATTATTATTATTATTATTATTATTATTATTATTATTATTATTATTATTATTATTATTATTATCATATCATTATTATTAGGCCTATATCGGTATTTACGATAGAGGATCCTCTCGATATGGTCAAATCCGAGGAACTGGATACTTCGATCAGATTGAGGTTTTTCACCAATTCGTACATCTAAAATCAGAAAACGAAGCAACATTACAACAGTCCAATGTATCTGATCTTCTAATTTCGCACTCTCTGAAAATAATACACAAATCATGATTCCAATAAAAACCATTTAAATTTTGTCACTGTTAAATTTCCAGAATTTTATTTTACAGATAAATATATTTATATATCGTATCCTTCATAAGCCTGTCTTTTTAGAACTTAACAACAGCTGCATCTCGCTAAGTAAGAATCTATCAGCCAGTTATCTCGAGATAAACCCCCAAGACAGTGGCGGATCCAGGATTTTGCAAGTGGGGAGGGCGGCGTTGGAGTGGCAACTTCTAAGCATGGGGCCAACTTTATTTCTATATTTCATAAGCCTGAACTAGTCTAGTTGCTTAGAATGAGTACACCAAAGTATGGGACCACTAGGGTGCCAGGTATTCAATAGGGGGTGGGACACAGGCCCCAGGCCTCCCTGAAGATTCGGCCTCTGCTCCAAGGTAGTGAGGAAAATCCCATTTTTTCAAAATTAGAGGCATTTTCACTGCAGGGGACCACATATTATAGATTTCGCAAATCCAATTTTGAAAGTATAGACTAAGGGTCCGGTTGCCCACCATTCTCTATGTGTCACTGAAACTAAGTGCTTCGATACAGTTCATAACCAGAAGAACACCTCTTCAAAATCCCGCTTGATGTCGTGATATTCCGACAGATTTTCCTCTAGCGCCGACAAAACGATAAAATATTTCTCGAGCTTTGCAAGCGATAGATGAGATAAGTCCTGAAAGGTAAGCAATTTTATTCATCAACGCAGACAACAAATAGACTTGTCTCGACAATCATTGAATTAAACCAGTGTTTCTCAGACTGTGGTTTGCGACCCAAAAAGTGGGTTGTAGGGGTCAGTCCAGTGGGTCGCAAGGTAGTGTGAAATTAGATTCAAAAGTGTCATTTTCTAATCGACATCAAAATGTCACTAGCCTTGCAAAGTTGAAAGTAGGTTTTGTTTTAAGAAATTTATATACATGCAATCCATTCAAAGCTTATATTAGGTCTAAAATGATGTGTTTTATCCACTATTCCACTTTTCAGTTTTTATTCTAGGCCTGTTCTTGAGGGGGAGTTCCCCCAAGTTTTAAAATTCCCTCTAAAAATTTGTATATGTTGGCTTGGGGATGGAAATTTCCCCCAAAAGCGTGGAGAGACAAATCTTGCTCCCAAACATTTCAAACACCCCCAATGTCAAGGTGGCTAGAATAAACACTGCCACTTTTAACTGGCACAACGTGTGCAGGGTCGCCGCGCATTTATAAAACCGCTGAAGTGGGCCGTGATCCCAAAATGTTTGGGAAACCGTGAATTAAACCATAATATTTTTTGCCATATAGTGACATCCGCGTGTGCATGTGCGCTCCGTGTGTCTGTTTTAGCACGTTGACTGCCGGCAAAGCTTTTGGCATGGAGCCAGCTTGCTATTTAGATCTTATAAACGCATTGACGCATATATTCGTCGCTCGCCTCTCAGAGTGACAAAATGTCGACGAGCTGTTACGTCTCCGGCGGCAAACATGTTAATTCGCTGGCGGATTTTTGAACGACTACTCCCTCATGATAGAAATTATTGCGTCGCTTCTTTGCCATCGTGTTTCAGAAATATTGACCAGCCCCAGAGATGTCGATGAGTCCATTTTTTAGAACCCAACCCAACCCATCAAATCTCCAACTCAACCCATGCCGGTAATAGGGTTGCTTGACCCCAACCCATCGTAATACAATTCAATTTCCTAAACCATGACTTATTTTCTGACCCAAACGGCGTGAAATGGTCAGACGAAATTCTTAATAGGCACTAACTATCATAAGGATAATTCTGATTGCTTGCCGTTAGTTGATATGGTTTCTGGAGATGAACCAGGTTCAGACCTCGAAGTGCCTTGTGTTTCGACAAGATGTTCAACCTCTCAAGAATTTCTGATAATAGATTCAAATATTTTACAACCGAAGATAAAAAATCTATCTAAAATAATAATAATAATAATAATAATAATAATAATAATAATAATAATAATAATAATAATAATAAGGAAGGTCTCCGCTTCTTAAAGGAAAATCGGATGTATATACTATACTGACAATCAGGAGATGAAAGAGAGACAGCCTTTCTCCTACAACTAATATCCGTGACACTCCAGAGATTCAACGCAGTCGCCTTCCACGGAACTTTAATAATAATAATAATAATAATAATAATAATAATAATAATAATAATAATAATAATAATAATAATAATAATAATAATAATAATAAACAATAAGATCTAGAGTGATTCAGTAGGGTCTGCTCTGTCCTGTGTGAGAACCTCAAAATTCCTATTAACTTTGCTTTACATTTATTTTAGTTTTAATTTACATTTATTTTAGGATAGTGACAATTTACGTCAGCTCCAATACCGCTGGTCGGATCATCTGAGGTTTCATCCCGAATATCCAACTTCTTCCTGTGGCTTTCCTCCTCATCATCTCCTTCATCTTCTCCCTCCTCAGCAGCCTCAACAGCTACATCCTTCAATAGCAGAAAGAATGATGATGAGAATAAGGGGCGAAGTCAAATGGTGGGGGGAAACGTCTGGGTGCCGTCCCCCACCCCTTATAGTCGCATGGGTGTTTAGGCTACAAAGAGTTCGCTTTTTGAAAGAAATTTCAAAAATTTGTCCAGAATTTTCTTCGTTTTAAACTTTTATTGTTGATAATTTTAACTCTTGTATGAGCAATTATTTTCAGTTTTCAGTCGCTCGTTTTTACGACGTGAAGAGCGCCCCATGGTGGTCTAAAGTGGAGCCCCTGCCGCAGAGATGCCTTCTCATTTCGCCGAATTCCCATTTTGACACTTGGGGGTCACCAAATTTTCTTGAAGAGATCGCATTGGCGTAGCCAGGAATTTCCGAAGGGGGGTTATGTTTCCATGATTCCCAACCATGAATTTTACACCCTCTTAACACCCCGAACACCTCCTCTCAATCTGAGACCGACACTCCCCAACACTCCCAATTTCGCTATGAGATGACCTTTCTTGCTTGCCAGACTTTCTTGGCAGAGGACCCCCCAGAATTTACCGACACTTCCCCCCCAATCGATAATCCTAGAAATAACCCTGTTCCCATCTTCGAAAATTCTGACAACCAAAAAAGATTATCATCATTCCATGATTTGATTAACAGCATCACTGAAAGATGCCGACAAGCAAAAAAAGTCGTCAGCAACTATTCTTTTGCTTCAATAATTGAAATATATAGGCATATTAGAGCATACATTACAGGGTGGCGCAAAAAACGGACTATATTAAATGTAAATCTAAATGTGACTAACACTTAGCATGATTTAAAGTGGCTTAGAAGGCATTACTGCCTGTGTGAAAGCCACTAGAGGCACTAACTGGGCTTGAACCCGCTCCGTCAGCCTGACGCTCCAGCACGTAACCCACTCTGACATCTTCCGTCCTCTAGTCCGGTTTTTGCGTCACCCTATATATATATATATATATATAGTGATCGCAAAAAATTTATGGTCTCCAAGGGAGGGTTTAACCTCCAAAACTCTCCTTTTCCTACACTGCGAACAGCCAAGAGGGTTTTAACCCCAACCCCCCTTGGCTACGCCACTGAGGGGCAGGATAACTGAAAGTATTACGAGCGAGAGAGAGAGGCAAACAGAGAGAAAGAGACAGAGAAAGACAGAGAGGGAGAGAGAGAAAAAACCACCAACTAATGTATTTACCAAAAGCTCATTTAAAATGTGACATTAGCAAAAAGATACCGACAGCGCACCTGGCATACACAGTGGTGGCTCAAGGATTTGGCAAGTGGGGAGGGCGGGATCGTTTGAGTGGCAACTTAATGGGGGCCAGGTATTTCCATAAACCTGGACTAGTCTAGCTGCTTAGAATGAGAGCACTTAAAAGTACGTGGCACTGGCCCAGTGGGGGCCATGCATTCAATTGGGGGCACGGGCCCCACGGAACCCTCCTTGCAACCGCCGCTGAGCATACGACAAGTGACGAGAAAAATTTCCCACGAGCCAAATTTCCGACGTCAGAAAATAATTTTTAGAGACCCCATAGTTTCTTTCTCGAATCTGCGCCCTGGTTCGGACCTTAACAAAAAATCGCTGTGTGAAGATGCTGGTTGACTTAGCAGCTATTGCTAGTTTTCTCACCAAATTATAGCAACTGATTCCGACGATGATGTTGATGAAGATAAAGGCGCCGGCCATGATCGTCACAACGAAGAATATGGCACCGACGGAACGAACATAAAGACTCAGAGGCTGTAATATACATAAACATACATACATACATATATACATACTGTACATACATACAGACAGACACATACATACATACATATACATGTATAATGTCCCCCTTTAGCCCGAATGACCAGTAAAATTCTGCTCACAACCACAACGAAAGATTCGTGACGTGGATCATCTGAAAGAAGTGCTAACATTGTGTTGGGATCAGATCGGATAGGATTTGATAGACAAAGCGATTGACCAGTTGTTGGGCAGAATTTTACTGGTTATTCAGGCTAAAGGGGGACACATTGAACATCGTTTGGACTAAGACTTAACTTCCGTCGTCCGTAGCAAACTTTGTTTTAAGCGATTACGTGACGCATCGTATGTTAATGTTGTAATGATGCAAATTTCGGGTCTACCTGTTTGTTACCGTTTGTCTTCGTCATGAGTTAGAGCAATGTTAATTACCTTAGATTTTTCGAATTCTCGAGTAAATCTTCTCTCAACTTTCGTATTTTTATTTCCTTCGTACCTTAAATATTAAGAAAGTTCCATTGCTTCAAAATCGACCAGGATTTATTGGCACACCTTGTACATATAGACCCTACACTGGTCCAATAAATCCCCCCATAGTGTAAAGACAAAAAGAACCTCAAAGCTTTTGTATTGAATGATGATTCCATCTTGTGTCGTCAAAATGAAAAGACTGAAGAAGGCTACAATAAAAAAAATAAATAAAAGAAGAAAATTTGATACTCAATAACTGGAAAATGCGCCAATTAGAAATCATCATATCGATCTAAAGCAGCGGTTCTCAACCTTTATAGTGCCGCAACCCTTTTAATTCAATTCCCCATGATGTGGCGACCCCAACGGTAAAATTATTTTCGTTCACAATGTAAACTGTTAAAAACAATAATGCTACGACAATCAAAATGTTCGAAATCGTTATTATTTAATTGTCTCCATGTCTATCCTCGAATGACAACTATAGTAAAACAACTAGTACGTCGTAACTACCACTGAGGAAATTTTGTACAATAACAAGAAAAGAGACAACCCCATATTTCTGATGGTCTCGGGCGACCCCTGGCAAATCGTCATTCGACTCCCGTGGGTGTCGCGAGTCGCGACCCACAGGTTGAGAACCGCCGATCTAAAGTGTTAGTTATAGGCCTACTAAGTGATATTGGTAATAAATTCCAGGGCTTAGGGCCACACAGTGAGAAACAACAGGTGCCAATGACTGTACGAGAATAAGCAACAGCAAATGAAAGTCCTGCCGAATACCTAGTAGAGTGTTTCACTAGGATCTGCCCTGTGTGATAACCACTATGTTCCACCCATCCATTCATTCGCATTATGGTCTTGATGTGCAATCTCATTCTTTGCTCTCTTGTCCTTTAACAGGTTTGTTCCTGTATTCTCATTCTTTGTCTTCTCGTCTTTGATTCTGCAAATAACAGGAAAAGTTTGTAGTATGCCATGACATCAGTGGCGTAAACCTGGCGTCAACATTGGGGGGGGAGATAGAATCGTCCATAAAGTCAACTCAGACCCCCTTTTCATCTCCCAAAATCCCAACAAGTCTTGACGAGCCAAAACAAACGTCATCCTTATATTTTATTTCTCCGTGTTTTACTCAGACGAGCAAAAAAGGTCATCCGTAATGAGTGATTTTACCATAGATGTAAAAACGTTTTTATGGGGGAAAACATGATTTTTAATCTTTTTAAGTTCCTTACTTTTTATTTTCTGTATCTTATTGCCTGCATATCAATTTCTGAAGGGATACGTTTTAATTATTCTGCCTTGGATTTGGTTCGCTGGTTCAATATTTCCAATGTTGGAGTTGTGGAATTTGAGCTGGGGTGAGATTTCAACTACTTCTCCCGACAACTCCAACAGACTATTTATTCGTTCGCAGAATCCAAGGAATTCTTCATGCGGAAATAATTAGTGTTCGACAGCAGGTGTCATCGGGTGTTAGGGTTAGGGTTATCGTGCGGAATGTTGGGGCGGTCATCTGATAGAACTTCATAGAAGCCATCTCTAACCCGGTCAGGTGGGTCGAAGGTTTTCAGCTTTCGTTAAGTCGCTCGTGAGAATGTTCTCGAGGTCCAGGGTCAAAGGTTCTATAACGCCTATCATAATCTAGATGTTCAAGTGTTCTACACCTCACAATACAGTAGTATTGGATCATTTTTAAAAATCATATTTCATTTGTGCAACGACTAACTGAGTTCTGGATCGTTCAATTGAATTACTTCATTAATATGTGTCGAATGGTCAATAAAGGACTGTAAACGAGGCCAATGTTTTTAAGCCAATGTTTTTAATGTTTTTATTTTTTTATAAAAACATGTTTTTTAATGTTTTTTTATTTTAAAATTTATGTTTTTACATCTATGATTTTACCATAAACAAAAATTGGGGGATAATTGATACTCTATTCTTCTCCTCTTACTAATTATTTGGGGGGACCGTTCCCCGCCGTCCTCTTGTGTTTTACGCCCTTAATTTGCATGTCATAAATGCCTCGTTCAGTTATTGCACTCATTACTTCTACGACACTTTGATCTACAGTCTAATATAGCCTACTACGTGAATTGATTCATGAATGTGATATCAGCCGGGTGCCTATGGGTCTCACTGCAGGCGCTCACCTGCTCCGAGGTCTCCGTAAAAACCGGGCAGGTGCTCCGCCAGAAGATTATTGGCTGCAATCGCCAGAGCAAGAAGAATCAGAATCAACAGCCCAATGTTAATCATATCTGAAAATCACGTAACAGAGACAGTAAAATCTATCATTAATGACACGTAAATATTAATAACTTATCCTTAATTATTGTTGTTTAAGTAAGTGGAAACTGCATCTACTATAAATCTGGCAATTAGTTCAAAATTCTAATCAGAATGTTTCTACCGACCAGTGTCATATTAAGTAGCGTAATAACGTTAAAGACTAAAATTAATAATAATTTCGTTAACAGAACGTAAAACCAAAAATATTTACAAAACCAAAACTAAATTAAAACTAAAACTAAAATCATTTAAAAATCAAAAACTACATAAAACTTAAATAGCCGCTCTAAAACGAAATAAAAAACTAAAATTATTTGCAAAACTAAATTATCACTGCAACCCCTGAGCATGAAATTATAAGTCAAAATCTCTACCCTTGTTTTCAAATCAATGCCTTCCGTTGCTCGCAGGATTCATAGAGCGGCGCTGATCTCCGTTTCTATAGCCCTTACGGTATATCCAGGCGTGAAATATCATGGATACTGGGACCAGAGCAGCGCCTGTTTAAATTGCGCACTTATACCACTGCTAGGTCTACTCATTTTGCCACTGTCCTCTAGGCGCATTTTTACCATAGGCTTGGGGGAGTCAACCTTAGGGCTCCCAACTAGTATTTTGGAACTTTGTAATTTCATTTGTTTTATTCTGATCATTTGATCTATTTACGCCCTATGATTATTTTATACCATTTATACAGCCATAGTTAGTCAACCTTAGGGCTCCTGTGAGTATTTTGGAACTTGTAATTTCACGCATTTGATCTATTTATTCTATGATTATTTTATACCGCGTTATACAGCCATAGTTAGCAAATTTAAGGATGAAATATATCGATGTCTTGTCCAAACAGAAACGTCGCCATCTCTCTCTCTCTCTTTCTTTTTCATTTCTCTCTCTCTCTCTCTCTCTCTCTCTCTCTCTCTCTCTCTCTCTCTCTGACTCTCAATCTTTCTCTGTCTCTGTCTCTCTGTCTCTTTCTGTCTCTCTTTCTCTCAATCTCACTCTCTCTCTCTGTCTCTGCTTGTCTCTGTCTGTTTCTGTCTGTCTGACACTCTCTCTGCCTCTCTCTCTCTCTCTCTCTCTCTCTCTCTCTCTCTCTCTCTCTCTCTCTCTTTCTGTCACTGTCTGTCTCTGTCTCTGTCTGTCTGTCTTTTCTCTCGTGATCTTACCTGTGAGTGACATCAGAAGACCTTCTATTATCGGTCTAAGACCCTTCAAGATCTCAAGTCTAAGCAAACGAAATTTAAATGAATCAATTACTTATAAGTTTTCTAATAAAAAACTAACTCAGCTGCTTTAATTTTATGATAGAATGTTCAATCCAGAATTAGATGAACTGTCATTTCATGTCCCTACCTTTCAACAATAATACTGTTATACCAATACAAATAATAATACAATAATAACAATCATCATCATCAGCAGCATTGTTGATAGCGAATTACTGTTGTCTTCGTCAAAATCCTCGTTTTAATGCTGATAGGAGAGAGTGCATAATAATAATAATAATAATAATAATAATAATAATAATAATAATAATAATAATAATAATAATAATAATAATAATAATAACAATAACAATAATAGCAATAGGCCTAATACCAAAATACCAATATTATCAATTATATCAATAATAACAATGATAACAATACTGACAATAACGACAATAATAACAATAATAAGAACGATAACAACAATTATAACAATATAAATTGTCGTGAATAAGTCATGACGCTTCATGACGTTCATAGTCGTCGTCGTCATCATCATCATCATCGTTAACTGCTTTTGGGGGCTGTGTTATGAACGCAGTCATAGAATAGATATACTAACTTATCGATGGTCTCGAGAGCTCGTATCAACAGACAAGCCCTGAGCAGACGCAGCATTCGACCACAGCTCCAATATCGAAGCTCTAAACACCACAACAACACTGCTAAAAACGACACCTGATCCATCGGACACTGTAAACTGTTTATTTGTCCATATTAGGTTTATTTTATTATTTTTAAAACCCAATTACTACAACTTGTGACGAATAAAGATGATTATTAAAACCCCAACACGATTCAGGTCCAACCCAACCGAACCCACGAAAGCAATATGGTTACTTGACCCAACCCACCGTAATTAATCGCCATTTTTTAAACTATGACTTTTCTGACCCAATCCAACCCACTATAAACATGAAAACGTCTTACCCAACCCAACCCAACTCATGTCCATGTCTGAAGCAATCCATATACAAGCAGCTACTTTCGAAAGTGCTGCATGAATTCACGAAAGTTCACTTACTTACCTACCTACTTACATAGTGACTGAGAAGTAACTGTAAGTCTGTAACGAGTTACAGTAATTACGCCAATTTTTTTATATTTGTGACTCGAAGTAGGCCTACAACTGGAATTTGTTTAGTCTTTACGTCTTTTCAAGTACAGTACAGTGACCTTTTGTTTCTTGGTCATATTATGAAATCAAAACAGTTTTCAAAAACGATTTTTGTTCAGCAATAAAAATCCTTAGTACTATCAAACCTATATAGAGTTAAATCACCTGTCTCCTTGTCTATTTTTTCAGTATTATTATTATTATTATTATTATTATTATTATTATTATTATTTATTCAGCATAGAAATTATTGTGGCGACTAATCCGGAGACTGCGTGGACAATACAAATTGTAATAGCCTTTGCGAAATAGCCAAGTCTTGCTGCTTCCCCCACCCCCATTCTGACTGACCTCTGGAATTGACCTTACCCCATTGACCACTCAACTTCGTCTGTTGCTATCTTAACGGTAGATTGAACGCCTGAGGAAAAAAGGCCGGTAAAAATGACAAGCAAAAAAATGGTTAGTCAAATCAATGACAAGCGATAAAAGGTTATCTCGAAAACCTACAACCCCTCAGCCCCCGCCTTAATATGGCCCTGATTGAACGCCTAGGTAAAAAAGTTACGGTACCTGATTTTACTGATATAGTTCAGGAGATTTTAGTTCTTTTAAATCGTGAGAAGCTAATCTGAACGAATTCTCGGACAGACCCGGTCCGAGAACGGACAGTCCGACGATTATGAAATCCAGAATGTTCCAGTTGCTCTTCCAGAAGATCCAGAACCCGCAGTACCACTTGAGAAGGATCTCACAGATGAAAAATCCCATGGTCAGTTCCTTGACGATCTCCGACAATGTCATGTACTCCTGAGCCTAAGATGACCGCAAAAATAAAATAAGTAAAATAATGCCTCAGGCAGTAACGGCCAGAGGCGGTTCCACGTTGGGGATGACTGGGGATGCACCCCCCCCCCAATGAGCTTCTTTTTTGCTTGTCAGGGTTTCAGAGGATTAAGCGGTCCGAGTCGTTTCCCCGATACATGTCCGCCGAGCAGTGTTTAATCTAGGCCGTTTCCGGAGGGAAAATTGCCCTTTCCCCCCGGAAATTTCAAATTCCTCCCCGGAAATTTTGGAATACTACATGGACTAACAGCGGACCCTAGCAGAATTCCCCCGGCTTTGTCAGTTCCCCCTCCCGGCTTTTTCAGTTTTCCCCGGAGCAGTGGCGGCTCCACCGGGGGGGGGGTCAGGGGGGCCCGTGCCCCTCCCCTATTGAGTGTCTGGCCCCCCCAGTGGCCCCCAGTTGGGACCCTATATTTAATGATACATACATTAAACAACAAATAGTTGGCCCCCCATGATTAGAAGTTGCCCCCCCACGGCCCCCCACTTGCCAAATCCTAGAGCCGCCACTGCCCCGGAGTCCAGAAGTCTAGATTAAACACTGCCGCCGAGTATTTGTATACAAAACAGAGCTGATTACCTTGTTTTTTGCCTGTCAGCCTTTTTCGGGATTTCATTTCCTCCTCCTCCTCCCCCACCAACTTCCGAGAAATTTATTGCATTCTCCCATCAACTTCCTAAAATTCCTTGCATCCCCGAACCATGGAATTCTTGGAACCGCCATCGGTGGCGGCCCAGGATTTTGTAAGTGGGGGTGAGCATTGGAGTGGCAACTTCTAAGCATGGGATGCCAACCATTTCTTGATAGGTATGCAGTAGTAAGTATAGGGTCCCAACAGGGAGACCCCACTGGGGCCAGGAATTTAATAGAGAGCACGCCCCCGGCCCTCCATGAGGAGCCGCAACTGTTACGGACCAGCCCGGGCCCCCAACAGATCGCTCGCCAGGCCCCTGGGCATTTGCCCACCCCTGCCACCCCCGCTCGGCGGCCTTGATGCAGTGTTTAATCTAGACTCTGGACTCCGGGGGTGGAAGCGAAACTGACAAGGCCGGGGGAAGTCAATTAGGGGGCTGCTGTTAGTTGATGTAGCATGCCAAAATTTCCGGAGAATTTGAAATTTCCGAGGGGAAAATGGCAATTTTCCCCGGAAACGACCTAGATTAAACCCTGCCTCTGCCAGCCCCTGTCGGCGGACCTGACGAAGAATCTGACATCAACTTACGAACCACGGTTCCGTCTCGAGACCGAGTAAGATGGCGTTCAGGACGATGAACAGGTACGAAGTCAGACGAAACCAGGGACTGCATAGGAACTCGGGTACCAGTTTCTCCGTTATGACGTTATCTATGTCGCCATCGTCTAAGTCCACGATGTCCCGAATGTCTTCCTCTTCCTCCTCCTCGCCCTTATTCTCCGTCTCATCGTCTCCGCCTTTGCCTGCCTTAGGAGCAAACACATTTACATCCAGATATGGTATTGGCAGGGGCGTAGCGACGGGGGGTATATCGGTATATATACACCCCCAAAACAGCATATACAGGGTGGCGCAATAAAAACCGGATTAGCCACATTGGGTTTGGCATTTAATATAGTCCGGGTTTTTTGCGCCACCCTGTATATAATACAGTAGGCCTATATACAATATATATATATATATATATATATATATATATATATATATATATATATACTTTTCTCTAGGAAAAGATGTTTGGGAACTCATCCTTTTTTACTCTTCAATAAAAACGGGTGTGGGAACGCCGTACCTGTACGTTCCCAAAAGCATTAGTATACATATCCATAACTATATACACAATCTGGCAAAAAGGTTAAAGCCCTGTATATAACATATACATAAACATATATAAAGCATATACAGTACAATATAATTATAATATAAATATATATAATATACATAGTATCTAATATATAATATATAATATACAGTGTTTAATATAAACATTATAGATAATAATATATATAACAATATGTACCCCCAAATTCAAATCCCCAAATCAATTTCATGGCTACTCCTCTGGGTAATGGGTCACTAAAAATGAGCCATGAACCATCCCCCCCCCCGTAGAACCATCGACCGAATATCATGGGCGTGAACTTCTATTAAGCCTCTAGGCTCGAGCTTTATCCCCCCATCCACTTCTAGAGATTCTATCATATAGGGCAGAGATGTCCATGGGTTGGGCTAACCCATGCGTTGGGTTGGGTCGGATTGGGTCAGAATTTGCCATATTTATGTATAGGTTAATGTTCTGAGCTTGTGTAGGCCTAAGGCAAGCGATTCTAGAGTCAAATGATTTGCTTACTGAACCGTCTTTGAAAAGAAACCTTCTTTCGACCTGCCTGTCCCTTCACGCCGATCCAACGATCAAAACACAAAGAACAAAAGCGTAAGCAGAACATTACGGGACATGGATGACACGACTTTAATACGATTGAATTAGGGACTACACGCAGTAGAACATTTCGTTATAACGTACTTAACGGATCTGCACTGTAAATATGAGTACGTTATAGGGGTATCCAGTGTTTACCAACACAAAGTCCGGTTGCTCCGCCCACTGGAGGGCAGAAACCATAGAAACCATTGTTGTCTATTAATAGACGCCAATGGCAGAAGCAGATTTCTTGCTGGTGGGCATAGACCAGTGACCATAGAGATTGTTCTGGATACTCTATATATATCCGAGTTACGCTATATCTAATACAGTATACCGTCCAATACAGTAGCGCATCACACGGGACCGTACATTGCGGTACGTTATAACCGAGGTTATGTTTTAACCGAATCCGTTATAACGAAGTTATGCTGTATCTCGATCTTCTTTTCCTTCCAAATTTTAACACAACGTGTCGAATGATAATGATGAGTCAGTCAGTGAGAAAAATTTAAACATGCATTAGACAGTAGTGGCAATGGCCAATTTTTGCCAGTTTCTTGGAAAAATCTGACCGTTTGGAACAGGCCATGTTTGTATTGTATTGTATTGTATACTGGACTATTTATATAGCGCCGTAAGCATAGCATAACCAAAAACAAGGGCGCTTTACAAAGGGTATGACTCCCTAAACAGATGGCTTTTTAGTCTGCTTTTGAAAATGGGCCGAGCTTTAATCCTCCTAATTTCAGGTGGTATGGTATTCCACTTGAATTTGGAAACATGGCGAAGCGACGGGGGTATATGGGTATATAGGCCTATACACCCCCAAAAATCAGGCATCTCTTAAAGTTTTTAATGTGTTTTTAATATTTTAAAAGTTTTAAAAAGAGATTTATACCCCCAAATCACATTATACTCCCAAATCAAATTCCTGGCTACGCCCCTGTTTGGAAACCAAATCAAAAGTTGCTCTAATTCGGACTTGTTTCTTTCGGGTAATTCGACGTGATCCAGCGCGTTACACAGACTGAGGGCCTTAAGGCAATACGTAGTGACGCTGCAGAAGCTGGGAATAGAGTTGGTATGGATTGATTTAAAGCAATTAGTAACTTTAAAAAGTCAGAGTTGAGGTCCGAATCATTTCGGGAAAGGGTTTGGGGTCAATGTAAGGGAGCAGTGGCGGCTCCAAGATTTGGCAAGTGGGGGGGGCCGTTGGGGTGGCGACTTCTAAGCATGGGGACCAACCATTTGTTGATAGGTATGTATAAAAGTAAGTATAGTGTCCAAACAGAGGGTCACTGGGGAGGCATTCAATGGGGGCACGGGTCCCGCACCCCCATGTGGAGCCAACAGTGTATGGGGAGTTAGAAAATTAAATTAACAGGTTAACAGATATTTAATTAACAAATCATGACATTAATTTTTATTGACACAAGATTAAAACTACACGTGCATTTTTCTTGCTTTTACTGACGTGAACTGGTCTATGATGTGCCTCTCAAAGTCAGTTTTCTCAGTTTCTTCTCCTTCTATGCTGAGTAGAGAGCAAGGTCACAGTATTTGCGTCCCCCCAAGTGGCGCTGAGGAAATCCGCCCTATTTGCCATGTACGCCACTTGTCCAGGTGCTTGAGGGAGAAGACCCGCTGACATTTAGACATTTCCTACTAGAGCTCCAGTGGCGTAGCCAGGATTCCAGAACAGGGGGCCACTTCCAGGTTGTTTTTCGGCCCAAAAATCTTGACGATCAAAAAAAGGTCGCCGTCTGAGGCGTTTTAAGCTCTGGTGAGTTCTGCTCGAGCTAATACTACCCTCCTTCTCCCCCAACTACTCACCGGTGTTTTGGACGAATCTCGCGCTAACGACCGGTCCTGATCCGAATAGGGGGCCCCACCCCTACCCCCGTTCCACCCCCTGTGGGCGATGGTTCCAATAGCATCATATTAAGCAACACTTACTACTCTGTAATTACTTACTCTGTAATATCTTACTATGTAATTACTTACTCTGTAATATCTTACTCTGTAATTACTTACTCTGTAATATCTTACTCTGTAATATCTTACTCTGTAATTACTTACTCTGTAACATCTTCCTTTTTGAGGCGGAAGAATTTTAAGCACGGTACGACATAACGGTCGTACATACTCCGCTGCAAAACAAAGAGTATTTATTTCATCGAAAATAATATAATCATCCCTGGGCAATGTCTTCCTTTTCCAGGCGGAAGAATTTTAGGCACGGGAGGGCCGGTGCCCCTATTGAGTGCCTGGCCAACCAGTTTATTTCAGTTGGGACCCTATCATTATCTCTGGGGCATACATTAAACAACGAATGGTTGGACGATGATTAGGAGGTTGCCACCCCAACGGTCCGAAGGTCACTTGCCAAATCCCAGAGGGCGGCGGCACTGCCTGGGGATTAAAAGATAAGCAGGACTGGTAACAACGTTGGACGATGGAGCAGGAGGTCGCGGGGTCAACTCCCACAGGAGCCCGAAGGTCGACTCGCCTTCCTTCGCCAGAGGGCGGTGGCAACGGAGTAGTGGATTATTCCGCGGAGTAGACAGGCGCGTTGTATGAGGACACTGGCCCCGTATCATGTAATCTGCACCAGTTGTCTGGCTGAGGGTCTAGAAGCGGAGATCAGCGCAGCTCCTATAAGCCATGAGGTTAGCCTTGACTGCTTTGGAATAACTGTACTTACTTAACTTTACTTTCAGGGTTTATTCTAGCCACCTTGACATTGGGAAGAGTTTGAAATGTTTGAGGGGGCAAGATTTGTCTCTCCACGCTTTGGGAGGAAATTTCCATCCCCAAGCCAACATATACAAATTTGGGGGATTTTAAAATTTGGGGAGAGATTTTCCCCAAAAAAATCAGGCCTAGAATAAACACTGCTTTACTTTAATATAATTGTCCCGAGCCTAACCTCTCAAGAAGTGGAAGGCTCGAACTTATCAGCCTATGTGTGTGTCACTGCAAGCTTTTCTTCGAAAACCCTACACGCTCCATAAGGCCGTATTTTAAAATGATGATAACTAAAGAACTGGAGAATTATTTAGGTTAGCAGAGATGGGCAAACTTCTTCCTTATAGGGTCGCGTATAGTATTGGGTCTATGCCAGGTCCGTCATTTCATTGTTTTCCAGGGGGCAAGACTTTCGCCTGCAAGTCAGGCAGTATTTAAAAAATATCTATACAGTAAGAAAATTGGTTTTATCCATAGTGCCATGTTTACATTAACTATTTTAAATCAATTATCTCACAGTCTGCCGCTCGAATGCATATTTCTAAATGATCTCGCGGGCCGCACAAAATTCGGTGGCGGGCCGCGGGCCGCGGTCCGCGGCCCGCAGTTTTCCCAATCATGGACCGTTAGCTGATACTCAAACAGTGGCGTAGCCAGAATTTTCCGAAGTGGGTTATGGTTCCCATGATTTCCGACTTCGGAAAATTCTGACAACCAAAAGAAAATAAAAAACATCATTCCGTGATTTCGTTAACAGCAACACGGAAAAATCTTGACAAACAAAAATAAAGGTTGTCAGCTATTATTTAACTTCAGTGATTGAAATTAAATATAATTATAGCAGGGACTGTTTTAAGAAAAAATTATCACTGCACAAAGCACTGAAAATTGCATTTGACCACTGCACATTTTCATTTTATCACTGCAATTTTGTGTAGGCCTATCACTGCACGTTAAAACAGGCCCTGATATATAGGGTAAAAATAAAAAATGTGGTCACTGGTCACCAAGGGGGGTTTTAACTTCCAAAACTCTCCCATTCCCTACACTTGCAAACAGCCAAGGAGGGTTTAAACCCCCAAATCCCCTGGCTACGCCACTGTACTGTAGTAAATATCCGAAGATAAGGCTTAAAAACACCGCGGTTGTTGCTCCGTTCTTAAGCACAACATTATTGATCTACGTTCAAACCTTGTCTTCAACAAACGAGGATCGTTTTCTTCTTTTTAAAAGAGAGGATCTCCTTGGGGTCGGGTTGGCGGGGCGATTTTCCGAAAAGCTCATTGTTTCATCTATTTATTTTCCACGAATATTAGCAAAGCGAGTCTTCAACAAAATGACCGCTGGCTGTGATAATTTTTTTTTCGTATAAGAAAAAAACTGTGCAGAAATAAAGTTGCACAGCGCGTTCGTCGAATAGAAATATATTCGTGACTGAAATTCCGAACTTATAAGTCTCAAGCGACGCAAATGAAAACTGAAAAGGAAAATTTGATTATTGTCACAAATCTGTGACGTCAATGCATAATTTGGAAACAAATTTTATTAATTTCAAGATTATTTATATTCCTGCATATTATCTTAGCTTTATTTATTCTATTAGGCCTATAGGCCCATTTGTATTTTATTATTCTCAATTTTGTTTCACAAATTTTATTTTGGTTAGGTTTTAGGCCTAGCCTACCACTCGCAATTACAGCTCTATTTGTGCGCGTTATTTCGGGCAATTTCCCTAGGTCCCAGAGGCGTAGCCAGGATTCGATAATATGGGAGCGGGCACATCGACATTTTCGGCTCAAAGCTGTCGAAGAGCAAAAAATGTCGTCCGTCGTCTCCTCAATCGCTTTGAAGTCTAGTGCTTTCTCCACGATCTGAAACTGCCTCTCCCCCTCCCCCCAACAACTCACCGGTTTTGGACTAATTTCCCGACCGGTCCCGCCCGAGTACAAGTACAAGTGAATGGTACAAGTACAAGGTACTACATCTCTGGACCGGTCCCGCCCCGAATGGGGAGGGGGTGGACCCCGTGCTCCTGCCCTGTGGCCAGTGTTTATTCTAGCCCCCTTGACATTGGGGGGTGGATTTTGAAACGTTTGGGGGGGGGGCAAGGTTTGAGTTTCCACACGTTTGGGGGATTTCCATTCCCCAGCCAACATCAAAAAAATGTGAGGGGGAATTTTCAAACTTAGGGGGGATTCCCCTCTAAGAAGGCCTAGAATAAACACTGCCTGCGGCCATGCCGATGGACTATAGGATGTCTAAAGCTTTTATCATATTGGATCCATCTGTGGGCATCAATAAATGACGGAGTGATTGACAACAGTCCTAGATTGTGCGAGACATACATGTTTTATGTTGAAATTGGGACTGGAGGCCCAATTATCTCCCACATTGTTAGACCAATGTTCCTGTTAATACTGTTATAATGATGGGAAAATTCGAGACTGAATTGTCATGAGGCGAAAGTTAACTTCCTGCTTTCAGTTACTCCACACAGGCTAATTAGGCCGCCGCCTATACTTAGTCTCATATTAAACCACTTTAAATCACAGTATTATTATTATTATTATTATTATTTATTATTATTATTATTATTATTATTATTATTATTATTATTATTATTATTATTATTATTGGGGATACTTAATTTTTAAACAACAAATGGTTGGCCCCCATGATTAGAAGTTAGCAACGGCCCCCACTTGCCAAACAGCCCCACTGATTTGATATTTTTGACCTAGCACAACACCCTAATTTGAGACCGACACCCCCTAATTCCCCTCCAATTCCAGATGTGCGATTACCTTTCTTTTGCTTGTCATATACTTATTTTGGCAATGGACCACCAGAATTTACCGACACCCCCAAATTGATAATCCGAGAAATAACCCTGCTCCATCAGGTTGCATAGTTAAGTATATCAACCGATCTTCCTCAATGCTGTTGAATAAAAGTAGTTCTTCGGCTTCTTCCTTGAGGATGTTAAGAATCCTGTCTTTGGTGGCAATTCCGTTCCTTATTCTTCTTGACCAGTGGTCGATAGATATATCGATATCGTCGTCGTCGTTGAATTTCTATAGCGCCCAGCTGTTTTCCGGTTTTACAGGGGAGGGAAATGACGTCGCCAGGACGCAAAATTCTAGGAGGACGAAAAATTGCAAATTATCAAGTAGTGAAAAAATTTAAAAGACGAAGTAGGCCTATTATTATACAGCGCAAAAACTGTAGTACTTTCGATTTTCTCGGAATCTAGTATTGTATTAAGGGAATTGAATGTGATGACGTTTTCTTTACTTGTCAAGACTCCTTGGGGAGAAGTTTGTGACAGGGAAGGGGTAAAAATAGCTTTAGAAATAGCACGACGTACTTTATGGACGGTCCCTCGAGAACCACTGGTCTATAATCTATATGTATCTTTTCTTACCTGAATTTTGAAGGAATGTCTTAAATTTTCTCAAAATTCTGTGTGGCAACACTGGCAATGCGTAGTTCTTGCTTCCGACATTTTGGATTTTGATTTTGGAAAAGAACATTTGAATAATTTTTATTAAATCGCGATTAATTTAAGCAACGGTTTGGAAATTATTTTATTTTAAATATTACTGTATTTTTTGATAATTTATTAAGCGCCACGATGAGATATGTTGTGTAGATAGTCGTTGCAGATGGTCGATATGGTCCAGTTCAGCTCGGCCGCGTTCATTTTGCTTAAGTTTTTATTTAAACACTAGCCAGTGAGGTATTCTGCTTGATATTGTTCATAGATGTACAATATCGAGTACAATATCGTGACTTTGTAATTGGTTAGGGAATGGGACGCAGGAGCCGTTCGTATTCTCGAAGTCGCAGCAGGAGCCGCAGTAGAAGCAGGAGTTCGGACGTCGAAGGAACGCGAGTTCACATTGGTGATATTTCCGTCAATGTTACTAAGCAAGACCTCGAGCGTGCCTTCGAGAAGTACGGCCGACTCGAAGAAGTGTGGATGGCGAGAACACCGCCTTGTTTTGCATTCATTGTGTTCCGGAATCAGGACGATGCAGAAGAGGCTGTGCGTAACCTGAACGGCCAGTAAGGAGAGCTGAGTCTTATTCTGGAAATTAGAACCAGTGGTCTTTGGTTTCGATTTTATTTTCATTTCTTTTTGATATACGTTAGTTACACTGGTGTATGTCACAAATGTTCACTATAGGCTATTTGTCTGCAGACTCCTTTGAAGTTGAAATTGTAAAATTCACTTACTTAAATGCAGTATAACTTTGTCATAATGGACTCTGTTATAGCGTATACTCAGTTATAAAGTACCGCAATGTACGGTCTTGTGTGATGCATTACTGTTTTGGATGGTATTGGATATTATGTATCTGGAATATAATGTCCATTATTATACATTATTACCTGATTACTATGTTCTAATGAAGTTCTGCTGTAAATTTTAAAATAATTTTAAATTTTGTGATGCAATTCCTGCACAGTTCCTACAATTTTTAATTTGTCAGATTTTAAATTTTGCTGCATTTGTGTCCTTTTTTGTTTGAGCTAAGCAGAAAGTAATACAGCGATGTACAATAAAAAGATGTACTGTACAATTTCCATCAATGCATTTTCTCTGTGTAGGATAATTGGTGGGAGTCGCGTTCGTGTCAGTCTTGCACTTCCAAGAGTGCGAGAGAGAAGGCGCAGAGCAACGTTTGACAGCAACATGAAGTGCTATCAGTGTGGTGAACGGGGGCATTTTGCGCGAGATTGCTACACCGTGGGGCGTAACAGAAACAGGTGGAGCCCAAGCAGAAGGTGAGCTTGGTTTTACCATTCATGTTATTTTATCTCCTTCTGTCTTAACATGTTTGATCATATACCTGATTGAAAAGCAATGTTAATTTTTATTTGGTTAAAGTTGCAAAAATTTAATGGATCTCTATATATTGGTTTAATTTATCTGTAATGTATGCGTGAAATTATGTAGCAATTGGTGTGGCAGTGTGCATATACTAGCTTACTTGAAGTCAATGAAATTTTGCATAGTGACTTCTCATTGTACATAAGTAAATATTTCTCCGCTAGTGACGATTACAAAGTACTGTTGAATCTAGCAAATGGTTCTCATTTGAATAAGCTAGCAACTGTGGTTGGCTGAGTTTCACGATCCATGTAGTTTTCAATAGTTTGCTATTAATAATTATAAATATTTAATCAAATATGCTGGTGTGTAAGGGTGGTGCCAAGAGCCCACAGAGTCCATAAATGTGGGGGCCTGGTGGTCACAGCGTCTATCCAAAGAATAAAAACTTATTTACGTATTTGCATATTTACAGATTTACAGCTTCATTCTCCATCCTTGGAGTCCCAAATATTTATTCAGTGGTGTGCTTTAGCATAGGTTAGCCCCAGTCCTTTTGTGTGATCAAATGGTATCTATTTACTAAGGTTTGACAGTACTTGGGGAAGAAACCTTTAAGAAAGAGTATTGCTCGTTTATAATGGACAGATTTAACAACTTGTTTGGGGTTGTGTGCTAATTGTTTGGAATGATGTGTGTGACTGTGTGTGTGTGTGACTGGGGTCATATGTATGGCATGGATTATGGAAGCAGAAAGTGATTATGTTTTTTATCTACTAGTTGATTGCTGTTTTTCCACCAGGAGATGGTTAGATTAATGGTAGATGCGATGTGAAATGGTATGTGGTCTATTCCTCCGACTTCATGGTTTGTGTGCTGGTTAAATGTGGTGGTGTCGGCATTTGTGTGTGGGAGCGCGGGGCCGGTTGTTGGCTCCCCGTGCCGCATCGAGATGGAGGAAGAGGTGTAGTTAAAGCAGAAAATGGGCAAATTGGTTTATGGTACGAATCTTATCGCTTTGAAACATTACAACTGAAAAAAAGGACGATACAGTCGTTGCTTTAGAGGCTAGAGGCGGCTTGCATGATGCACATTTTGTTTACGAAATGAACTCCACGCATAATCTAATTCTATTACGTTACATTACGATATCAAGGCCGACATATTCTGTACAGCTTGTGTCATCTAGTGAAAAATGTGCTGAGCACTTATACAAATTGTCATTTAGCGGTACGTTGGAAATGATTTTACTTTTGTCATCATTATTTCTGTTGCAATGGTCTCTAGGGATTACTTTTCAAGGACTTACCCTTGTGCCTACTGTTGTGACGAATTTCACACACATTACTTACTTACTCCACCTTTCAGTAGACTTCTAAGCAAAGTTCTTTGTTGAATTTGATGCCAGAAATTATTGATGACACATTCAATAGGCTAAGTTATGCAGAAATATCTTCATATGAAATCCTTCAATACAGAGTTAGACCATACTAGGACCAAAAATGTGTCAGCAAGCCGCCTCATATCCAAACATCCAGAGTTGCACGGTACTGCAGTACAATTTTGTGGTGAAACTTGAAAAAATTTGCATGTTTAAATAATGATTAATTTTTATGGTTTTGAAATGACATATAATTTCAAGGCACTGTAGTTTAAAATTATAAGTGCTTTTTTTGGAGGGGGGGTATATGTGTAATTATTTTGCTGCAATGCTTGTCAGATTTTTATAGGGCTTGGGGTTTTGTGGCAACTCTGGATTGAGGGTTGCAAAGGTGTGTTCTGTCTTTATTGCAAATGATGTAATAATTAAATTTTTCAGGAGAGAAATTCAGGCAGTTGTTTTGTACAGAAGAACTTAAGTTGTTTGACTTTTTGTCCGAGTGAGGCAACAAGTGACACATTGTACAGATCATATTGAAGGAATCAGAAATATGGGGTGGTGCAAAAAACCAGACTATATTAAATGCAAACCTAAATGTGACTAGTCTGGTTTTTTTGCATCACCCTGTAGTTTTTGATTCATTTCAGGGAAAAAATGCTGTACATAAAAGAATGTGGTGTTATTGGCCACTGTGGATGTCTGAAATTTTTTATTGAAAAGCTCGGATGAAAAACGGCATTCAAATTCACAGCATCTGATTTGTTTCTTATAATTTTCACGTTTAATTCAAATTAAAATGAAGCTTACTTTCTTTCAATTTTGTTTAGGTCTCGTTCTCCGAGGCGTCGAAATCGCTCGGCAAGCGCAAGTTCGAGATCTCGATCCAGGAGTCGGTCAAGGTCTCGTGGCAAACGTACGAAGAGCAGACGATCGGAGGATAAGGACGGCAGAGACAAGCGATCGAGTGACAAGCACTCACGTGACAAACGTTCGAGTGAAAAGAAAGACAAGAAGGAGAAAGAAAGGTGAGAGATTTGAAAACATTGGTCATTGGTTTCAATTCTCTTTTCATTTCTTTTTGGTATGCATGCTTTAGAGTATGTAACAAATGTTCATTATAATTATATGCTACTTGTCTGCTGCAGAGTTGAAATTTAAATTTGCATGATTGATAAATACAGTAGAATTTTTTATAATGGATTACAGTATGGCTCCATAAATACAGTAGAATTTTGTTGTTTTATAATGGAGCAGGACCAGTTATAGGGGCATATGCTTGGTTATAAGTTACAGAGTACTGCAATGTATGGTACAGTGTACTGTGTGTTAAAATAGCATTATGCTTTTCCATGCAGTATTGGTCAATATATTGATTGGTATAAAATTTTTCCCAAATGAATGGGCAAAATTTGAATCTACGCCACTGACAGTGTGATAGCATTATCATTTTGGATAGTATTGTATGTCTAGATGGGTAAATAAGAATATCTCCTGACTATTAATAATAAGAATACCTGACAATTGTAACATAATTTGAAAAGTTGAACGTGAAGCTGGCCAAAAATTTGACAGTACAACTGATAAACAAGTTTCCTAAAATATGTGAAAATAAGAACAAGTGGGATGCCTGATGCACATGTATAATTTTTTACTCCAATACTTTTTACCTGACAAATATAATTAACATGTGTTCACCTATGATATCTACGGTACTTAACTTCAAATAAGTTACATTTGACAAATATTTGGTTTGATTTTAACCCCTTAACTGGGTATTTAACTGTAACTCAATGTAAAATGGACGGACATATCCGGGGTCCCCAGTTAAGGGGTTAATGAATATTCTTAGGAGAAAAAGTTTAAATTTCATAGAATAATTCATAATATATAATATAATATAACAAGGTTTAAAGTGGTTCAGTAGGGACTGCCCTGTGTGAGAACCACTGTCGTTCCCATCCAATATAATATCCTAAACTACTAAGGTTTATTTTGAACTCGTTTACAGTTGTAGCCGTTTATTATTATATTATATTTATTATAATTTGTCATAGGAATATTATCTTGTACTGCTGTAGACATTCTGATGAGAGGCCGGAGAAGGGGTCTCCTCGAGAAGCCAACCATGAGCAAGGTGCGGCGGCTTCTGCTGGGTCTCCATGAAGTGCAAGATGAAATTGTGCTTATTAATGATTGGACGCATTCTTTGGGAACAGTTTATGTACAATTTTCAGTTAGCTGTGACCTAATTGTTAGTTTTAAATCTGTACTGAATGCAGTTAAGAAATTCCTTGTGAACTCACTAGCTGTTCTTTGTACAGCACTGATCAGTCTTCTGTGTAATGATGTGCTGTAAGCAGGGTGCGATTTGTGACCTGGAGCAGTGGGGTGGGGAACATGTCGAGCTTGGGGGGATGTAGTGGTTGGGGAAATGTAGCAGTGGGGGAGATGTAGCTGTGGGGGATGTAGAAGGGGGGATGTAGTTGGGCAGTGGGGGGAAAGATTCCCCATTACCCCTACAAATCACACCCTGGCTGTAAGATGCTCAGCTGAATGTTAGTATTGATTCTGATTGATTGATTGATTGATTGATTGATTGATTGATTAGGGCATAACCGATTTGAGTAATTTACTGATTTCTGATTAATCGGTTTTTGGCATTAATCGGTGATTTCCTATACAATAATCGGTTATGTCCTACGATTAATGTTAATACAAAGTGTTTGAATTATTGAAAATGTTGCACGTATTTAAACACCTACATTTTCAGATTTAAGTCATAAGTCATTCCAAATCAGATTGTCCTGTATATCAAGATCTTACTGTACTTGTTTCTCAGTTTTACTTCATTAAACCTGGACTTTACAAGTTGTATGGTCTCAAGTTAATAGAACACTGAATTTAAAATTCAGCTTAACCCAGTTGCCCCGTAAGGCCGATACATAAACTTCATAACATTGGTTACAGGGATTGGAGGGCAAAAGGGTTAAGTTTATGATGGTGTGAAATTTGATATAGAAAAATTAACTTGATTTTTAATGGTATAAATAGGAAAAGCATCATGCATTACAGATAATATACAGTAGTATGATATTTTGTGTGACATTTTTTCTGGGACTTGTAAAATTATTTATTGCAAATACAGAAAAGTTTTGTACAACATGGTGAAACTCTAATACTACATTTAATTAATTAATTTTAATTAATAATAAGTTTTAAAGTGGTTAGCCACAGATATAATAATTGCACAATTGAAATATGAAACTATCAGGTCAGGTCTTTGTCCTCCAGCTGTGTCCAGCTATTGACTTCTCCATGACATCTCTCCAAAGTTCTCTGTCCTTTGCTATTTCTTCCAGGGTCATTTGGTGTCTTCCGTCAGTTTTTCCGTTGAGATTCAGCCCTGCCATGTGCAGATCCTCTTCCAATCCGTCCACCCATCGTCTTTTCGGTCTTCCTTTAGATCTTCTCCCTTTGGTTTGTAGTTGAAAATTCATTTTGGGTTTCTTATTTCTTCCATTCTGAGTATGTGTCCAGTCCATTTCATTCTTCTCTTTCTGATGACTTCCATGATGCTCGGTTGCAGTGTTCTCTCTCTAACTTCTTCATTTGTTGTATGTTATATGAAACAATAACCAAGATAAATTGAACAATTATATATCTTTACACATATATCTTTATTATGCATTAAAAATAGATTATGCAAGCAGTTTTAACTACTAATTTACTTGTATATATGCAATATAAACTAGAACATTTTAGTAATGCAGATACTTTACATTCAACACTGTTACGAAAAGATCAAATTGTCACCTTCACCACAATGAAAATTACACTAAACTAATTGGCAAGTTAGAAGTTGTAAGGAAAATACATGATGGAATGAATTTGGCAAATGCATATGGAATCATACATCTGAGTGAATTATTTAATTCAGTAAACTTCTATTGCTTAGGGGCTGTCCATTAATTACGTCAACAATTTTTGGGCAATTTTTGACTCCCTCCCACTTGTCAACATTCAGTGACCCCTATAATTATGTCAAAACTTTTGACCACCCCCCTGCCCCACTAAGACCAGTGACGGGTCCCCCTAAAAAGTTAAGAAGGTTATTATTTTTGCAGCAATGAGACCTTTTTCTTTTGTTCGTCAGGCTTCGTAATGTGGTTGTGATGACCTTTTTTCTGCTTTTCAGTGTTTTTTCTGTTGTAATAAATAGTATTCCATGAAATTTCCTATTTTTTATCGTTTGTAAAAAAATGAAATTGTTGACGTCAACTTCTCTTGACCCCCTCCCCCTTATCAGCAACTGTCAAACTTTTTTAAAAACCCTCCCCCTATTTTGTTGACGTAATTAATGGACAGCCCCTTAGCTAAGCAGTCAGTTATTAAATAGCACCTTATCCAGTTAGCAGGTAAACAATATTTTGGCCATTCAAAAATTGTAATTAAAAAACAAATCTGTCCCAGCCACTTCTTAAGCTTGTAATGCATTTTGTGAATGCTCAAATGTATAAGATATGTAATTCAAAATGCCTTTAAAATCGTATCACAAATCTTGAAAGTCAAATATTAATATTAAGTCTTGCATGATGTTAATTTCAGACAATGGAAGCCCATGGATGATTTACTCTTCCAAACTGAAATACAAAAAAAACATGTCCAAATACAAGTCATTGTAAAACGAAACCAGATCATGCATTGAAGAGTGATTAGCTAAAGTCATTAGAAAGTCTTAGAATTTATACAATCAATGATAAAATCTTTTCTTAATTTGCTCCAAACATTTCCTGATGTACCCCGTTTGCTTGCAATCCCCTAATATACATTTGTACAGGCCTCAAGTATCAAGTTTGGACCTTGGACTAAATGGTTTAGAGACCATAAAAGCATTACGGCCAAACATTTCTAGGCTCTGTACTCATTTGGGGGCCGGGGGCATCTTTGTCATGCCAAACATTTTCTAGGCTCAAAAAAAAAAAAAAAAAAAAAAAAAAGGCCATCAGCAACTTAGCAAAAAAAAAAAAAAAAAAAAAAAAAGGCCATCATGGTTAGGGTTAAGAAGTTATAAGACCTAGTTATAAGATGGCAGTCTCTTTAAAATGGGCTTCGGCATTACTTAATTCACAACATAACTACTGATTACATTACTTTTACATGCTTACAGCCAACCCTTAAGCCTGCATAAATTTTTATCTGACATAAGTATCATTTGCTGCAAATTTTGTTATCCTCCATAGAAATACTTTGCTGCGACTGCCTACCTGGATCTACAACCTTGACCACCACGGATTAAAGATTTTACCCAGATTGAGCACTCGTGAATAGACTGGGGCACTGCACCAAGCTTTTGGGCAGCGCTATAGAAATTTCATCTTACTCACTTAACTTGCAAACATTATGCTTGTGAGAATAGCTATACTTTATTTTGTGCTCGCTACGCCACTGTTTATAAGCTTACGAGTACCTGGATGTCGGTTAGTTCTTTGTGAAAGCGCATGGTAATGGGTGCTCCTTCCGACATGGTTGGGATCTGCAGACTGTTATCTTTATACAAGATGCTTTCAATTGGACAGACAATGCAGGCTGTACCGGCACCAAACAGTTCCTTCAGCTAATCAAAATGAATCAAAATAAAATTAACCAATTGATACATCTAATCAAATCTAATAATATTTATAAAGGGGCGGGAAGTTAGCTGAGTGGTAACAATGCTGGACAATGGAGTGGAAGGTCGCCACAGGGCCCTAGGGTTGAATCAGCTTCCTTTCACCAGATGGCGATGTCAACTTAGTAGCAAATTAATCCACGGAGTAAACGGGCGCTTTGCATGAGAACCCTGGACCTGTATCATGTAATTTGCACCGGTGGCCTGGCTGAGAGCCCTGGAACGGAGATCAGCACCACCCTACGAGGAGCTTGAGGCCTTGAGAGCTTGGGATGGACTTTACTTTCTACTTTTTATAATATCTATCTTTTCCAATGTCAGTTATTTCAGCAGACAGTCTTAGCCTTACTGGATTATGAACTTGAAAAACCACACAACTTAGCCTTGATACAGTAAATGTCCAAATTCTTGAAATTGCAATCATTAAACAATGTGACTATTGGCATTAACCTCTTAAATGTATATTTAACTGTAACTCAATGTAAAATGGACGGATATATCTGGGATCCCCAGTTAAGGAGTTAAAAAATTACTAAAAATTTCCGGGTTTAGCTTTTACCCGTTTTTCTTTCAGTGCTGTGACAATTTCTTTCATGTACAGAGGGCGTTCTGTTACTTTAAATTCACCCTGAAATGTAATCACAAATTATTGAAATACATGCCTCACTTTCCTATAACAAGCAAGACAAAGAATGCATGAAATTGCTATGGGCAACTAAATATTGTTTGAATATTTTTTATATTTTTTATAAGAATACGCTGTTCCCGTGCATTCCCACACGCTTTATTGCGTATCAATATATAAACGAAGCTGGCAAAAATGGTGTGGTAATGCCATTCCTGTGAAGAAAGCACTGTTTGTATGAACAACAAGACATCACCAGAGAATCAGTAGAAGATTATATGCATTACATTACAATGATTACATTACATTACAGGATGACACACATCATCTTGGCCAGCTCCAGAATTACAGGTGTCCATCGCTAATCATTAATTAACCCCTTAACCGTGTATTTAACTGTAACTCAGTGTAAAATGGACAATGAGTCAATGACAATGAGTCAATGACAAGGAGCATGATGCAAAGGCGGTTGATCATTGTACCCATTTCCTCAAGCCATTTTTATTCCAGCAGGCGTTTGTTATGGAACAGATTAAATAATAATTATTGCCTTTGTCCAGTGATGGAGTCAATTTATATTTTTTGATAATTCAAAAGTTGAATATTAGTTCGGTATAACACTTGACTTTTTTGAAAATTTTTGACTGATTCATCATTGAATTTCTTATACAATGCACCTCTAGGAAACTCTTGTCTGCCTCTCTGTCTCTGTCTGTCTCTCACTTCAATGAGTCAATGACAGTGCATGCTGCCAGTTGATCCTTTACCCAAGTGGAGCCAGGCAGGCTTTGGGTGGCCAGGAAGTTGAATCTTTGTCCAGTGGGGAACCATTTGTTGAATTCAAGGTATGTAGTTTTTTGCCAATGGGTCCCATACAATGGCTCTAGGCTCTCTGTAGGGCCCCTCTGTCTTTCTGTCTCTCTCTCTCTCACTTCTCCAAAGCAGTGGTGGCTCCAGGAATTGGCAAGTAGGGGCCAACCATGTTGTTAGGTATGTAGTAGTGGGTATAGGGTCCCAACAGAGGGGGCCACTGGAGGGAGGCATTCAATAGGGGGCACGGGCCCCCAGGTCCCCATGTGGAGCCGCCATTGATCCAAAGCAATATTATTTTAGAATTTTAATCTTTGAACTTTCAAAATGCAACTAGCACATTCAACACTGGATCAATTTAATATCTTCCCTCCCTTCCTCTTCCCTTCTTATTCTTGTTCTTCATAATAAATGATATATACCAATATTATCAGCAGGGGCATAGTATATATACCCCCCCAAAAAAAAAAATTAGGCTACCTTAAAGTTTTTTATGTGTTTTTAAGATTTTCAATGTTGTTTAAGATCTATATACTCCCCAAATCACATTATACTGTCCAAAATCAAATTCCTGGCTATGCTCTTGATTATTAGCTTCAAAAGCTTTCGAATACAACAGAAATCACACAAATAGGAAGATGTTTTAGAGGTTTTTGTTGTACCTCCTTTTTCATTTATCCAGAACATGAAGATATTCATTGTTCCGACCTCTGTGACCTCATGGTCTGACCCAGAAAGCCAAAGTACTTGTTGACAGTTGCGTTTGGCTGCTTCTGCTTGTGGGTGAATAGTTGGACCATAATTTCTACCAATACAATGAATACAATACAATACAATACAATGTACTGTACAACCTTCAAAAACGTCAAGTGAATGAAATCCATAAAATCCAAATCCAAGCATCAACTTTTGTAGTGCCGCTGCGTAAGTACACGAGCATCAGATTGTGCACTGAATCTTGAATAAGTAAGTAAACGCTCTTAAATTTATAAGGCGCCTTCAAAAGTAGCATTGCAGTAGCCAGTGTTTTAGCCAGACCCCAGACCTTTGGAGGGGGGATTAATTGGCTTGGCTGGAGGGGAAGAGACAGTTCAATACAAAATTTTGTCTCAGTGTTGGAATTTGGAGGCAATTTTTGTGGTTTGGGAATTCCCCTACCCCCCGTCAGACCTGCATAAGACACTGACAGTA
This sequence comes from Metaphire vulgaris, assembly GCA_018105865.1. Lineage (NCBI taxonomy): Eukaryota > Metazoa > Annelida > Clitellata > Crassiclitellata > Megascolecidae > Metaphire > Metaphire vulgaris. The sequence continues at coordinate 9,123,454 of CM030871.1, forward strand.
GCTTTATTCTTATGAACTTAGTCTAAATTTGGAAAAGCCATAGCCATTAAAAACGGTGGGGGTGAGTCAGGCAGGGTCATTTCATCTGAAAGGGTCATCATGATGGGGATGTTATGGCTATGGAGGAAATGATTTTTGATAAAGAATGCCTTGAGTTTGGATAGAAAAACTTGAGGAGATGTTGCAAGAAGTGAAAGAAATTGTGACTGAGAACTTGTTTGACAGTGGAGGGATGTTTGAAATTGTATTAATCGACTACCAACTGGTATGTACAGATCTAGTCCAATCAAGAAATTCAGACCATGCATAAGCATTGCAGCCTTTGGTGGATAAGCCTCAACAAAAAGATATGTCAGTGGGAGACAGATAGCAGGGCAGGCTACGGAGGAAAAGATATCTGAAAGAAATGAGTTCAAAGTATTGAAAATCAACTCATCTTACTGTATTATGAAAAGTCTGGTCAACTCGTTTTTACTTACGACCCAATCTTGTATCGTCCACATCCGCCTTCCCACGCTCGAATGAAGTTCGGGTCGGCTAGCAGCGAGACCGGTTTGAACCCAGTTGGAAAATACGGTCCAACCGGACCGACGATGACAAACAGAAGTGCTGACTTTGACTTCTGCACTCCTACACAAGGCTTCAAAAGGAAAATAGTAATATATTTAATACAAAACATACATGACACAAATTAAACTTTATAACAATGAAATCAAAATCATTTAGTCATTATCAATAAGCATCCATTATTGTATTGTCCATATTGCTGCCATACAGTGACGGCTCCACCATGTTGATGACTGGGGATGCATCCCCCATCGGGGTTCCGGATGAACTTTTTTGGCTTGTCAACCTATTTTCCTGTGAGTTTTTAAAAATTTCGTGAAAACACCTGCGAATGCCCTTTTTTCTTGTTGGCCTTTTTTTGGCAAGGTTTATTAATATATTTAGTGGGTGAAACACTAACAATGACCTTTTTCTCTCTTTTCTTTTTTTCTTCATCACTTTTCATCCCCCCACCAACTTCCTATACATTTTTTTACCCCCCCCCACCAAGAATTCCTGGAACCGTCACTGATGCCATATGCATGGTAATGTTTGTTTAATGAGAAAAATTATTAATTAACTGAAACGTTTAAAAGCCGATGACGCAATCACAAAAAACACAAGCTCTACCTCAGTTCCGATGAGTGTGGGTCTGATGTATAAAGTGCTGGTCTGAGAATATGGAACCCACTCTTGGTCAATTTCCACTAACTTCTTGATACAACTTATCAATTCGCCACCTTCAAATGTCTAAACAACATACAAGACCACAGTACATAACAATCATGATCAATGAAAAAGCTATCAGGGGCCGTCCATAAAGTATGTCACACTATTTTTGGCCATTTTAGACATTCTCCCTCCCTGTCAGAAACTGTCACAAATCTCGGACACCCCAAAATACGTCACAAATCTCAGATCCCTCCTTAAGGCATCATCCATAAATTATGTAACACAGATTTTCTATTCAAAATGTTTCGAGTTTCTTGCTCAATTTTCTGCAGCAAAACAGATACTCAACTTCCGGCAATGATAACAAATACAATTGAGACCTAAAATTCAATGTATCTCTGGTTAAAAACCTTATTAACCATCGTTTATACTTTTATAACACAATCACGGAAATGGGAATTTAACAAACAAAAGTTGTCATAAAAAGACTCTCAGGCAGAGGTGTAGCAAGGGGGACAGGGAGGGGCATCACATGGCCTAGGGCGCCAAGGTGAGGGGGCGCCAAAATCGGTTTTTGGATAAAAATAATTAATTTTTAAAATAATTTTTCTTGCTCGTCAGTAGTTGAGGGCGCCAACAGTACACCTTGCCCCCCGGGCGCCAGATACCCTCGCTATGCCTCAGTCTCAGGGCTACTGGTTCAATTGATTCATTAAGCTCAATTAATAAGCAAACAATGAATCTGAACAATGATGACAAGTACATTGCACTAATGATTGTGAGAGGCATCTTATCATTAGATCATTCACGCGGGGGAATCCCGCCCTGTGGAACTCTCTTCCAGACAATGTGACTGGAGCAGTCTCAGCTGGACTTTTCATTAGAAATTTGAAGGCACATTTATTTAATATTGGATATGAACTGTGTTAAGCGCTCTTGTTGTAGGCCTTAGCCTTGTCTACTGCGCTATATAAATTGTCAATAAATAAATAAATAAATAGCCTTAGAACTGAACAAGCACATTGACTCACTGGCAGCAGAATTCTTTGCGCGCTCGAGTTCATTCGCTTCATGTTGAGATCAAGTCGAAACACTCGGATCTTGTCGTCTGGCCCTCGATACGCTTTAGAGCCTTCGAACAACTGGAATCGAACGAAAAAACACCATTTCACAAGAAAATACGATTTCCATTATGCAGCACGAATGAATCTTATTGCCAAGATTTGCTCAATCCATCGTCCCTAAATATCAGATGTAAAAGTAATGTTTCCACCATAAAGATAAAAAATAAATAAAAAATAAAAATTAGGTAAAAAAATAAAGTAAAAAATAAAAAAGTAATGTTTCCACCATAAAAATAATAAATAAATAAAAAATAAAAATTAGGTAAAAAATAAAGTAAAAAATAAAAAAGTAATGTTTCCACCATAAAAATAATAAATAAATAATAAAAATTAGGTAAAAAAAGTAAAAAATAAAAAAGTAATGTTTCCAACATAAAAATTTAGGCTACAGAAATGATCGACACTTCAGGAAAAACTGAATTAATATTTGTCTCTGAATATTTTGTGGGTGAAAATGTGCTTAGTTCCCGGGACTGAAAAAATGTTCAAGTTTTTGAGTAACATTTCTTGTGGCAATCAAAAGAGGTAAATAAATTAACATAATATCATGAATATGTATAACCGACATTATATCATGAATATGTATAACCGACATTATATCATGAATATGTATAATCGACATTATATCATGAATATGTATAATTGACATTATATCATCTCAAGCAGTAAAATCGAGCCGGTTACAATTCTGCACAGACTTGCCTCGGTTGCATAATGGAGTACTTTGGCAGCGGGGTGAAGCTGGAGATTGTGAATCGGGCATATCCTTGGCTTTCCCCATCCCGCTGTCTCTGTCCATTCTGCCTCGAACATGTGATCCGTCCAATTCTGGCCGAATATAAGCTTGTTCGGATCCGGTTTGGGCCTTAACTCCGAGTCTTTGCATAATTGTATTTCCAAATCCGAAGCCTTGAACAGAAGAAAGCACAGATACTGACGAACGGTACGACAATATTAAACTGCGAATATAGAATTTTCGGGACATTTTTAAAAACTTTGGAATGGTGAGCAGTCACCATTGACACACCACAGAGTGGAAGCTGAAATCTCATTGAAATCACTCAAGTGTATTCAAGGAATAAATCTCAAACTGCTTAAACAACTTTGCTCTGGGACAGAAACTTGCTTACAATCAAATCCCAATAGGGGTATTCAGTGTTTACCAACAAGGTCCGGTTGCTCCGCCCACTGGTGGGCAGAAACCATAGAAACCATTGTTGTCTATTAATAGACGCCAATGGCAGAAGCAGATTTCTTGCTGGTGGGCATAGATCAGTGACCATAGAGATTGTTCTGGATACTCCTATAGTAAATAATAGAATAAAATGTTCTCTTATCTCTTCTACAAGTACACCGATTTACTCATAAAAGCAACAGCTACAAATGGCTACACATACCTGGCAAATTATTCTCTATGTTGTTTTTCTCACCTATCAATATTAAAAAGCTTTTTAATGCTGTGCGCTGCTATTTCATTCTGAATTTGTGACTATATGCTTAATTCCAAAGCTATCTACATCTAGAAATTGCTTTTAAAAACAGTAAGCACAACAGATTGGCATTTAAAGAAGCATGATATAGCAGTATACTTGAAATGCATGATGAAATCATCATCACCACTACAACTGCAGTCTGCCGCCACCACCACCATCATCTTTGCTGCTAATCACTAAGTAAACATGAAATTTATGTAGCACTGCCAGAAAGCTTCATGCCAGTGTTGGAGTTGTGAAATTTGAACCGGGGGGGGGGGTTGAGGACTGAAATTCAATGAATGACAGAAACTGCATGTACCCAATATGCGATATTTGGGAGGGTTGCAAAGTTAGTTGGGGGCTTCAACCCCCCACTCCTCACCCTCACCCCCACAACCCCACCCCCACGCCCTCCCCGGCAACTCCAACCTTGCTTGGCGCAGTGCACCAGCTTATTCACTCTCGTTCAATCTGGGTGGAAATCCATGGTCCATAATCAGTCCGTGGTGGTCAAGGTTGTAGATCCACATGGCAGAAAATCTGTTTTAGAAATGCTACTTTACCTTGAGTTAATTGTACGGTATTAATGCTATTAATGTATTAATGTCATACTGATAATGAACCTAATAACCTCCTAATATGATGAGAGGATAGTAACAGCCACAACTGTGAACGAGTTCAAACTAAACCTCTGTAGTTTAGGATATTAGATTGGATGGGAACGACAGTGGTTCTCACACAGGGCAGTCCCTGCTGAACCACTTTAAACCTTGTTATGTTATAATTATACTGTAATAAAATTTTATGCCACTACATTTGTTATATAAAATACCAGATAATATTATGCTTTGAACAAGCCCAGCCGTTTATTTTTTTTCAAATCAAATCCTTTATTTTTCCTAACTCAATAAACATGTCACAAAAACATGTGACAAAGTCAAAAAGAAAAAAGTAGAGTAATAATTACACATCATTATACTAAATAACATAAAGAACATTGTCAATTTGTAAAACATAAAACATATTGACATAAATTTAATTAATAAAAAATTCAAAAATAGGCCAGGTTTATAATCTCAACAAGACCTTATCAAATCAAATCAAATCAAGTCAACTACAAAAATATTGTGCCGAATTTTATTAAATCAAAGCTTCTAGTGTCAGTAGTCTGGCTATTACTAAAGAATTATATGACCTTTCTGGGTCATGTAGTCTGTTTCATGTTTCCTTGGCATTCCACTGAAGCATAGAAATGCAATACAGACAGTTATTTCATCATCCTATGCACCTTTACCTACCACCTAAAGGTTGGCTCTAGGGAAGCTATTCAAAGCAGGCATAGACTCTATCTTTTTGGTCCCATAACAGAGATAATCAAACTAATAAATAACTCAACCCTGTTGTGCATAGATTTATGTTAGAGCCGTTGAAATGGGCAGCCCTATTACATCAGTCCGAGGGCTTTCATCTGGGGATGTGGTAACTGGTGGTTACAAGGTTGTTGAGTTTGTCTTGTTTGAGATATGGCCACACATAGTACAGGCATTGTTTAAACACATAGGCAGAAAGTGGTTATAACGAAAATAACCTGACTGTGTGCACGATAACCACCGGCCATTCATTCACGCTGCTCTTGACAATATTCAACATAATAATTTAACCTGTATGGACAATATGGATAATATCTATTTAGAAATCTATGTGGGAAGTAAACAAAATGTTTATTCAGCGAAAAAATATTACCCAAGGTAAAATAAAAAGTAACAACCACACACATTTTACTCACTTCACTGTGTCAGTAACCGTTCAGAGCATATGCTACACAGGGCAAATCCAGTTACATTCATGAACTCTGATATAATACTAACACTACTACTACTACTACTAATAGTATTACTACTACTACTACTACTACTACTACTACTACTGCTGCTACTGCTACTGCTACTGCTGCTACTGCCACTGCTGCTACTGCTACTGCTGCTGCCACCTGCTGCTGCTGCTGCTGCTGCTGCTGCCACTGCTGCTGCTGCTGCTGCTGCTGCTGCTGCACCACCACTGCTGCTGCTGCTGCTGCTGCTGCTGCTGCTGCTGCTGCTGCTGCTGCTGCTGCTGCTGCTGCACTGCTGCTGCTGCTGCTGCTGCTGCTGCTGCTGCTGCTGCTGCTGCTGCTGCTGCTGCTGCTGCTGCTGCTGCTGCTGCTGCTGCTGCTGCTGCTGCTGCTGCTGCTGCTGCTGCTGCTGCTGCTGCTGCTGCTGCTGCTGCTGCTGCTGCTGCTGCTGCTGCTGCTGCCACTGCTGCTGCTGCTGCTGCTGCACTGCTACTGCTGCTGCTGCTGCTGCTGCTGCTGCTGCTGCTGCTGCTGCTGCTGCTGCTGCTACTGCTGCTGCTGCTGCTGCTGCTGCTACTGCTGCTACTACTGCTACTACTGCTGCTACTACTGCTACTGCTACTAATAATAATAATAATAATTATTATTATTATTATAACTAGGTTTAAAGTGTTTCAAGAGGGTCTGCCTTGTGTGAAAACCACAATAATAATAATAATAATAATAATAATAATAATAAATAATAATATTATTATTATTTATTATTATTATTATTATTATTATTATTATTATTATTATTATATTATTATTATTAAGGTTTAAAGTGGTTCAGGAGGGTCTGTCCTATGTGAGAACCACTATATGTTTTGTCCATCCAATCTAGTATCCTATAACACTTAGGTTTATTATGAAATCAATATTAAGATTCAAAATATGTACTAGCAGCTCATTATCATAAATAAAAAGCTGTTTACAGTTTTCAAGGTTGACCAAACTCTTCAAATGCAAGAGAATTTGCAATTGATTGGAGCTTCTGTTTGCCGTTGATTTGGGCTTCAACACAACAGTGTTTCCAGAAGCGTTTGCTCTAGTGGATATGTGCAGAGATTATTGATATACCAGTTGAAACAATAAACGGTTTCAAAGGTTATCTCCATAAACTAGGTTATTGAATGCAGATGGTTACATCAGTGGTTTTCACACAGGCTTACTTAGCTTCCCAAACCACTTTAAATCACATTATTATTATTATTATTATTATTATTATTATTATTATTATTATTATTATTATTATTATTATTATTATTATTATTATTATTATTATTATTATTATTATTATTATTATTATTATTATTATTATTATTATTATTATTATTATTATTATTATTATTATTATTATTATTATTATTATTATTATTATTATTATTATTATTATTATTATTATTATTATTATTATTATTATTATTATTATTATTATTATTATTATTATTATTATTATTATTATTATTATTATTATTATTATTATTATTATTATTATTATTATTATTATTATTATTATTATTAAAGTGTTAAGAACCATCAAAACTTAAAACGTCATGTTAGTCAACTTTTAGCCACATTAGCATACTGTCAGTGAGGGTTATTTCTAGGATGATCAATTTGGGGGTGTCGGTAAATTCTGGGGATCCCCTGCCAATAAAGTATGACAAGCAAAAAAGGTCATCCCATAGCTGAGATTGGGGGAGGGTTCTGGGGACGTCGGTCTCAAATTGGGTGGGTATTTGAGGGGGGGGGGTAAAAATATTCCTGCTGTCAGTGTTATAAACTCACAGAGAAATCGCCAATAGCAGCATTCAGAGAGAGAAAGGCCAAAAGGTTGTCTTCAATGTCAAAAGGTCATCGAATGCTGCTCAAGATAGGCGCTCTAAACCGGTACTTAGGCTGATTCTAGTTCAAAAAAAGTTTTTTACTACTTTCAGTCATCAATTAATCAGGCGCTGCTTAGGTAAAAATGTGTCCCGTAGAGCAGTAAATTCAAATTCCAGCTGTTAAACAATAAGCATAGTAAAAAAACCTAACAGCATAAACAGCCTTCAATCATATAGAATATCACGAAATTCACCCTACAGCCACTAGGGGCGCTAACGGGGCTTGAACGGTTGAACCTCACTCCCTCAATCCACTCTGCCATCCCCCCCACCCGTGTCTAGCTGTATCCTGCTGATCAAAACTATCAATGTTTGACCTTTTTTGGGCGTTGAGATTTAACCCCTCCCCACTAACCTGCAGTGGAGGTAATATGGTTTTTACCTGTCCAACTCCACTGGATGTTGAAAGTTTGGAGTTAAAAATAGTCAGCCACCTTAATGCCTTTCAGAAAAAAAACTGTGCACTGTTTGCTAAGGCATTTGGGACGGCCACATAGGCAGCCAAATGCAAAATTATGTACTACGTTTCAATGTGTTTCTCTATTTCAAAAATCAGCAACTCAAGAACACAAGTGATGTCACTTTAAAGCAAGCATACACATATATATATAATGCAGGAGACACTTGCTTTTCAAGAGACTCTTGCAGAGACCTTAAACTGCCACTTGAGTGCGACCAGCCGCACAAACTAATGGACTAAACATCCGTTAAAAAGTTCTTATGGGCCTATCCCAGAAAGTTATCGATAATCATTATGCCATTTCTACCAGGGGCGTAGCAATGGGGAGTATATTGGCATATAACCCCCCCTCCAAATCAGACTACCTTAAAATGTTTCATGTGTTTTTAAGATTTTTGAAATTTTTAAAGATTTATACACCCTTAAATCACATTATACTCTCCCCAATCAAATCCCCTCCCAATCAAATTCCTGGCTATGCCCCTGATTTCTACAATCCACATGTTATAACCTCAATTTTACCATAGATCATAGAAAACAACTGCAATATAATCTGCCATAGAAAACAAAAAAGAAAATGAATAAACATAGATTGTTCACAAAGTAACCATAATCATGGTTTGAATAATATTCATGCATGTGTAATATAATGTAATCAACTAGTCTACTGTAAATAGTAACTAGTAATGTAACTAGTAATATGTTGTAACTAGTCTATGTGTATTTAGTTTGATTGTGTTTGTATTTCTGTTCTTTGGTCTATTTTCATTTGATACTGTGTTTCACATGAATAAAGTCTCTCATTAAACCAATCAACCTTAATTTCTATAGCACCCGTGTGAACTTAATTCCTATAAATTAGCCTTTTCTCATGCTTAATCACATTTCTGTCCTGTCCTGTGCTCCTGTGACCAACTGGCTGTTGTACTTGCTTTGACAATTGTGTGCGGCTGCTATGTCAGGTATTTATTACAGCGACCCTTCTTGGTAAGAACTGTTGAGCCCAGGGCAAATAGAACATCTCCCGGTCTCAGGGCTGGCCCTCCACCGAGACAGCCACTGAGGCAAATGATGCATATGATGTAATTCTAGTTTGGAATATGACTTACTTACTGAATGAATGAAAAATGTTCAGAATTATGCTCAAGCTATCATTTAGAACACTGACTATAGGCATCATCAAGGCAAAAACCATCATAGACAAATAAATGGTCTTTAAAAAAATCCTGGAACATTTTTGAAGTTTTTAGCCTTATGTCCAACAGCAACCAGTTGCAAGATTTCTGACACTGCTATTGTATTTCTTAACAATAATCTTAATACGCACAGTTGGCTAAAACTTGTAATCAGAGATTTTTCTAGGATTGTGAATTTTGGGGGGGGGTGTCGACCTCAAATTGGGTGTCCAGTTAGTTAATGCATTTTGTATGCATACCATTGTCACATTACCAAATTTGGGGGGTGTCGACCTCAAATTGGGGGTGTGTATTGGAGTGTTAGGGGTGTAAAAATACCTCTGCTTGCAATTACCTTGAACGTAGAGGCCGCGGCTGAACTGAAACAGCGTAGAGATTCAGAAGAGTTGAGAAATAATCGGACGCAACTTCTTAGCGCATTCATGATGAAAACTGTGCTGCAAAAGAACGCGGACAATTCTAATTATTCAATAGGCTCACCACTTTTTTAATTCTCACTCACCAATTTACACTGTGAGCCAATAAATCCGGCACCCATTTTATTTTGGCTATAGCTTTGTCAAATTTCTACTAATCTTGATGAAACTTGGTAGAAATGTAGCTGAAAGATCCCCAATACACCTATATTCAGGTTGTTGTTCACAGCATGTTTTATTTGTAGCAACTGTATGTCATGAAACAAAGCACAACATAATTATCCATATGAATGGTAGTACAGTAGTAGTAGTAGTAGTAGTAGTAGTAGTAGTAGTAGTAGTATTAGTAGTAGTAGTAGTAGTGCTAGCAGCAGTAGTAGTAGCAGTAGCAGTAGCAGTAGCAGCAGCAGCAGCAGCAGCAGCGGCGGCAGCAGCAGCAGCAGCAGTAGCAGCAGCAGCAGTAGTAGCAGCAGCAGTAAGCGGCAGCAGTGGCAGCAGCAGCAGCAGTAGTAGCAGCAGCAGCAGTAGCAGCAGTAGCAGTAGTAGCAGCAGTAGCAGCAGCAGCAGTAGTAGCAGTAGCAGCAGCAGCAGTAGTAGTAGCAGTAGTAGTAGTAGTAGACTTCTTTAGCGCCATTGTAGCAGTACATCAGCACCAGTCGATGGTCTTCCAGTAAATAATCGTAGTCGTGATCTTGTCCGTGGTGAATCGAGGTTGTAATCCAGAGGTCAGTCCGTACTTCCAGATTCCAGGCTAAGGCGGATATGCAGTCAGGCATAGATGTGTTTTAAGTCTAGACCTGAAGGTAGTAAGACATTCAGTCTGGCATGGTGTACAGTAAGTAGGAAATTTGAACTAATTCTGAGGCTCATGGATAGCGAAAGGCATCAGATGCCAGCCTGGCTCTCTGCCAAGTAAGTTAGAAATTGGCAATATAGGCAGCAGGACTATACACTATTGTGTGGTACATGGCAAGGTTTCATCAGTAAGAAAAAATTCTAGCTTCAGCTTTAGCATACCCTGCCGTGAGCAACAGAGCATTTTAAGTCCAGGTGTAAGTATGCCAAGGCCATCAAATCAATAGACAATTTACACAGGTGTCACACATGGCTGTCTTCGGTCTCCATTGTGGCCTAACAATCTGGCACGGTTGACAGACTTGCAAACAGCACATTTTTAATTTCCACGCTATATTTCTAAAATTAACCCTTTCAGGGGCACTGGTATAGCTATACTTCCCACACATGCTGACGGTCTACATGGGCACTGGGATGCGTTATTCCCACATAGAAATTAATATTTGAATTCAGCGCAGAAAATGCTTTTGGAAAGTGTAGTATTAGTTGAACATTTTGATTGATGTAATTATAGTTTTTCGTCAATTCTAGTATAAATACAAGGTAATATTTTTTCTTAACGGCCCCTGAAATGGTTAAGATAAAGTGTAAAAGTGGGGATGAAATGTTTGCAATTTACTTTCCTTTGTTATGCAGGAAAGAAGTTACCAAATGACTTTCATAAAAGGCAGAGTCAGGTTTTGATGTTTATATTTGCATGGATAATAATAAAATCACAAAAAACCTTAACAAAAAATAACTTTAAATAACAATTGGTTAATATTCACAAATTGAACCCGTGAAATGTTAACAGTAACAACCGAAAATCATTTGACAACAATGCTTCAAATGCTCTTTCAATCAAAATGCACGTTTATACCTTAACATAAAGCTAAGTACTGTTCTTATCCAAATATCAGTTAAGTAAGTAAGTAAGTAGATGAGTAAATCTCGTAAATTTAAAGGCATAGGGCAGAGGCGACTCCAGGATTTGGCAAGTGGGGGGCGTTGGGGTGGCAACTTCTAAACATGTGGGCCAACCATTTGTTGATAGGTATGTAGTAGTAACCATAGGGTCCTGACAGGGAAACCACAGGGGGCATGGCATTCAATATGGCGGCATGGGGGCCCCAAGTGGAGCCGCCACTTGTATAGGGTGATTAACCCCTTAACAGTGTATTTAACTGTAACTCAATGTAAAATGGACGGATATATCCGTGACGCCCAGGTAATGGGTTAAGACTTTAATATTTCTGTCCTAATTTTACCATTCTGAGTAAAGACTCAATATAACCAGAACAACCATTACAAAATTAAGACAAATAAGACAATTCAAATGGTCATATTAAACTGAATGCCAAGTTGACTTAATAGTTACTTATAGTGACCACTAGTGCCACAACATATATGTTGTGTTTGTTATTTGTGAAAGACAGTCAGTTCAAATCAAAATGTTTTAATACTTTTGGGATCAAAAATGGTGACCACAGAAATTTGAATTTTTCCAGGGGCACAGTGGTCAAGGTAAATATTTTCAGAAACTTTTTCAAATTTCATTGTCAAAACATTAGTATCTGCATTCATCCGGGGGCAAATGCCCCGTCTTGCCCTAGTGTGCGGACGTCCATGGAATCAAACCCCCTAACCTCCAAAACAAATCAAGGTTCCGGAATAGGGGTGGGCATATCCATATTTTGGGGTGGAAACAGGGGCGGCGCTGGGTTTTTGCTCGGTGGGTCTAATGCAATCTTGTAATATGATCCCACTGATCACAACCAGGACCCGACTCAGACTACCCCTTTCCCAAACAAAATTTCTCTACGGATTTGCACGATTTGCTCGGGTGTCCCTGCCCGAGGTTGGGTGGGTTCACACCTGCGGACCCCCCCCCCCCCCAAGCGCCGCCCCTGGGTGGAAAAAGTATCAGACTAGCAAAAAGCTCGTACATTATTCACAAATCTCTTCGCTCATGCTACCTACCTACCCCCCACACACACACACACATTTCTCAGTTGCGTTGCGCAAATGTCATGACCGGTCCCAGTCAGAGTAGCTAGTGGGCCCCGGCTCCCGTAGCCTACACCCGGCGATGTGTAGTACTAAGAAAATAGTCATAGACCTAGTGACCTATCCTAGGCCTAAATTAAAACGAAATCAAACTTTCCTGCAGAATGAATGCAGTGTTTTTTTAAACGATAAACTTACCCGTTATCAATCGGACAAGATTAACAAAGTGTTGAAGCCACAATCGATGCCGTAACGCGTAGCTCTTAACACCTGGTTTGCTATATCTACCGCTTTACACTAGCTCACCTATGGCGCCCCCTTTACAAACTATGTAAATGTACGAGGTGTGGCAAACGATCGTCGACCAATCAGAGGCCGATTTTTGCTCACAAGCGCCCTAGTTAAAATGGGTGTGCCCTTGTAGAACGCGTTGATTGGTTGGCAGACTGGGCAGATGCGTGACCTACTTAAGCACGATAAACATAACATGTCGCACAAGGACATCTGATGACATTGGCTATGACATTACGTACATCTGACTTTGCCCCAGTTTCTGACGAAACAACTTGTTTTGAACTCGTTCAGAGCAGTTGAGATCGAGTAAACATGTTCTGGGAGGCCTGGTTAAATACCGAAAGTGTTTGAGAGTGTGTGTGAGGCCCAAGGCCGATAAAACGATATTTCAAGGGTAGAGGCTTAAACGTCGAACTGATAAGGAAAACCAGAAACAGAGAAGATTGGAAATCCATGGTCGCCGACGACGTAGCGACACATGACACATAAGGAAGAAGGTCTAATATAAAGCGCGTTATGTTCAAGGCCTGTAGTAAATTAGGGGTTGTCCATTATTTACGTCAACAATTTTTTTGTAATTTTTGACTCCTATCCATTTTCAACAACCAGGGCGCGATTTGTAGGGGGAAGGCGGATTCCCCCCACTGCCCAACTGCATCCTCCCTACTGCTACATCCCCCTACAACTACATCCCCCACTGCTACATTTCCCCAACAACTATCTCCCCAGACTCGACATATCCCTCCCACAGGGATTTTTACTAACGCCCCCAACACCCCTCCCCAATTTGAGGTCGACACCCCCAAAATTTGGTGCTGTGACAATGGTATGCATATGCATACAAAATGCATACTAATTAGCTCCGGACACCCCCAATTTGAGGTTGACACCCCCCCCAAATTCACAATCCTAGAAATATCCCTGATACGGAATCAATTCAACTAATGACTATAGACGCCTCTGAAACAAAACAGGACGGAAGACTGTGCCCGGGCACAAATTCTCTTTTCATTCGCTCTTTTATCCATCCATTCACCATCCATCCATTCACCATCCATCCATTCACCATATCCATCCATTCACCATATCCATCCATTCGCCATATCCATCCATTCACCATTCATCCATCAACTCCAAGTCCCGTCAAAAGCCTTCGAGACCAACAGCGACCCTTTTCCAGTTTTCCCGGTCCTGTTCGGCATGAATCGCGCCGCCCCAAGACTTAATCTCCGTCCGCTCCCAAATGTCGTGAATCCATCTTCTTCCGGGCCTTCCTAGCTGAGGGCGTGTTCCGTCCATTGCAACGTTCGGAATTCTATTCCAAGCGACTCGTGTGGCCAAACATCTTATTAAGCTTTCCTCCGTTTGGCGACGCTGTTGATTCCATTCTGTTCTTTATTTCTTCACTGGTGATTTTCTACCCCAGCCATGTCCTTAGACGCCGTCGCTAGCAACGCAGTTCAAAAGCCAGGAGCAGTGATTTATTCAGACTCCAGGATTTTTGTGTGGGGATGGGAATTGACTTGGCTGGAGGGAAGAGACATATAGTTCAATGCAAAAAGTTTGTCAGTGCTGAAATAGTTTTGAGAGGGGAGAATTGTGAGGGTTTTTTGTAGGGGGGATCTCCCCTAACAGGTCTGGCTAAAACACTGGCCAGCTAGGAGTCGCCTACAGTACGGTCATCAGATTTCTCAAAGTCCAGGTCTTCCCTCCAGTGTTTTATCCAGGCTCCAAGCCTTCAGGAAGGGAATTGAGGCTTTCGGGGGGGAATCGACTTGGTTGGAGGGAAAAGGACACAGTTCAATGCAAACTTTGTGTAACTGCTGGGATTTTTGGGAAGAATTTTGAATCCTAACAGGTCTGTTAAATCATATTTCGTAGCAGTTGGAGAACGCCTGAACGCCTTGATTTGCCACGTCGGCCCAGCAGTGGCGGCTCCAGGATTTGGCAAGTGGAGGGGACGTTGTGATGGCAGCTTCTAAGCATGGGGTCCAACTGTTTTTCATGAACCTGAACTGGTCTAATTGCTTAGAATGAGGGAACTAAAGCATGGGGAGGCCGTTGGGGCGCCAGGTTTTCAATGTGGGGAGGGGGAAAACAGAGCCGCCTCTGTAGCCCAGTGTTGAGCTGGCCAAACCAATCCGCTTTCTGATCTCCTGGCAGATTCAATAGCCACCTTGATTAAACTGATATGAATTGACAGAAATTGATATTCCGTTCAATCCATTGTACTTAATGGAAAATGTATCTTTATAGGGTCTACTATAATTACTCTTATTCTTTTCAATGGCAGCGGAGGTGTTTCGGATCAATAAGTTCTGCACCACCTTTAACGTATGGAGGTCGCCTTTAACGTATTATGTTTAGGGTCTACTATAGGCCTAATTACTCCTGGATTTACATTATAAGTATTGCATTGAACGTAGTTAAGAAAGTTTTTCTTTTCACGTTTTGATAATTTTAATTATTTTACTGCGAAAGTATCTGATGGAAATTTTTTATAAGGTTTTTGCTTACCTGTTTGACTATCGACACTTCTTCGTGTACAGTGTATTCCTTAACAGATTCAGCGAAGTTCTGCTGTATGTGATTCAGTGGCGGCTCCACCGGTGGGGGCAGGGGGGCCAGGGGGCCCGTGCCCCCTATTGAGAGCCTGGTCCCCCCAGTGGCCCCCCAGTTGGGACCCTATACTTAATGCTACATACATTAAACAACAAATGGTTGGCCCCCATGATTAGAAGTTGCCACCCCAACGCCCCCCCACTTGCCAAATCCTAGAGCCGCCACTGATGTGATTTAGTGATATGTAGTGGATTTTTTTATTGTGTTTGAATTTCAACTTGAAATAAACGTTAATATTTTAGACTACATTTTCAATCCGATCGCAACCCATGCTTCCGAGGTGCGCGAACTGTTTTAGCCTACGTTTCGCATGTAATCAGCACTCCTAGAGACATCAGTATGTTTTATGTTCTGAGGCGTTGGTGAGATATCCCGTGAAAGTAATCTCTTTACGGTCCCCTTGAAACCGCTTAGCGGTCCCCTACTGGACCGCGGACCCCAGTTTGAGAACCACTGGTTTAGACGATTGTGTTTTCTTGCATATTAATGTGTGACGTCTTCTGACTTATTTCACACGTTGCGTTGAGATAAAAATGTGACTTCAAATTCTGTGAATGTTATTAGGCATACAGTGTAGAATACCATTACGCTAACATTCAGGTGGTCTAGTTAAAATACAGTGATTATTATGTAGAGTTTTATTCCTCGAATGCCAGTTAATGAAGCAATTGGAATAGATAATGAAATGTATGCTGATTTAAGTAGGCTATACTAGCAAAGTTCTTGATGCGTTTCGATAAAAGAATATTGTGGTTTTATTGGGTATTTTCAGATCCAGACTTAAAACACATCTCTTTCAATTAGCTTTTCCTCCATAGTCGGCCATACTCTTTCTCTCTGACTGATCTCGGGAATGACCTGGTCTTTTGCAGATGGATTTGAAGTACCATCGATGGATACCCTTAGGTATTAGAACTGGTGCTATAGAAGTGCATTATTAGGCCTATTATTATTATTATTATTATTATTATTATTATTATTATTATTATTATTATTATTATTATTATTATTATTATTATTATTATTATTATTATTATTATTATTATTGTTATACTGACTGTTTTGTGTGCATTTTTATAAGCAATGTAACTACAAACTTCTTCACTTCATATTTAGTTACGTGTGTCGTTTATACGAAGACGTGTGATAGACATGTGCTTTAGTCAAATAGATCACCATCATTTTATTTAGTATCAGAGGAAATCTTCAAATTATGATAAACAATCAAGTTCGTACGTTAAAAATACATGACTAACATTCAAAATAAAATCAAGGCGCCAATAAAGTAAACAAAGCAAAACCTAAGACATGTCATACATATATTGGTAACAAAGATTTGCGATACTAAGAGGGAGAAACAGGAGAAGAGAAAAAAATCTCTGTACTGAACACATGGGTCCCATAAAAGGCAATTTCGTTCTATCTAACATCTCCATGGACACTTTGAAACAGAGACGGCTTCACGGAAGGATCTGGGGGCCGTGCCCCCTTTTGAATGAATGCCCTCCCCCAGTGGCCCCCAGTGTACGCATCATGTATGTGCTGACTTAAGAAAATTGTTGGCCCCCATGCTAGAAATTGCCACCCCAACGCCCCACCACGAACTGCTATAAATCCTCCATTGCACGGGATGGGTACTGGAGAGCGGGGACCCCCTCTATTCTGGCTGAGGTTGTCGTGAGATTTGCACAAAACCGTTGAGTAATTGGGTGGGGGGGGGTTGATAGCACTATCGAAGAGAATATGTGAATTTTCTAATAACATATTGGCTCGTTTTTACTAGTCGGACTTTTTCATTGGAAAATATCGATGTGCTGCCCCCTATTCTGGAACCCTGACTGCACCCACTAGTGGCTCATATAGAAGAATCAGGCAAAAATAATTAATCTTGATCTTGTCTTGTCTTTAACCGTCTTCACTCAGAAGATTGGTTGCATTGTGGACTGTCTTCTTCCATGTGTCATGGTCTTCTGCTGTTCTTGTCACCTGCTCTATAGTGAGTCCTTTCCATTCTTTGATGTTGTCTACAGACTTTTTTCTTGGTCTACCTTTTTTTCGTGATCCTGCCATTGTGCCTTGTATTATTTCTTTCTCTAGACAGTCCTGTTTTGTTCACAAAATATGTCCCCAGTAATTCAGTTTTCTTTTCTTTTTACTGTTTCCAATAGGGTTGGTTCATATAGAAGAATCAGGCAAAAATTAATCTTTGATCAGAAGAACCAAATTGCATGAACATTTTGACAAGAGAGACTCAGCCTATCTTGTAGGAAATGATAGGCCTACTTCTGAAGCCATTTGGTGATTACAGGAAAGCCGTTGCCTGGGACACACATAAAGCACATAGCCTATGGGTGGGCGTACGTGCATCCTAGTGACTGCATTCTATAGAATATAACTACAGTAGAACTTCGTTATAACGTACCTAGCGGGTCTGTAAAATTTTGTACGTTTTAACAGAGGAACGTTATATTGAATACAATATAATTCGATAGCGCCTTACACGTTACATCGTACATTGCTGTATGATCTGGGGGCGGGAGATGGTAGAGTGGGTTACGCGCTGGAGCGGTAGGCTGACGGAGCGGGTTCAAGCCCCGTTAGCGCCCCTACTGGCTTTCACACAGGCAGTAATGCCTCCTAAGCCACTTTAACCATGCTAAGTTTATTTTAACCGAATAGACGTTATCTCGAAGTTCTACTGTGAAGCGCAAATAGATTTTACCAGGGTTCGGAAGTGTGTGTGGGGTTTGGGCAGGGGCGTAGCCAGGAACTTGATTTGGAGGTATAACATGATTTCGGGGTGGTATAAAACTTTAAAAACTGTGAAAATCTTAAAAAATACATTACAAATTTTAAGGTAGCCTGATTTTTTTGGGGGGTGGGGGTACATATATTGATTAACCACCCCCCCGTCGCTACGTCCTTTGGTTGGGGGAGGATTGAGGGAGAGACTGGAAGTTGGGGACTTGGAGGAGTTTGGGGGAAGTGAGGGTGGGGTGATATGAAGACCAGCCGATGCTATGGAATGCCTCGGTGTCGCGATCTGCAGTGGCAACGGACGACGTTCCAGTAGATCTGGCGAACGGAATCGAAAAACTGCGAGTAGACGATCACCCCCGCTGCCGCCGAACTGTACGCCAGCCACTTGAAGGTCACCGTCAGGGCGAAGGTCATGACCTCGCGGCACGGCCGACAGACGCCGAAGACGACGCCGCTGACGGACAGCGGTAACCAGAGGACGATGTGGACGGTCATCGCGAGCAGCGTCAGTCGCGAGACGGACATCTCCTGACGGAGCGTCTGGTCGGGAATGTTGACGAAGTCGTCGTCGGCGGCGGCGGAGGCGGCGGTTGCCCGGGGACGCTCAGACCGGTGGTCCGCTCCTGGTCCCCGGTCGTGGAACCCCGATTGGCGGAGCAGAAGTAGGGCGTTGCACGAAGAGGAGGTGGAGGTGGCGGCGCGGCTGCAGTTGGGATCCGTCGACCGGAGTCCTCCGTCGCACGAGGACGATTCGACGGCAGACAGCCTGTTGTTGTTGTTGCCGCCGAAGTTAACATCGTCGCTGTCGATCGACGAGTCACGCTGACCGGTGACGCCTCTGCCCCTGCCCGTCGCTGCTGCTGCTGCTGCTGCGGCTCCTTTGCTTCCGCTGCTGCGGCGGCGGCGACTACCTCCAACTGGACCTGCTCCGTAACGACCGACGCTCGATCACCGTCGATCCCCGGCGGCGCCGACAGCGTCTCCGACCGGTTATCTTCCGACTCGTCGACCCCTCCTCCGCCCCCGCCGCAGGTCGAATCGGAGGCGTTGAACGACTCGTCCCCCTCGTCGTCGTCATCATCGTCGTCGACCGAGGCCAGAGCGTCGCTGCCCCCCGGGGTCAACCCGGCGCTGCAGAAGACCCGGCCCCGGAGAGCGTCGATCTCCCGGCGGCAGAGAACCGCGAAGCTGACGGCGACCGCCGTCGGAATGGCGAACGAAAACAGCGTCCCGAGTATGACGAAGTTCTTGTCGGCGACGAAGCAGAGTCCCGGACGGGAACGGCTGTCGGCGTCCGCCTGGCTCAGCATGAACTGGGCGATCGACTGGACGAGGGAGACGGTCCACGGGGCGCCGAGCCACAGCAGCAGCGAGCAGGCGGTCACGTTGCGGCCGTGTCGGAGCGGGTCCTTGAGGCGGAGAAAGGTGTCCATGTTCATGAAGGCCAGGTGGAGACAGGTGTTGTTGCAGAAGAACAGGTCGGCGGTTATCCAGAGCTTGCACAGGGCGTCGGAACAGCGAAATTCGCCTTCAATATTGGAACAGAGTACAGTAGAACTTCGTTATAACGGACTCGGTTATAAGTTATAACATATGGCCTACTCAATTAGCTTTTCCTCCATACTCGGTATTGCTCTTTCCCTCTGACAGATTCCTGGAATGACCTGGTCTTTTGCGGATGGATTTGAAGTACTAGACTCCAGGTCTTGGAGGGGGGATTGACTTGGCTGGACGGGGATGAGGAGATATAGTTCAATGCAAACATTTGTCAGTGATTGGATTTTTGGTGGGGGTGAATTTTGAGGTGGAGATCTCCCTCTTAACATGCCTGGATAGAACACTGAGCGCAATAATTGCTTTCATTACTTTA
This sequence comes from Metaphire vulgaris, assembly GCA_018105865.1. NCBI lineage: Eukaryota > Metazoa > Annelida > Clitellata > Crassiclitellata > Megascolecidae > Metaphire > Metaphire vulgaris. The sequence continues at coordinate 9,143,489 of CM030871.1, forward strand.
AAATCTAGCTCTAACACTTACCCAAAATCTGATTTACACTGTAGCTTCAAGAAATTTGACCATCAGAATTTTTGTCTTATTTCGCGAATCTTGTGACGTTTTTCGTAAAAATAAAAATGCGCATTCGAAGAAGTAATTTTCAGAAATACTTTAAAAATGAATTCGCAAATGAACTTTGCTGGCTTGTATGCTTCGAAAGAAGACCCGCAGGGGCGTAGTCAGGAATTTAATTTGGGGAGGGGTATAATGCGACTTGGGGTATAAATCTTTAAAAAATTTGAAATTTTAAAAAATACATTAAAAACTTTAAGGTATAGCCTGATTTTGGGGGTATATATACCGATATACCCCCTGTCGCTAAGCCCCTAAAGACCCGGTTCTTCTCCGATATTTAGATGACCCCTGTTCTAAAGGCCTTCTAGATATTTTTGTTAAAAATCATCCAAGGAACATAAGAAGACGCGGATCTCTTTGCGTGTTTTGCTAATTCTAAAAGCTCTTCTCCAGTTATAAATGACCGTGGCTTTGAATGCAGTGTTTGCCTTAAATGACGCGACCCAGTGGCATGATTATGCAAGCGTCCTTACGTCTGGCATCTGGTGAAGTTGAGCAAAATGTGAGCGTGCAAAAGGGTCGTTAGTGACATTTTCGTGGAAGGGCGCCTTTTTTATCCTCCCCAGTGGCGTAGCCAGGGAAGGGTTTGGGGGTTAACCCCCATCCCTTGACTGCCGAAAAAACGTATCTTTAATGAGTTTCTATGCATTTTTTAAAATTTTGGGGGTCATACCCCCGCCCCTTGGCTACCTGGTTGTAGAAGAAAGTACGATATAACGGTTTAAGAGGTGACTACCTTCTTTTTTTGCTTGTCAAGACTTTTTCCGATGTTCGTCACGTTCAAAACCAAAAACCAAGCCCCCCTTCCGAAAATCCTGGCTACGCCACTGATCCTCTCCCCCCCCCACCAGCACCGCCCCTGTGGATCCAGGTTGACGGGAGGAGGCATTCTAATTTATTGCTCCATCCTTTCATTCGTTCGATTTTGCCAATATCGTCATCGCCCAGACGCAGGCAAATGGTTGGCGAGATAATCTTCCTATCGGGAGGTCGTAAATATCGTGGTCGCTCCCCCATCCGCCCCTATCCCTGTTTACAGGCGCATCTCCGTTTGCCTATTGATGATGACGGTCGGCTCGTTTAGTTCCGTAATAAATCGCCAGGCGCTCAAAACTGCATTTCGACTACAATTCGCGATAGCCAGTCAAAGATCCGGCTGAAAACGCATTAAAAGAACCCCCCCCACACACACACAAACACATAGACACACTTACATATACATCACCCCGGGCAGGGTTTAAATTCTAGGCCGTTTCCTGGGGAAAATTTGCCCTTTCCATGCCCTTTTCAAATTCCACCGGAAATTTTGGCATACCACATCAACTAACAGCAGCCCCCTAGCTGACTTCCCCCGCCTTGTCAGTTTCCCCCGGGAGTCTAAAGTCTTGATTAAACACTGACACCGGGGATATTTTTACACCCATAACACCTCCAATTTGAGACCTACACCCCTCTAATACCCCCAAATCTGAGCCTGTGATGACCGTTTTTTTTTGCGTTTCAGGCTTTTTCGGCAAGGATGCCCCCAAATTTACCGACATCCCCCTAATTTATAATCCTAGAAATAACCGTGCATCACACACTTGCATATAGGCCTACATACATATGCATCTTCTTTTTAGGTGCCCTATTCACTACGTTGGCGACCGTGGACCTCCACGTCTCCCTGTCGCTTGTAGATTGTATTAGCTCCACTGATGATGTTATATCTTTCATGTCACATAGCAAACTTTTGATAAAAGTCATTTTTTGCTTCCCTCTTGCTCTTCTTCTCTCCACCTTTCCAGTTGTAACTAGGTTTTCCAGGCCCTTTTTCCTCATTATGTGTCCGACATATTCGAATTGCCTTTTCCTTAATTATAGTTTGCATCAGTTTTCATTATGTAGCCTATTTACAGTTATCAGCATTTCTTGGTTAGCTTTTTTCTGTCCATACTGTAGTATCTTCAACATTCTCTTCAAGAAACACATTTCCAACGCCTTCAATTCTTTCCTCATTCGCTTAGAAATGGTTCCTTCTACCTCTTTATACATATCTCGATGATCACACACAAACACACACACACAAACACACACACACATATATATATACACTTATACAATACAGTAGAACTTCGTTATAACGTACTTAGCGGGTCCATAAAATTGAGTACGTTATATCCGAGGTACGTTATATCCAATACCATCCAATACCATCCAATACATCACATTGCGGTGCGCTATAACCGAGGATACGTTATAACCGAATCAATTATATCGTACATGATACAGTATATATATAAATATATATATATATATATATTATAGAGCGCCCTTGACTTTGGCAGGCGCCATGCGTACGGCGCTATATAAATTGTCTAGATAATAATTATATTTATATATAGGGGTGGCGCAAAAACCGGAATATATTAAATGCAAACCTAAATGTCACTAGTCCGGATTTTTGCGCCACCTTATATATATATATATATATATATATATATATATATGTGTGTGTGTGTGTGTGTCTGTCTGTGTATGTGTACGTGTGGGTGCTTCGAGATGTGAGGCAATTTCCTATGTTTGCCGGAGTTTCTCGTCATCAAAGCGGTGTCTGTTGTCTGTATTCAAACCGTCGGCTTCATATAGCGCCAGCCGGATATATCGAGCTGCGCTGCGGTTGGGCATGTATACTGGACGCTATTTCTGTCGGCGTTGAACGGTCGTCGAAACTATTTCCGGAATCCAGATCTACTGGTAACCATTGTCGTGTTTTGAATGACGATGAACGACGATTTCCCACCGAACATTATTCGATATGAATAATTAGAAGAGGTCGACTTCCGTTTTGACGCTCGATGAAAGCTTTGAAATTACAACAATTCTGAATCTCCATCATGTGGTGTCCTGATTGCAAACGCCCCCCCCACCCCTCAATGTTTCAACAGTAGACCCATTCTACCGGTGGTGGGGTTGTCGGATGACAGAGATCATCAACTACACAAAAAATAAAAATTGGGTTTGATTGGACTGGAAAGCAGGGATATTTTTACACCCCCAACACCCACCCCCCAATCTAAGACCGACACCCCCAATACCCTCAATCTGAACCAGGGATGACCTTTTTTTGCTTGTCAGGCTTTTTTGGCAGGGGGGCACATAAAATATACCAACACCCCCTCCAAATTGATAATCCTAGTAATAACCCTGCTGGAAAGTGATCCTAAATTGCAAAATAGGGGGTTATTCAACACTGTTACAGATTGGAAAAGTAAGAAAATGCTGGGTTTATAAATGAAAAATAGCATCTACATGAGCGGGAATTCCACTTGTCCTCCTTCCTATTTATATATTGTTGCTTTTTGTTAGAGACCAGTATAGGGTGACCCGAATTCTGTCTGACACTAAACATTCGATAAGGTCGGAATGAGCGCGCGACAGAATTCAATATCTGCGTTCCACTGTATCAATCTACAGCAGAACTCTATATTGATATTCTTTGCAAACGCCTGCCATAGGACTATACTGTACAGGGTGGCGCAAAAAACCGGACTAGTCACATTTAGGTTTGCTCTTATTATAGTCCGGTTTTTGCGCCACCCTGTCCGATGTGTTTTTTTTATTCTTCAATTAATCCAGTCATATAGGCGAATGTAACAAGGTAACAGGAAGCAGTGGCGGCTCCACCAGAGGGGCCAGAGGGGCCCGTGCCTCTCTATTGAGTGCCTGCCCCAGTGCCCCCCCAGTTGGGACCCTATACTTAATGCTATATACATTAAACAACAAATGGTTGGCCCCCCACTTGCCAAATCCTAGAGCCGCCACTGACAGAAAGGATCAAACTAACCATTGTGAGCAGAGGCAAATAACCGAGTATTCGTCTAAGGCGGCGTTAGGTAATTGTTTTGTTACATTGCATTTCGTAGAGACGGTCGTAAACCTATCCGCTTGTAATTAATTAATATTGCGATATAAAAACGAGATGCAGCCGACACGTAGAGATTTGATATGTTGCTGTTTTGGCATTTTGGCGATTTTTTGTTTTTTTCGAATCAAAGATAACAGCTGCATTGGACGAATGGACGCTGGATTAGAGGACTGTATGAGCGACAGGGGAGTAGCGACGGGGTATATCGGTATATACAATAACCCCCCCCCCAAAAAAAAAAAAAAACAACAGGCTACCTTAAAGTTTTAATGCGTTTTTAAAATATTTTCATAGTTTTCTAAGATTTATACCCTCACCCCTACCACAAATCACATTGTACCCCCAAATCAAATTCCTGATACGCCCCTGATGAGCGACAGTGGTTTTCAACACGAGAAATCCTACTAAATCACTTAATACCCAGTTATTATTATTGTTACTTTTATTAATTATCATAATCATTATCATCATCATGATCATTTGAATTTACGCCGCACCTGATCTTTGGAACTCTATCCCAACTTCCCTCCGCAGACTTGGACACTTTCCAACAGTAAAATCTGAATCCTCGTTTCCTATAATTCCTGCATTATCTCCTCAAGTCTTCAGGTATAAGCCTAAATCCTTCCTTTTTCTGAAATCATTTTCTCCATAGCTGTAACAACCTAGCCTCACTGCCCTCCGGATACTGTATATTGACCATTGCCTGGCCGATCTTTCACCTTTCCCATAGCTATTTTAAGAAAGGCTGAGCGCCTAAGAATAGGCAGCTACTTTTGTGCTACTTGCCAACGCGCTATATAAATTGTTATGAGTTGGCTTATTCTCCCACTGGTTGGGTAAGTTTTAGTCTCTAGGCGGTGCTGTGATAACTAATGTGTTGTGTATGGCTTTGAACTATTCTGTCTTTGCTTCCGGTCGAGGAAGTAGGCTGGGCTAACTTCCGGTTTTTCCGGTGAGCTGAATGGACTTTGCATGAATTAAATATTGCATTAAAATCTATAGGAGTATCCAGAACAATCTCTATGGTCTCTGATCTATGCCCACCAGCAAGAAATCTGCTTCTGTCATTGGCGTCTATTAATAGACGACAATGGTTTCTATGGTTTCTACCCACCAGTGGGCGGAGCAACCGGACTTTGTTGGTAAACACTGGATACTACTATTAAATCTTATCTCATTACACAACATCGCGCCGCGAGCTATCAGCAAAATCCACGAGATTTTACTTACTTACTTACTTACGTTATCATGTGCATTATCTTTTGCGTTATCATTATCATTATTATTAGCGTTATCATTAGCTTTATTACTGTTTTTCACCTTGCCACGTGACCACGATTGCCGGCGGCATGACGGAAACGGCCATGGTTGCGTGCAGCACGGCCAGAGAAAGGGCGAAGTAGTAGCTGGTGTGATGGAGACGCGTATCCCACTTCACCGCCAGACAGGTCACGACGCTTCCCACGATAGTAACCAACGGCAGGAGGCTGACCAGCCCCAGTCCCACCACGGGAGCGTGGCCCCCGACGGGGTCGGTTGTGGTATTCAGCCGGAGATCCAGGACTGCTTCGAAGAGCAGACGATTGGAAGAAGAACCTCTGGACGTCCAATTGTAGGTGGCGATAACGTCATCGTATCCATTGAAAACCATCATTTGAACTAGAACGTCTCTACGATAGACAAAGCGGACAGAATTATATATATATATATATATATATATAATTTTCTAAACCGTAGGCCTATAGCGTAATACTGGGCGGAGCTTGATGAGGTGACGTAATTTTATAATCGTTTGATTGGACGTTGCTCCGTCGTACGTCCGAGAATCGTTTAAGGGAAGGAAACACAGCGAAGCTCTCCCGTCATGTTTGACTGGCAAAAAATCTAGTAATAGATGGCGACCGCTCATTATTCGGTGGTGGATGTGGAAATTTTAAGTCAATGTTAATCACTACGTTTTGACTATCGAAAATGTCAGAATTTCACAAACGCTGCTTTGAAAACTACGCTGTGTGGAGAGAAGGCAGAACTAACAAAGAAATATAATTATACCTGTAGGCCTATGCGCCTGTCCCCCAATGACGGATTTACCACTGTACAACCGATACATTTGTACAGGGTCCACCAGCAAAATATGGGCCACTTTTTCTTTCAACAATATTTTATAATGTTTTTATGATTTATTTCTTTAAACAACTTTTTTCCGAAAATGCTGACCACATTGTGTTGGGTAACGAGGAAGCAAGGTTTTCTGCCTGCACGCGTGCCGTCCATCATGCGTGCCATCCGTGGGATTGGTGGGTAGGCTTAAGCTTAAGCCTTTAATAATATCCGCCAATGAGTTTATTCGTTGTTTTTAGCGATGACTTTGCGACCATAATCGCCGTTTCCCTGACTCCAGCATCGATCCCAATCAATAAAGCGATCATTGTGCACCGCACGATTCTGCTATAGAGCCGTAAGCGCTATAAGCCCTATAATATTGTGAAGAAACTATAGTGCCTAGGTTGTATGCAAATTCAAGTGCAACTTTTCCAGTTTATTCATAGGCGGATTTAGAGTTTAATATATGCATGGTAGGCTAGCGTGGGAGTCTGGAGGTGCCATCCAGCACGCTTGCCATCCATCATGCGTGCCATCCGTGGGATTAGATTCCTGGCCTTTAATCATATCCGCCAATGTGCACGGCTGTGTAGGCCAGTGTGGGGTTAAAGTCTCCGGCGATGCTTCTAACTCAATTGATATTTGACAATCGGTGACGTACCTATAGCATGGCAGGTAGGCAAGTGCCCTGGGCACCACCTGAAGGGACGAAAAAACCTCCGGGATCTTGCTTTCTACTCAGCTGTAGAAAGAGAAGAAACTGAGAAAACTGACTTTGAGCACATCATAGACCAGTTCGCATCAGTAAAAGTAAGAAAAGGGCAATTGTAGTTTTAATCTTGTGTCAATAAAATGTTATGATTTGTTAATTAAAGATTTGTTAACCTGCTGATTTAATATTACGACCCCCTTGCCTTGGGCGCCAGATACCCTAACTTCCCTAAGTAGACCCCGTTGACTACCAGTGAGAACTGATTGCCGACAGTAGGAAAGGGCCCTGATCCATCTTCTCTATTATATTATTAATAGCAGCTCATATGACTGATATTCGCTATCGAATTCCAGATTTAATATGCAGTTATAAAACTTCGGCGTCGTGTTGCAATGAACTCCTGCTACAACTGTGGTCTCCAATCGTTCATGGCGGACCAGAAAACATCATTATGGGGACAAGGTGTTTCGTTTGTCTCGATATGACTCTCTCGACATAGAGTGTCAGCTCCTATAGACAGTAAATCAGGAGGCGTTCTATTGGACCATGGTTCTAATGTAGGTCGATTTTAATGAAAAACTATATCAATGTGTTTGCTAGAAAATTTGCTTTCATGCAACACTATTCTCGCTTGTACATTTTATAAATATCTTTCGCACAACACAATATATGAAACATAATAAAAAATAAAATAATAATAATATATTATGATTATGATGATGATGATGATGATGATGATTATTATTATTATTATTATTATTATTATTATTATTATTATTATTATTATTAATGTCACTTAAAGTGGTTCCGACACAGCGCAGATTCTACTGAACCACTCTAAACCCTATTATTATTATTATTATTATTATTATTATTATTATTATTATTATTATTATTATTATTATTATTATTATTATAAAGTTCCATGGAAGGTATATATATAATATATATATACATAATTGCAGTTACAAAACCCAGCACATTAAAATCGACCAGCATCTGGAAAAGTAATCGCGATTTTATGAAGCGTGAATACTCCTACATTAGACATTATAGCCCGACGCGGTCAGTATAGGTCTATATTGGCCAAGAGTGTCCTCCGAGATGGAAATCAATTCCAGGCGCGCTTTCCCCTTGATCCTCACAATCCTCAATCCTAAATGCCTCGACTTGTAAGCTGTCTGAGTCGTCGGTTTGTGCTCGAGCGAGCAGACGAAAGATGCCGGGACTTGGCAGTTCGCACACAGAAAACGTCTCTTCGCAGAGATCAAAATCTTTCTGTCTTTGATCGACGAAAACGGCGGACGTGTCCGCGGAGATAATCACGTCCATGTTCAAATCTTTCGCGTTCATTATTGTGGATCCGCTGTCTCTAATGTCAACGAAACCAGCGCTTGACATCAAAGAATCGCTCTATTCAAGTTCAATTATACAGCGGCGTAGCTAGCGTAGGGCAGGTATACAGATGCCCTGGGTGCCACTTGAAGAGGACGCCAGAAAAACAGTGGCGGCTCCACAGGAGGCCCCGGGGGCCCGTGCCCCCTATTGAGCGCCTGCCCCCCCCCATTGGTCCCCCTGTTGGGACCATGTGCATAATACTACATACCTAACAACAAATGGTTGCCCCCCATGATTAGAAGTTGTCACCCCAACGCCCCCCCCCACTTGCCAAATCCTGGAGTCGCCACTGCAGAAAAAATCTTGCTCTCTACTCAGCGTAGAAATTGGAGAAACCGAGAAAACTGACTTTGATGGGCACATCGCAGACCAGTTCACGTCAGTAGAAGCAAGAAAAGTGCAGTTGTCACAAAGTAACAGTTGCAGTGTTGACTGGAAAACAGACGCAGCTGCGGATGGCTGAAGCAAATTCTGAAATCGCAGCTGAATCTCTGCATGAGATTTGGAAACTTGTATCTTCTACGAATACAATTTTTTAGGGTACTTGTTTGCTAAAATTTATAAGAGAACAGTAATATGCAATATCAAACGCTTGTTTTGTTTAATCCCGTTCGACCAAATTTAGAATGTTTATTGGGACATTCGTCAAAATGTTGAAATTAGGCACAACAAGGGTTATTTCTAGGATTATCAATTTGGTGGGAGAGGTTGATATATTCTGGGGGTGCCCTGCCGAAAAAGCGTCACGTGACGAATATATTTTAAACGAATAAATTTCGATCTCCGCGCGATGTCCCTGATGAAAAATGTTTAAGATGTAACCAAGGATATTTTTACACCCCTAACACCCCCAACACCCCCAATCTGAGACCGACGCCCCCTCTCAACTCCCACCCCCAACTCTGAGAGCCGGATGGCCTTTTTCTGCTTGTCAGACTTTTTCGGCATAGCACCCCCAGAATATACCAGCACCCCCAGATTGATAATCCTAGAAATGACCCTGGTTGTGCCTAATTGCAACATTTTGACGAATGTCCCAAAAAACATTATAAATTTGGTCGAAAGCTGAAGAAATAAAATCTTACCGACTAAAAAAAATCCCCAGAAATGTTCTTCTCTTCGAATTTTCGCAGAAGTACGTTTTAATCCGAGAAACATCTCAGGTTCAAACAAACAGCAATGCTGGTCAGCGAAACCGTTCCGCAAATCCCTTACCTTGGGAAACATTCATCGTATCCTCTTGCTTTGCGGTTGCATCTAAGCCTACCCTTGGTGCGCATTGAACACACGATCCACGGGTAGAGTCAGTGGCGTAACCAGGATTCCAGAATAGGGGCGGGGACACATCGACCAGTGTTTTATTCAGACTCCAGGTCTTGGTGCAGTGGCGGTTCCACCGCCGGCCAGGGGGGACGTGCCCCCCTCTATTGAGTGCCTGCCCCAGTTGTCCTCCCTGTTGGGACCCTATACTTAATGCTACATACATTAAACAAAATGGTTGGCCCCCGTGATTAAAAGTTGCCACCCCAACGGACCCCCACTCGCCAAATCCTGGAGCCGCCACTGCCTTGGCGGGGGAGGGGAGTTGACTTGGCTGGAGGAGAAGAGACACAGTTCAATGCAAAAAATAGCGCTGCGATTTTGGGGGGAATTTTGAGGTTTGGGGAGAATCCCCCTCCTAACAGGCCTGTATAAAACACTGCACATCGACATTTTCGAGCAAAAATAACGTCGTGAAATGGATTCCATCGCACATCTCAAATATTCTTTTCGATCGTGCGACCTACCCTCCGCTCCCCCATATTCTGTCAACGGGTTTCGCAAATCTCACGACCGGCCCCGGTCAGAATAGGGGCCCGGATCCCAAGCCCCCAGAGATATTTTTACACCCCCTAACACGCCCCCAACAACCTCCAATCTGAGACCGACACCCCCAATCGAGGGATATTTTGACACCCCCAACACTCCCAGAATTTGAGACCAACACCCCTGAACACCCCATCTCAGCTAGGGATGACCTTGTTTCGCTTGTCATGCTTTTTGGAGACTTGATAAGTTTTTTTGCTTGTCAGACTTTTTCCAAATTCCGACACCCCCGAATTTTCCCGACACCCCTCAAATTCACAATCCTAGAAATAACCCTGCAAGCCACCGACCCCGTAGCTACGCCACAATGGCTGATTCCGCATTCGGGGACGTATAAAATATTAACGCGTTAGGCTTTGGCTAGCGAAAGATGGCAATCTATATGGAGGAAAGAAAGATCGTTGAATCCTGCGGTGAATGTCGGATCATGCTTGTTTGGCGACACTGCGGTCACTTCAACGCAGCATGACAGTGTGTGCTCTTTAGGGGCCATCCATAAATGACGTCACGCATTTGGAAGGGAGTGGTTCAAGCATTTGCGACGATGTGTGACGACGAGGGGGAAAGGGGTTTCCAGAAATGTGACGTCACATAATACTAAATATTTTATTAATACCGCAATGCAATGTTGCCGCAAAATTGAAAGTATTTTACGCTTATAATTATTTTACACTTCACTTTTTAAAAAGAAATTGAAAAGTTTCTGAATATTGTTTCAACAATAATAATTATAATTAATATTTTCAAACGAAACCTTAATTTTGACCTTGGAAAGATGACAAGAGGGGGATTAACGTGTTGCGACGTCATATTTGAGGGGTCTGACTTTCTGTGACGACGTGTGACGAGGGAGAAGGGAAATAAACTGCCAAAAATCGCGATACGTAATTTATGGATGGTCCCTTACGGCATGACGCGCCTAGAGTCTGAAGGGGAAAAGGGCTTATTAGCAAGTCGCAAGCATTCGTAGCGCTGTGAATTTTCTTCTCTAATGACTGCGTTTTTACATCGGTAATCTCACTCACGGCGTGCGATCATTTCCTTTCATTAACTATGGTCTGGAGATGAATGACAGGAGAGACAGAATCACGTCTAATGACGACGGCGTGACCGCATCCTCTCGACTCTTTCCAGACAAGCAGCTTCTAATTCTGTATCTCACTTCGTTGACACGATGATACTTGCCTCCGTTGCATGACACCCAAAGAGAATGCACTCTGTAATTGAATCTAAATGAAATAGGCTAAACTAGATTTCGCTGTAGTAGTAGTAGTAGTAGTAGTAGTAGTAGTAGTAGTAGTAGTAGTAGTAGTAGTAGTAGTAGTAGTAGTAGTAGTAGTAGTAGTAGTAATAATAGTAATAGTAGTAGTAGCAGTAATAGCAGCAGTAGTAGCAGCAGCAGCAGCAGTAGTAGCAGCAGCAGCAGTAGCAGCAGTAGTAGCAGTAGCAGTAGTAGTAGTAGTAGTAGTAGTAGTAGTAGTAGTAGTAGTAGCCGTAGGACCCCATTTCCTGCCACTTGGTGACCCTGGTTGGTCGCTGTGAAGCTTTTCTGAAGATGCGTTAGGAGAGACTGACACGCAGCTGAGAGAGATGGTGTTTGTTAACCGCAGTGGGAATGTGAAACATCGCTTACTGTCCTCTTCAAAGAGCTCTCGTTTATGTATCCTCCTCGGTTGACTCTCTGTCTCTGTCTCTCTGCTTCTGCCTCTGTCTCTCTCTCCACGTCTCTGTATCTGTCCGTCTCTCTGCCTGTCTCTCTCTCTCTCTGCCTCTCTCTCTCTCTCTCTCTCTCTCTCTCTCTCTCTCTCTCTCTCTCTCTCTCTCTCTCTCTCTCTCTCTCTCTCTCTCTGTATGTCTATGTATCTGTCTCTCTTGCTGTCGCTGTCCAGCTCTTTCTGTGATCTGTTTCTCTGCGTCTCCCTGTGTGTGTCTCTGTCTCTCTCTCTGCCTGTCTTTCTCTCTTTCTGTCTGTCTCTGTCCTGTCTCTTTGTATATATATATATATATATATATAATATATATATATATATATATATATATATATCTGTCTATGCCTTTGTCTGTCTTTGTCTTTGTGCCTGTATCTGTCTGTCTATGTCTCTGTCTCTCCCTCCACCGTCTTGACCAGATGGAATGCAGTCCTGTCTCGTCTCTTGTGTGTCTTAGAATATAATCTCCTGTATCATGCAGTCGCTAGTTCGATGTCGATGTATCGCTGCTCTGGCCTCGGCGGATGCCACAATTTTATCGCCGGACAAATCCCCGGAGATCGAAGCGTTTCCGAAAAATTCCAGGAATTCTCTGCCCTAAACAACCAGCGTCGCTGCTCCAGTAAAAGACGGATCTTTATTTTCGATGACGGCAAACATCTATACATGGCCTCATCCTCGATTCGAGCGGAGAAATATATCGGGTATTTCGAATCTCCAGAGCGAGGAATTTATATAGCGCATACGCACGTGACAGAATCGACATATCGACATATTCGGCTCCGGAATAGCAAATGAATAGAGTTGATGTTACATAATTTCGCACAAGATACGAGCTCAGAATGGTTTATGGTTGGCCTGACGTTCCATAATAATGAACCAAGACTAACCATAGATAGATTGCCAATAATAAAGGCCACATTTGATGGAAATTATGTGGATTTTCCCTATAAATATTTTAGATGTTGGCTAGCATGATAGGTGTTTTCGAGCAATATGTCTAAGTCATTACGAGACCAGTTTTATTAGAAACTTCTGCTTATTACTTATTGACGGGCGCGCGAATCGATTGATGCATGGATGTATGAATGGACAGATAGAGACAAATAGAAGACATCAGTTGACCATTCGCCTCGTTAAGAATAATAATCGACAATTTTCTCCTTCATGCTAGGGAATGATCGGATCAATGTTCCCTCTAATTTTTTGTAGTACGTGTGTGCATGAAATTACTTGTGTGTAAAATTGTACATAGAAAGCCAACTGCTGTGCAGTAAGTACGTGTATGATATGAAAGCAGTGGAAACAATGTTCAAAAATTGTGTGCGCTCCATTTTTTTTCCTTTGTGCGCTTGCCCAGCTTAGAGGGAACACTGGACTGGATGTGTCTTTTCCACCGGATACCGGACATTTCGAGTCAATATTTGTCAGACCCGGAGCGAATAGCACCAATATAAACGGCGTGCGTGTGAAATATCTATCATATTAAAATCGTTATCTGTATGTCTGTTACCTTCAAACGTTCTGATTGGTTGACTATTGGTAGACGGTTTAGACCGTTTAGTCCTTACGTCGCGATGCGTTGGTGGACGATGTTCGAAGACGACGTTGCTATTGGTAACAATTGTTCGTAGAACCGGTTTAGTCGAGTCAGTGCAGCATCAGAGGGCTGGGCGTGCGACGACGTTGCTATTGGTAACAATTGTTCGCAGCAATTTTAACGTACATTTGAGCGTACACAAAAAATACGTGTACAGCGTCACAAATGGCCACAGTTGCGTGATTTTAACGTACATAGGCCTAATTATTACGTGGCGCAGAGCTTGGCTAGGTGGCGATCATTGAAATGTTGTTCAGCATGAATTCAATGATTGGGTATTAGGTATAGGTATTGGATTAGTATTATCCTGCACTGCGAGCGAAGCGAGCGCGAGCGAAGCGAGCCTCTTTCTAGTAAAGTAAAGAAGACTCCTTAGGCCAGCGGTTCTCAACCTTTATAGTGCCGCGACCAGTGTTTATTCTAGCCCCCTTGACATTGGGGGGGATTTTGAAATGTTTGGGGGGGGCAAGGTTTGAGTTTCCACACGTTTGGGGGGGGGGGAAATTTCCATTTCCCCAGCCAACATCTAAAAAAATTTGGAGGGGAATTTTCAAACTTGGGGGGGGATTCCCCCCCTAAGAAGGCCTAGAATAAACACTGGCCGCGACCCTTTTAATTCAATTAACCATGATGTGGCGACCCCCTAACTGTAAAATTATTTTCGTTTACAAGGTAAACTGCTAAAATAATAATGCTACGACAATCGAATTGTTCAAAATCGTTATTATTTAATTGTCTCCATGTCTATCCTCGAATGACAATTATAGTAAAACAACTAGTACGTTGTAACTACCACTGAGGAAATTTTGTAGAATAATAAGAATAGAAACAACCCCATATTTCTGATAGTATCGGGCGACCCCTGGCATATCGTCAGTCGACCCCCTTGGGGTCGCGACCCACAGATTGAGAACCGCTGCCTTAGGCTATTGCACGTGTACAAGCACAAGATTTCTTTAAACGTTTTAAAATCACAATTGAAAGTTTGCAGCTTCAAAGTTGGAAGCTAAGGAGAATCTTAGGCCTATACAGAAATATCTTTACACCCCTAACACCTCCCAAACCCCCTCCAATTTGAGACCGACACCCCTCACATCCCCCAATTTCAGCTATGGGATGACCCTTTTTTTGCTTGTCAGACTTTTTCGGCAGGGGACCCCCAGAATTACCGACACCCCCTCAATCGATAAACCTAGAAATAACCCTGGGCCTATCAAGTTCAGTTAGAATCAGTATTCAATATCAAAATCAATGTGACAATGAGATTCGGATTCGGTTATTATCCGCTATGAGTATTTGGCGAATCCGGATAGTGCCAAAGATCTTATTATCCGGTCGGAGCCAATGTCCGGATCGGTTTCCGGTCATTCCATGCTTCGTGCGTTCATTCGAGTTTCCTTTCAATTCATATTTAGATATTTAGATGAATGTTTTCGATCGAGATTTCCCTTTCTCCTTCGTCCATTCTTCTCTCTCTCTCTCTCTCTCTCTCTCTCTCTCTCTCTCTCTCTCTGTCAGTCAGTCAGTCAGTAAGTAAGTCAGTCAGTCTGGCAGCCAGTCAGTCAGGCAGTCAGTTAGTCAGCCAGTCAGGCAGGCAGGCAGTCTGTCTGTCTGTCTCTGTCTGTCTCTCTAGTTCTGTCTCACTCAGTAAGTAAGTAAGTAAGTAAGTCAGTCAGTCAGTCAGTCAGTCAGTAGGTCAGTCAGTCAGTCTGGCAGTCAGTAAGTCAGTCTGTCTGTCTCTGTCTGTCTCTGTCTGTCCGTCTGTCTCTCTCTCTTTCTCTCTCTCTCTCTCTCTCTCTCTCTCTCTCTCTCTCTCTCTCTCTCTCTCTCTCTCTCTCTCTCTCAGGGCGATTCAGAAGAGTTCGTGACCCTGGAACTTACCACGCTTCCCGCCCTCGCCTCGCTTAGACACAAAACCTCGATTTTCTACATTAACGAAGACAATAAAATTTAATGTTTCGAGTTTGGCGTAATAAACCAAACAGGAGAGAACAGCTTCAGTCCTTATATATCTCCCAGAAATCGACTTTCCTTCCTTGAAGGAAATTAGAAATTTAACATAATCGCTCATCCATGATTAATTTGTTTTCTAAGAGAGGCTTTTCTTTACTCTTCCAGTGCCACCGTCTCAAAGGAGACATTCGACTCAGCCTATAGCTTCTACTACTTCGGTAGAATTTATGTTATCCGATATCTCTACACGAGGCGGGAGTCTTGGAGGATGTGGATATGTGGATGAATATATGGATGGATGAATGAATAGATGGTGGATGGATGGATGGATGGATGGATAGATGGATGGATGGGTGTATGGATGATCAGTAGGTAGAATAATCCAGATGGGTATATTGGGAATAGGATAGCGTGGGGCTCCTAGGCTGGAACACTTTTTAATAATAATAATAATAATAATAATAATAATAATAATAATAATAATAATAATAATGTGATTTTAAGTGGTTTAGGAGGCTAAGTAAGCCTGTGTGAAAACCAAATTGCAAAGAAATTTATTCCAAAATACTTTTGATCTAGACTTCTAAACGATGTCCCATATCTCAGATTACGTGCGTTTTAAGCAATATTTCTTGCTACATTTCTCGATAATTGTCAAGCTCTGGGGGGGGGGCAGCGGGTGGAGATGGGTGGGGGCGCTGCCAAAATTCCAAACTGTCAAGACGATTTCTCGCCAATGATGATGCTTTGCAATGGTTGTGTATCTCTGTTGATTAATCATCGTCAACCTCTCCTCCTCCTCCTCATTCTCCTCCTCCTCCTCACGCTTCGTTCCTTTGCAGCTGTCACTGGCGTCCGCTGTTAATCTCGATCGAGTCACTCGTTTGGTGTCCTACGCTATTCCAGGTTGCCAATTCGTATCAACTGTGATTACTTCTCTTCCCTCTTCTCTCTTTCCTCTTCTCTATTCCCTTCCCTTCCCTTTCCTTCCCTTTCCTTCTCTTTGTTTTTCTTCTCTCTCTCTTCTCTCTCTCTCTCTCTCTCTCTCTCTCTCTCTCTCTCTCTCTCTCTCTCTCTCTCTATCTCTCTCTCCAGTACCGGTACTTTAATTCTAGGAAAATAGCTCTGGAAAGTGGAAACCCATTTCACATCTGATTTGTCGTAAGAAATTATAATTGAACGTGCTCGCTGACACTATAGATAAATAGATAGGTCTATATTAAAGAAATACATGCGAACGTCTTTACAAGAAACTAAAAGACTCGAACATTTAATTTATCATTAAAACTGTGCGTCAAAACTCTCTCTCTACTTAGCGGTAGAAAGAGAAGAAACTGAGAAAACTGACTTTGAGAGGCACATCATAGACCAGTTCACATCAGTAAAAGCAAGAAAAGTGCATTTGTAGTTTTAAACTTGTGTCAATAAAATGTCATGATTTGTTAATTGAAAATTTGTTAACCTGGATGTTTACTTTTCTGTCTCTGACTCCCTGCTACGTAAGCAAATACCCTAGGATACGCCTCTGAATATGACCATTAATGGTCGGTCTATTTCCTTTCAGAACCTCGGGTCAACGCGTTGAAGTTTTCGTCCTAAGAGCTTGGTCATTAGCATTTTTATAGCGCCTTTAGTGAAGCATAAAACCCATCGATAAAATTAGACCCACGGTCATTTGACCACGGTCTAAAACGACGCATTCATCAAACTGAGTCGCGAGACATAATTTACGATCACATATTTATATAGCGATAGGGTGCGATTTGTGACCTGGAGCAGTGGGGGGGGGGATATGTCGAGCTTGGGGGGGTTGCAGTCGTTGGAAACTGTAGCAGTGGGGGGATGTAGTGGTGGGGGATGTAGCAGTAGGGGGATGCAGTTGGGCAGTGGAGGGAGATCCCCCCCCACACAAATCGCGCCCTGTATAGCGCTATGTCTTACGATGCGGGGGCCTGTCTAAAGGCGAATATCTGGCCGGCGATCAAGCCATTAATCTTCATGCTGGAATCAGAGTAAAAGATTGAAGAAACCGGGGCTACCTGCTGTCGCGCTTCGTGTTTCATTAGCAGCGCCCCGAGCGGCTATTTTAACACGTCGACCGCCGACAATGGTCTTGGCATGGAGCCGGGTTACTATTCAGATTTTATAAACGCAATGACGTATATATACGCCGCTCAGAGCGTCAAAAAGGCGACGAGTTATTACGTCTCCGGCGGTCACCATGTCAAGCACAGCCTGGCTAGATATCTGACGGACGAATAGGCAAAGCGAACAAGCATAGGAATACGATTAAGAAACAGAATAGGCAGCTACTGCGGTACTACGTTTACCAGTTAGATTTTATAAACGTAGCGACGTATAATGTACGTTGCCCGCCGCTCAGAATGACAAATTCGCGACGTTATGTTTCGTCGCAGGCGTCCACGGGGTTTAATCTAGGCCGTTTCCGGGGGAGGAAATTGCCCTTTTCCCCACGGAAATTTCAAATTCCCCCGGAAATTTTGGCATAGGCCTACTACATCAACTAATAGCAGCCCCCTAGCAGAATTCCTCCCGGCTTAGTCAGTTCCCCACCCCCCGGAGTCCAGGAGTCTAGATTAAACACTGGGTGTCCAATATCTTAAGAAGCCGTCTGCTCGAAGTATGAAGAAGTCTTTTAGGCGCGGTTTAGTTGTCTCTAACGCTTTCAACAGCAGGCGACGTATGACAATTTGGATAGTTTCGCGGGAAAATGGTGTGCTTCGTAAAAACCAAACCCGAAGTCTGTTTTTCCCCGGGCGCGTTTCGATTTGCTTTCGTCGCGACCGGAGTGTTGCACACGGCTCTGTCGCCGCATCGTAATGGATCAGGGCCCAGGGGTCCTATTGAGACGCCGGTCGACCGGTCGACCGGTCGACCGGCCGGAGAGAAGGCGAGAACCGCGTCCATTTTCCATAACTGTCGTTGGCAATCATTCACCGCTTTGTCAAGGCCTTCTAATTTCCTTCTCTTTGCTGCTCCGCAAGAGAGAGAGAGAGAGAGAGAGAGAGAGAGAGAGAGAGAGAGAGAGAGAGAGAGAGAGAGAGAGAGAGAGAGAGAGAGAGAGAGAGAGAGAGAGAGAGAGAGAGACGAAAGATAAGGAGAGCCGTCGAGCTCGACGCGAAAGGAATTTTATTCCCAACGGCGTGTTATAAACATCTCTCCCTCTCTCGCCGTCTCTCTCCCTCTTTCTCTCTGTCTCACTTCCCTCTCTGTCCCTCTTTTCGCATCCATCTGTCTGTCTGTCTGTCTCTGTCTCTGTCTCTCTCTCTCTCTCTTCCCTACATCCCATTCTATCTGTCTCGCCATATCCCTCTCTAGGTCTCTCTCCCTATTTCTCTCTCCCTATGTCTCTCCCTCCCTTTCTTCTATCCTCTCTTCCGCTACGTCTCTGTCTGTCTGTCTGCATGTCTGTCTGTCTGTCTGTCTGTCTGTCTGTCTCTCTCTCTCTCTCTCACTCACTCTTCCCCCACTGTAGTTAGAATTTGACGAGAACTGTAAATGTCCACTATTATTCCACTCAATTTCCTCGTCTTTTCCTTCAACGGTCTCTTGTCTGTAATTAACAAAATGCGTCCAATGCAACGTGTAAGAACTTAAGCAGCGAGGCGAACGTAAGAAGGAGAAGCGGAAGTAATTCGTTGTCGGTCGAAGAGAAATGCCTTTGACTCAAGACATTAAACAGACTTGCTTTTGACCGGTCAGAAAATTATTCAATTCGGTTAATAAGGAGGATATGCGGATAAATTAATGGAAAATCGATTAGGAGGTTAAAAGGAACGGAAGAACCAATTATTAGGAGGATCGATTAGAAGGGTAAAAGGAATAAGAGGATTAACTAACAGGAGGTTAATTAGGAGCAGTGGCGTATTTACCATTGGGCCATTTGGGCCATGGCCCCCCTTTGGTCCTTGGCCTAGCCTGTCCTCAGACCCTGACAAGCAAAAAAAGGTCGTCAACTTTTCAAGCAAAAAAGGTCGTCAACTTTTTTCCAAAGTTGTAACTTGTCAGGTTGAAAGTGTCTTGCCCTCCATGAAAAACAGTGAAATGACGTCTCTGGTTGGCCCCCTTACAAAAATTCTAAATACGCCACTGATTAGGAGGATTGGCTCGAACCCAGGTTGATTGAAAGTTTAAACAATCAAGAGGCAGTGGCGTTTTCACATGTTTGACTTATCGCAGGGATTTTTACCACTGTTCCTCATTTTACCACAGCGAGAAAGGCTGAGTCGACCTTTTAGGGCTCCTGCGGGACTCGAACCCGCGACCTCCTGCTCCATTGTCCAACGTTGTTACCACTCTGCTAACTTTAAATATCTTAAACAGTTTAAACTTCAAATAGTGCAGTTATTTTTTAAGGAAAAATATCCACTTACCAGATGCAAGGTTGCTATCGATAATAGAAGATGAATATTATTTATTAATATTCAGTCGGCATTTTTCATATTCATTGAGCGGAGTTCAGATACGACATGTGAAACCCGTGTTTAATTACTACTACGACTACTACTACTACTATTACTACGACTACTACTACTACTACTACTAATACTACTACTACTACTACTACTACTTCTACTACTACTACTACTACTACTACTACTACTACTACTACTACTACTACTACTACTACTACTACTACTACTACTACTACTACTACTACTACTAGGCCTACTAGTGCGATAATTTAATTCATCTGCTGAAACTTCTGTCAACCACCATAGAAATTCCAAATTATTTTGCTGCTGCTTCGTAGGATCTTCGTTCTCAGATAGAATCTGTATCAGTCTCTTAGTCTTATAGCACCTACAGTAGAGCTTCGTTATAACGTACTTAGCGGATCCTGTACAACGTAGTACGTTATATACTGTACGATATGCGTTATATCCAATATCGTCCAATACGGTACCGCATTGCACGGGACCGTACAGTGCTGTAAACGAAATAATATACGTTATAACCGAGTCCGTTATAGCGAAGTTCTATTGTAGCCTAATTGCGAAAACGCTTTATACAGTTCATGTATTAGGTTTCCTATTTCGATTAACATTCGGTCACCTTTGCCATCAACTGCTCCTTGATCAAATAAAGACCGTTGCTCCGTTTGTATGTCTGTCTATCGGTCTCTTTGTCTGCGCCGGTGTGTGTGTGTGTGTGTGTGTGTGTGTGTGTGTGTGTGTGTGTGTGTGTGTGTGTAGGCCCTGTCTCCAATTCTTTCCTCTAACGGTTCGCTTTTCGAAGACAGCTAAGCGATTGAGACTCCATGAGTCCATACAGGAACAAAGGATCCGTCGAACTGACTGACAAACGCAACGCTGCTAGACGAGTGGTGCTGGAGAGAGAGAGAGAGAGAGAGAGAGAGAGAGAGAGAGAGAGAGAGAGAGAGAGAGAGAGAGAGAGAGAGAGAGAGAGCATAAAACAGAAGGAGGAGGAGAAGGAGGAGGAGGAGGAGGAGGAGGAGGAGAAGGATGAGGAAGAGGAGGAGGACGAGAAGGAGGAGAAGGACGAGTAGGAGGAGAAGGAGGAAGAAGAGGAGGAGGACGAGGAGAAGGAGGAAGAAGAGGAGGAGGACGAAGAGGAGGAGAAGGACGAGGAGGAGGAGAAGGAGGAAGAAGAGGAGGAGGACGAGGAGGAGGAGGAGAAGGACGAGGAGGAAGAAGAGGAGGAGGACGAGGAGAAGGAGGAGGAGGAGAAGAAGGAGGAGGTTCTCTTCCATACACATCTGTGTTCTGTTGCAAAGCGCCATCTCCTCTAGAACTCAATTGCGCACTGATCAGTGGCGTAACCAGGATTTCCGGAAGGGGAGGTTGGTTTCGATCGTGACCAAACTTTGCAAAAATGTTCTTAGATTTCCTCTTTTAGGAGCTGACAAGCAAAAAAACGCTGTCACCTTCGTATTCTTTCTATGTTTTCTATGTTCTATAGCACTTGCATTGTAGAGATGTTTTCAATCGGCTGCCAGCCAAGGGGGGTTTTGACCTCCATCATCGCGTCAGAAAATGAAAAATGTATGGAAAAGCATGTAAAAAAATTTCATTGGTAGCCAAGGGGGTATGACCCCTCCTTGGCTACGCCACTGGCGCTGATCAGTTGTTGGCCGCTGACAAAGTGTTCTTCGCTGGACCTGTTGTTGTCATTGAATGTCCAGCGTCTGGTGTGTTTATTTACGCCGAGCAACAGGGTCGTAATGGAACCAGTTCACGTTTTTACAGATGGTATTAGAGAGAGAGAGAGAGAGAGAGAGAGAGAGAGAGAGAGAGAGAGAGAGAATTTTGGGATGGGTGTGTTTGCGGGTCCATCGACCGCCAGATATTGCAAAATAGATGCCCTGGTGCTCTGGGCATTATGATAGTGGCGTTATAGAAGTTGATTGATTGATTGATTGAAAGTGGAGCGAATTCAGACGACGAGGAACTCGAAAGAATCGAGGCTCAAGGTCAAAATCAAGGTCAAGATCAAGGTCAGGTTGTAATGAACGCATCACAAGATGGCGATGGTCACCAGCAGTTACGGAAAGGCGGAATATTTTTGGAGGGGGCCGGGAACGGGGAGAGTGACGGGTGACGAGGGCCCTTCAGTCTTCGTTTTCGTTAACCGTCGTCCAATGAACTTTTATGGCTTTATTCCTTCAGATTTTTTCGCGCTGGCGAGGGACTGTGGGGATGGGGGGGTAGGAACTGCTGGAGGGGGAATGGTGAGGGCGCATCCAGCTACCACTCATCTTCCGAACTGACCGCTCCTCCCCCTGACCGAACTAATCTTGTTGAGACCGACCGCGGGGGGGAGGAGAAGGAGATTGGAAAGACCCAAAGGTCCCCCCAATCACCTCCTCCACCCCTCAACCCCACCCACACCATTCGACGCAGCAAAGGAAATGGTAGGACAGCAGACACTCGGAAAGGAGGGGAAGAAGAAAGGGAGATACTTTTAAGAGACAAACGTCGGACGGAAGGACGAAGGGGAGGCGTCTTCGTCGCGGGACTCGGCGGTCTCTCGGCCGACCAGATGTCATCGATCAGTCGCAAGACCTTTCGACGGTCGCCACTTCCGGTGTGACAGGTGCATGTCGGGATTGCGTCGCCTCTTCGCCGCCCCGAAAGTGACGTCAGCTGCGGTGTCGGTGGAAAACGAGAGCATCCATTTTGATCTTAGCATGAGAGAGATCGACAGACAGACAGACAGACAGACAGACAGACAGACAGACAGACAGACAGACAGGAAGACAGACAGAAAGAGGGACAGAGTGACAGAAAGAGAGGGACAAAGAGACAGAGAGAGACTGAAAGAGAGGGACAAAAGAGACAGAGAGAGAGGGATGGATGGAGGGAGACAAAGAGATAAAGAGATGAAGAGAGACAGGCAGACAGGCAGACAGAGGGAGGGAGAAAGAGAAAACGAGAAAAAGAGAGGGAGAAAGAGAAAGAGTAGGAGAGTAAGAGAAGGCAAAAGAGGGATATAGAGAGGAAGAGAGAGGAAGAGAGAGGAAGAGGGAGGAAGAGGGATGAAGAGAGAGAGACTAGAGAGAGAGAAAAGGAGATAGAGAGTAAGAGAGAGAGAGAGAGAGAGAGAGAGAGAGAGATGGGAGAGAGAGAGGGGAAATTGAATGATCCCGGGTTCAACTCACCGAGGTCCGTTGAAGGCAAGAGGTCACGTGTTCGGGACGTGACTCTAATCACGTCGACCGCAAACATTGAGTCCTCGAATGGCGCGAATGACCGGCATTTTGAAGTCGATCTCTCTCTCTCGCCACAAGTCAACGTGTTTGCCAAGCGGTCACGTATGTTTCAACCATCGCGTCGCAAAAGCAATCACGCTAAATCCAGGCTTCTGAACTGTGGGGTGAGCGGGGAGCGGGAGTTGGCATGATTTGGATCCTAGCAAAACTAGTGAAAAGGCTACAACTAGCCTAAGCAGGGAAAAGAGGGACTGGAAAACCTGACTGTGACAGGAATGACGGAGGAAGGGAAAACAAAAATGAGAGTTTCTGCCCTAGCTCTCTCCCACCCCCTCCCCTTCAATCGACTGTTTTTACGCCAAAAGGCCAATTAGATAACTGAATCTCGGACAATTTAACCGTTGGAGGAGGATACGGTAGTTTCCGGATATGTTCGGATTCCATTACGTTAAATCATTTTATTTGCAACGATTGTCAAAGCGACCTCTAGAGGAAGCAGGCCGGATTTCTAAAACGAGAGGGAAAGACAGACAGACAGACAGACAGACAGACAGACAGACAGACAGACAGACAGACAGACAGACAGACAGAGACAGGTATACAGACAGACAGAGATAGACAGACAGAGAGGCAGACATACAGACATACAGACAGATAAACAGACAGATAGAGAGGCAGACAGGCAGACAACCACAGGGAGAAGGTTCAAAGAAGAAAAGAGCATTGGATTTGACGACAGTCAAGGATTCTGAATTTCTGACCTTCGGGTAATTAAGGACGACCCATCCTTGGGGGTTAAATGT
The DNA here is from genome assembly GCA_018105865.1 of Metaphire vulgaris. Taxonomy (NCBI): domain Eukaryota; kingdom Metazoa; phylum Annelida; class Clitellata; order Crassiclitellata; family Megascolecidae; genus Metaphire; species Metaphire vulgaris. The sequence continues at coordinate 9,167,350 of CM030871.1, forward strand.
TTTGGCTTTATCCGTTCTGCCCATTTGGAGGTAGGGGAATGCAGGATAGATAGATGGGGGAGATAGATGGGGTCCGGGAGGGGTGCAGATTCTTGCAAACTGTAGAGAGAACCACGGAACCAACTTACACGGTTTACGGACAAATCGCCCCCAGCAACTGGTCCTCGGAAAATTCGCCCCGACAAATTCGCCCCTGAATGAAAATGTTTTGCGGAAAATTCGCCCCAGCAATTCGCCCCCCCACCCGACGACTCGCCAGATCACTAACAAACGAGGATAGCTGATTATTATAGGTTAGATATTATCGTCGAAATGTTTATAAATGTTTATATTTCAATAATAATAATAATAATAATAATAATAATAATAATAATAATAATAATAATAATAATAACATTATTATAGGCAAGATCCTCTTTAAAATATTGCCAGATTTAAGTGTCTCACTTGGCAGGATGCATGATTCCGGATCACCTTTTCCATTCGGATCCAATGATATTCTCAGACAGATCGCTGCCCTTAGCACTGCCTCATTGCAGTCACCGTTCGATAATACTAAGTCGGAATTAATTCGAATAATGGACAGTTTTCAACAATTCTTTTCCTGCGTCTCATGCTATATATTATGATCCATTTACAAATATTTGTCGTTATTACCGGTATACTGTACTTCTAGAAATTTCGTTTTACTTACTTGATTGCATCAGCCAGGTAAAACTCAGGTGAGCAAAGCTTAGAAGAACACCGACTATGCATGATTAAAACAGATTTTCTTTTCTGCACGAGTCGCTCGAACCTGTCACGACCACGAGATAAATGGCACCGGAAAAAGATTTTCTGCGAGAAATGATTCTTAGAAACAATTTAAAAACTAAAAACCACTCTATGCATTTGCTGTCAACAAGTTTTACAGTATAAACATTTTGACGATAATGTATTACAGAGGATCTAACCTATAATAATGTTATTATTATCTAAAATAATAACATTATTACAGGTTAGATATTATCGTCGAAATGTTTATAAATGTTTATATTTCAATAATAATAATAATAATAATAATAATAATAATAATAATAATAATAATAATAATAATAATAACATTATTACAGGTTAGATATTATCGTCGAAATGTTTATAAATGTTTATATTTCAATAATAATATAATAATAATAATAATAATAATAACATTATTACAGGTTAGATATTATCGTCGAAATGTTTATAAATGTTTATATTTCAATAATAATAATAATAATAATAATAATAATAATAATAATAATAATAATAATAATAATAATAATAATAATAACATTATTATAGGCAAGATCCTCTTTAAAATATTATCGTCAAAATCATAAAAAAATGTTTATAAAACTTTTTGTCAATAAATTCAGGGGCGTAGCGACGGGGTTGAGGTATATCGGTATATATACCCCCAAAATCAGTCTACCTTAAAAATTTTTGTGTGATTTACATGTGGTTATGTGGTTTATATGGTTTATGTGGGTTCTAGTTCAGATTAATTTTATACCCACCCAAAATATTTACACCCTCCCAAATCAAATTCCTGGCTACGCCTCTGAATAAATTATTATTATTATTATTATTATTATTATTATTATTATTATTATTATTATTATTACAATTATTCTTATTGTTATTATTATTATCAGTAGTAGTAATAGTAGTAGTAGTAGTAGTAGTAGTAGTAGTAGTAGTAGTAGTAGTAGTAGTAGTAGTAGTAGTAATATTATCATCATCATCGTTGGCGGCATTGCATTTAGATCCAATGCATATGTCTGTCTGTCTGTCTGTCTGTATGTCTGTCTGTCTTTATCTGCCTCCCCTAATTCATCATCGCACATACAGCGAGAGACCGGAACCAGGCAGAGACAGGATGCACGCGCCAGCATCAGCAGCAGCATCAGCAGCATTAGACCTAAGCCAGGATGAAAGACACCTTATCCATTCATCCCATCTCTTCCAGTGTCTCTTCTTATTTAACGTCTCTCCCTGAACGTGACTCGAAGTCGCTTCTGTCGCTCAAGGCGCCTCGCTCCTCCTTAAAGAGGATTAGGCGGGGGAGGGGAGGAAGCAGGAAACGCTTCCCAGAGGAAGCCAGGAGGATGAGGAGGAGGAGGAGGAGGACATAACACAGGAGAGAGAATCAATCCTCTTTGCCTATATGCTCTGGGATGTACAGTCTCTGCCGATCCCAATTTGACTGAATTTTAAGTGTTGCTAAGTAAAACAACACATGTTGTACCAGTTTGGTTAGAAAGTCGATTTATATAGCGCAAAAACATTGAAAAGTCTAAGCGCAACGACGATGTCTCGAAGTGAGTTTTAAGATTCCAGTTGATCTAACGCAACGACCTGTCGCGTGGTATGCTCGAAATTGATCACGTGACCTAGGCTTTGCGCTCTCTGCTCATTTTTTTGTATCGAGGAATGTTGTTTCTTGGATGTTTCCTCTGCGGTCGCGGAAACAGACTGCCGAAAAAAAGACAATTTCGTTGTATGGTCAGGCGCCACAAATCACGCATGGCTCACGGCACAGTGCTTGACCGCCTCTGCTGTTCACCGACTGCATGAAAGCGCCGTTACCGGTCTTTCCAATGGTCAATTCCCTTCCGTCGAGTATGCATATTAAGTCCGCGCTCATGTTTAAGTCGACTTGGTGAGGTAAAAAAATGGCAGAAGCGCTCGAGGTTTGAACCAAGGACCTTTTGGCTAATAATCTCTTCTCTTTTGCTCCGTTTCGTAGTAGTAGTAGTAGTAGTAGTAGTAGTAGTAGTAGTAGTAGTAGTAGTAGTAGTAGTAGTAGTAGTAGTAGTAAGTAAAGAAGTAAGTAAAATCTCGTAAATTCATAAAGCTCTTTGAAAAGTAGTACAGTAGTAGCTGCTTATTCGTATCTGGTAGTAGTAGTAGTAGTAGTAGTAGTAGTAGTAGTAGTAGTAGTAGTAGTAGTAGTAGTAGTAGTAGTAGTAGTAGTAGTAGCAGCAGCAGCAGCAGCAGCAGTAGTAGTAATTAATAGCAGCAATGATAGAAGTAATAGTTGTTGCGGCTATAGCAGTAGCAGTATAGGCTAGTGCTTTCACGATAAATCTGCGGTTTTGGGAAGAAAATGTTCACACAGTAAACAGTTAGGAAGAATCTATCTGTGGTGAGAATGAGAAATAGAGGGAGGGAGAGAGAGAGACAGACCGACAGACAGAGACAGAGACAGAGACAGAGACAGAGACAGAGACAGAGACAGAGACAGAGACAGATACAGAGACAGAGACAGAGACAGAGACAGAGATAGATAGTTTCTCCCTCTCTAAGCACTGGACTTTATTATATCCGTGCTTTGGAAACGTATTTTGCGTTTTCCTCGCTGTTCCTGCTAAAGCAAAGCCCGGTTAATACAGGAGATGATTGATTCTTTGCAGAAACGTCTGTCACACAGGTGTCTGAAATGCCTGATACGCGTGTGCAGTATGCAGATGGCTAGTTTTCTTCGTTTTGGTTTCGGATATTTCCTATATATTCGTGACTCCGTCTAATGTACTGTAATAATAATTCAATTTGTCATCCTTCACACCATTCTGTTCGGTTTTTCTTCCTGCATTTACTTCTCTTTTCTCCAGTTCTTTCATCGTCTCTTCCTCATCCTCCTGCTCCTCCTCCTCGTCCTTCTCCTCTTCCTCCTTCTCTGACCTTTCTTTCCATCACCCGATATTAACGATAAGGTTATGGCAAAGAGGACTTAAGTGAAGCGTCAACATATATAGGAACTATATATGGAACTCTCACGTGTACGGGAACCAGTACAGAATTATAAACTTCCATTAGGCCTCTAGGCTAGAACCACCCACTTTTTGATAGGCTACCGTAGGGATAAAGGCAAGGAATAGGGATTGGGCCCCTCCTCGATATCAGTTACCTTTTCTCCAATGGCATATATGGTATTCTACACTGTCAGTGGCGTAGCGTGACTTTTGGGGGCCCGGGGGGCATCTTTGTCATGGGGGCCCCAAAGTTTCAAAGTTTCGGCTGACGCAAAAAAAAAAAAAAAAAAAGGTCTTCGCCTCCTTTTTTACCCTGACGAGCAAAAAAAAAAAAAAAAAAAAAAAAAAAAAAAAGGTCGTCAGCACGTTCACTTCTATGGCTAGGGTTAAGAAGTTAGGGTTAGCCCTAACCTAACCCTAGCTTAGACCCCTCTTTGGGGCCCCCGCCGGGGCCGGGGGCAGTCAACAAAGTGCCCCCCGCCCCCCACGTTACGCCACTGTACACTGTTGCATCGAGTTCAATCAACTTCGCCAAAATATCCCACTCCCCTTTTTCACACGAGGGCCTCAACCGCGACAACCCCTTATTTTGCCATTATATTAAATATCTAACGCATACGCTGTGCAGAATTTCATCGACGTTTTAAGCATGAAATTGAAGTGTCATCAGTAGTATTCTACACTAATGCATCGAATTCAATCAATTTCGCCAAAATATCTTACGACCCTTTTCCTCACGAGGGCCTCAACCGCGACAACCCCTTATTTTGCCATTATATTAAATATCTAACGCATACGCTGTGCAGAATTTCATCGACTTTTTAAGCATGAAATTGAAGTGTCATCACTAGTATTCTACACTACTGCATCGAATTCAATCAATTTCGCAGAAATATCCCACTCCCCTTTTTCACACGAGGGCCTCAACCGCGACAACCCCTTATTTTGCCATTATATTAAATATCTAACGCATACGCTGTGCAGAATTTCATCGACTTTTTAAGCATGAAATTGAAGTGTCATCAGTAGTACTCTACACTACTGCATCGAATTCAATCAATTTCGCCAAAATATCCCACTCCCTTTTTTCACACGAGGGCCTCAACCGCGACAACCCCTTATTTTGACATTATATTAAATATCTAACGCATACGCTGTGCAGAATTTCATCGACTTTTTAAGCATGAAATTGAAGTGTCATCACTAGTATTCTACACTACTGCATCGAATTCAATCAATTTCGCAGAAATATCCCACTCCCCTTTTTCACACGAGGGCCTCAACCGCGACAACCCCTTATTTTGCCATTATATTAAATATCTAACGCATACGCTGTGCAGAATTTCATCGACTTTTAAGCATGAAATTGAAGTGTCATCAGTAGTATTCTACACTACTGCATCGAATTCAATCAATTTCGCAGAAATATCCCACTCCCCTTTTTCACACGAGGGCCTCAACCGCGACAACCCCTTATTTTGACATTATATTAAATATCTAACGCATACGCTGTGCAGAATTTCATCGACTTTTTAAGCATGAAATTGAAGTGTCATCAGTAGTATTCTACACTACTGCATCGAATTCAATCAATTTCGCAGAAATATCCCACTCCCCTTTTTCACACGAGGGCCTCAACCGCGACAACCCCTTATTTTGCCATTATATTAAATATCTAACGCATACGCTGTGCAGAATTTCATCGACTGGTTAAGCCTAAAATTGAAGTGTCATCAGTAGTATTCTACACTACTGCATCGAATTCAATCAATTTCGCGAAAATATCTTACCTTTTCTTCACGAGGGCCTCAACCGCGACAACCCCTTATTTTGACATTATATTAAATATCTAACGCACACGCTGTGCAGAATTTCATCGACTGGTTAAGCCTAAAATTGAAGTGTCATCAGTAGTATTCTACACTACTGCATCGAATTCAATCAATTTCGCAGAAATATCCCACTCCCCTTTTTCTCACGAGGGCCTCAACCGCGACAACCCCTTATTTTGACATTATATTAAATATCTAACGCATACGCTGTGCAGAATTTCATCGACTGTTTAAACATATAAAATTGAAGTGTCATCAGTAGTATTCTACACTACTGCATCGAATTCAATCAATTTCGCAGAAATATCCCACTCCCCTTTTTCTCACGAGGGCCTCAACCGCGACAACCCCTTATTTTGACATTATATTAAATATCTAACGGATAAGCTGTGCAGAATTTCATCGACTTTTTAAGCATGAAATTGAAGTGATATCAGTAGTATTCCTCACTACTGCATCGAATTCAATCAATTTCGCGAAAATATCCCACTCCCTTTTTTCACACGAGGGCCTCAACCGCGACAACCCCTTATTTTGACATTATATTAAATATCTAACGCATACGCTGTGCAGAATTTCATCGACTTTTTAAGCATGAAATTGAAGTGTCATCAGTAGTATTCTACACTACTGCATCGAATTCAATCAATTTCGCAGAAATATCCCACTCCCCTTTTTCACACGAGGGCCTCAACCGCGACAACCCCTTATTTTGACATTATATTAAATATCTAACGCATACGCTGTGCAGAATTTCATCGACTTTTTAAGCATGAAATTGAAGTGTCATCACTAGTATTCTACACTACTGCATCGAATTCAATCAATTCCGCCAAAATATCCCACTCCCCTTTTCCTCACGAGGGCCTCAACCGCGACAACCCCTTATTTTGCCATTATATTAAATGTCTAACGCATACGCTGTGCAGAATTTCATCGACTGTTTAAACATATAAAATTGAAGTGTCATCAGTAGTATTCTACACTACTGCATCGAATTCAATCAATTTCGCAGAAATATCCCACTCCCCTTTTTCTCACGAGGGCCTCAACCGCGACAACCCCTTATTTTGACATTATATTAAATATCTAACGCATACGCTGTGCAGAATTTCATCGACTGTTTAAACATATAAAATTGAAGTGTCATCAGTAGTATTCTACACTACTGCATCGAATTCAATCAATTTCGCAGAAATATCCCACTCCCCTTTTTCTCACGAGGGCCTCAACCGCGACAACCCCTTATTTTGACATTATATTAAATATCTAACGGATAAGCTGTGCAGAATTTCATCGACTTTTTAAGCATGAAATTGAAGTGATATCAGTAGTATTCCTCACTACTGCATCGAATTCAATCAATTTCGCGAAAATATCCCACTCCCTTTTTTCACACGAGGGCCTCAACCGCGACAACCCCTTATTTTGACATTATATTAAATATCTAACGGATACGCTGTGCAGAATTTCATCGACTTTTTAAGCATGAAATTGAAGTGTCATCACTAGTATTCTACACTACTGCATCGAATTCAATCAATTTCGCAGAAATATCCCACTCCCCTTTTTCTCACGAGGGCCTCAACCGCGACAACCCCTTATTTTGACATTATATTAAATATCTAACGGATACGCTGTGCAGAATTTCATCGACTTTTTAAAGCATGAAATTGAAGTGTCATCAGTAGTATTCCTCACTACTGCATCGAATTCAATAAATTTCGCAAAAATATCCCACTCCCCTTTTTCACACGAGGGCCTCAACCGCGACAACCCCTTATTTTGACATTATATTAAATATCTAACGCATACGCTGTGCAGAATTTCATCGACTTTTTAAGCATGAAATTGAAGTGTCATCAGTAGTACTCTACACTACTGCATCGAATTCAATCAATTTCGCGAAAATATCCCACTCCCCTTTTCTTCACGAGGGCTTCAACCGCGACAACCCCTTATTTTGACATTATATTAAATATCTAACGCATACGCTGTGCAGAATTTCATCGACTTTTTAAGCATGAAATTGAAGTGTCATCAGTAGTATTCTACACTACTGCATCGAATTCAATCAATTTCGCAGAAATATCCCACTCCCCTTTTCTTCACGAGGGCTTCAACCGCGACAACCCCTTATTTTGACATTATATTAAATATCTAACGCATACGCTGTGCAGAATTTCATCGACTTTTTAAGCATGAAATTGAAGTGTCATCAGTAGTATTCTACACTACTGCATCGAATTCAATCAATTTCGCAGAAATATTCCACTCCCTTTTCCTCACGAGGGCCTCAACCGCGACAACCCCTTATTTTGCCATTATATTAAATATCTAACGCATACGCTGTGCAGAATTTCATCGACTTTTTAAGCATGAAATTGAAGTGTCATCAGTAGTATTCTACACTACTGCATCGAATTCAATCAATTTCGCAGAAATATTCCAGTCCCCTTTTCCTCACGAGGGCCTCAACCGCGACAACCCCTTATTTTGACATTATATTTAATATCTAACGCATACGCTGTGCAGAATTTCATCGACTTTTTAAGCATGAAATTGAAGTGTCATCAGTAGTATTCTACACTACTGCATCGAATTCAATCAATTTCGCAGAAATATTCCACTCCCCTTTTCCTCACGAGGGCCTCAACCGCGACAACCCCTTATTTTGCCATTATATTAAATATCTAACGCATACGCTGTGCAGAATTTCATCGACTTTTTAAGCATGAAATTGAAGTGTCATCAGTAGTATTCTACACTACTGCATCGAATTCAATCAACTTCGCCAAAATATCTTACGACCCTTCTCCTCACGAGGGTCGCAACCGCGACAACCCTTTATTCTAACGCATACGCTGTGCAGAATTTCATCGACGTTTTAAAGCATGAAATTGAAATGTCATCAGTAGTATTCTACACTACTGCATCGAATTCAATCAACTTCGCCAAAATATCTTACGACCCTTCTCCTCACGAGGGTCGCAACCGTGACAACCCTTTATTTTGCCATTATATTAAATATCTAACGCATACGCTGGGCAGAATTTCATCGACGTTTTAAAGCATGAAATTGAAGTGTCATCAGTAGTATTCTACACTATTTCATCGAATTCAATCAATTTCGCAGAAATATCCCACTTCCCTTTTCTCCAATGGCACAATATTAGGCCTTCTGCAGTTGGAAGCTATTAATCCAGGTTTTCTTTTGTCCTCCACTTTTGTTTCTTTCTGTCTTTCTTCTTTCTTATTGTTTTTTATCCTCTTTCCTCTAATTTCCATTTCTTTCTTTCTGATCTTTACGTTTTTTGCATCTTCTTCTTGCTCTCTCTTCTAAGTTCTCCCTAATTTCCATCTTCACTGTTTTATTTATCTATCTGATTTACTGTCATTACAGTTAATCTGATTATCATAGCACTCACTAATGCTTCTGTTCTTTGAATCTTTTCAATGTTCAATGTTCTCGCTTTTCTCTTTTTCTAGCGCAAAATTATTTACTGAAAATGTTATCGCAACGCTCAACCCTTGTTAATCCGACGCCCGAATGTTAAAATTTATCAGGAAATTGCACATTTAGGGCGGAATAGCGAAGACTATAAATTGCCTTATCTTATTATATAATTCTCGATGTCCGGTCTGTCTGTCGGTCACGATACACGGCAGATTTTGGAGGACGTTGTTGCCATTAACAACGAAACTTTAATTAATCGAAGTAGCGTTTGACGCTGCGTATTCATTGCAGCTTAACGAATCGTCCTGATTGCCTGCACGTTGTACGGCATCGCTGGCGGCGCAGTACACCGTGTGGCGCCGTGGGCCCTACTGGGGACGCAGTCCCCCGTGTTGGGCCGTATAGCCTGTAGACCCAACTGGAAGGGGGCGCAGCCTCCCGTCGTAAACCAAGCATCAACCGACGTGGGGTGGGGCGCAGCCTCCCGTCGGAGACCAAGCCCAAGCCCCCGAGGGAGGCCGTAGGCCCACTGAGGGGCGCAGCCCCACGTGTGGGGTCGCAGGTCCTACTGGGGGCGCACCCTCATGTGAGGCCATAGGCCTTACTGGGGCGCAGTTTTCCGTAGGGCGCAGCCTCACATGTGGGGCCGCAGCCCCATGTGAGGCCGTAGGCCTTACTGGAAGCGCAGCTTTCCGTGGGAGATCTAGCCCCAGCCCCCGTGGTGGTTTTATCCTACACTGAGGCACAGCCCCTCGGGGAGAAAAAATCCAAGCCCTCCGTGAGAGGCAAAGCCCCGTTGGGTCCGAAAGCCCAAAATGAGCCGTATGCCCAAAAGGCGGCCGTAGGTAACACTGGGGTGCATCTCTTATGGGAGACTAAATACAAATGGAATCGAAGGGCGTTATTGTGTGCAGCCCCTGTGGTGGAGAGGGGAACATGACCACCCAGTGAGCACATAGGACAAATTTTGAATGATAATCTACGCATTCATTTTACAGTTTCAGATTAAAAAACTGTTATATGTGATAATACGAACTTTTGCAAAAAAAATCGGGGAAGGAGATAGCCACTCTCCCCCGTCATTTTTGACGGGTTAAAAGCTAGTAAGTGAATATTTTAACAGCGCTGTTATGTATGTTACAAAAGACCTTGATGAATTAGTGCTCTTAGCAGTTCCTTTCACTAGCGTCGTTACTTCCGAAGTGCCAACGAATGGTCAGGGGAGTCTTCGATGGCCGGACCGTGGGATCTGTGCAGAGAATTGAGGGCAGGGCATACGGTGCCCATCGCAGGGGGGGTCGGAATATTAAATAAGCAGGTTAACAAATCTTTAATTAACAAATCGTGACATTTTGTTGACACAAGATCAGTGGCGGCTCTAGGATTTGGCAAGTGGGGGGGGGCGTTGGGGTGGCAACTTCTAATCATGAGGGGCCAACCATTTGTTGTTTAATGTATGTAGCATTAAGTATAGCTCCCAACTGGGGGGTCCACTGGGGGAGCAGGCACTCAATAGGGGGGCACGCCCCCTGGCCCTCCGGTGGAGCCGCCACTGCACAAGATTAAAACTACAGATGCACTTTTCTTGCTTTTACTGAAGCGAACTGGTCTATGACGTGCCCCTCAAAGTCAGTTTTCTCAGTTTCTTCTCTTTCTACGCTGAGTAGAGGGCAAGACCACAAATTTTTTGGCACCCCTTCAACTGGCACCCTACCTACCTGCCCTCCCCTAGGTACGGGTATGCCACTGAGTGAGGAAACCGCTGCAGTGATAGGGGATAGATTATCACGCGGTATTAGAATATTTTCATTATTTTCAAGATAGAGGAACAACAGAAGGAGGAAAACAATGCTACAGTGATGACCGCCCGTATGAAAAATCCTAGGCGAATAGATACCGAAGATGGACGAGAGAAAACAACAACCGAACAGAAGTAAGTGCCTACTAAACGCAGGTCAACCATAAGAGATAGTCATTGACCGTCGTATAGACTATGAACATATCCAGAAACATTCGTGTCTCTAATAAAGCGACCCGATAGAAAATAATTTTGAAGATGTACCAAATTACCAACACTTCGTTTCTGCAGTCATTCGAGATCCCGCCAGGGAAGTCTAGAAAATGTAGGGGCGGAGAAACGGAAGGGAAGAGAGAGAGAGAGAGAGAGAGAGAGAGAGAGAGAGAGAGAGAGAGAGAGAGAGAGAGAGAGAGTAAGAGAGAGAGAGACCGACAGATAGAGAGAGACAAACAGAGGCGGAGAGGCAGAAACAGAGATAGATAAATAGAGAGAGAGAGAGACAGGCAGACAGACAGACAGACAGACAGAGAAACAGAGATATAGAGACAGAGGGACAGACAGAGAGAGACAGGAGAGACGGTGGCATAGCGACAGAGAGAATGAGAGATAAACGGAGAGACAGAGATATAAACACAGAGACAGACAGATAAAAAAGCGAGAGAGAGAAACAGAGTCAGAGAGACAGATATAGATACAGGAAGAGACAGAGAGAGAGAGAGAGAGAGAGAGAAAGAGAGAGAGAGAGAGAGAGAGAAAGAGAGAGACAGAGATCGTTGTCCTCGAAAATCGTCAGACCTTTTTCTTTGTTGCTATAAACCTGAAATTGATGCATGGGGAAAAAGAAATTGATTTATCTGATGCTTTCAACACTGAGACGCTAATCTGAACGGTTATTTAATACCTATGAAGGATGACAAGAGATCTTCAAGGAGGTGGACATCTCTATACCCTCCCCCCCCCTCACCCCACCCCCACTCCGATAGGTCGCAATGGAGACTAACTTTGAAAAGTTACACATTAAAGGGGAAGCTGGTCAGAATTTCAGTAACGACGGGAAAAGGAAAGAAATATTCTATCCATTGAGAATTGTTCACAGAATTTTAAGCACGAAATGCAATATATATAGGGTGGCGCAAAAAATGGACTAATCACATTAGGTTTTGGCATTTAATATAATCCGTTTTTTTGCGCCACCCCGTATACTGTATTATATATAGACCTACTAATCTGGTGGTATATATATACCGATATACCCCGTCGCTAGGCCCCTGTCTGCTGCATTACAACACGCAAAAAAGAACCCGATACCCAAAAATCAGTTTTATCTTTAGAATGTCGCTTAAAAATTATTAAATGTTCTAAATATCAAGGGCAGGTAGGTCGAAGTTTGGTTGGTTATATGACACAACTGTATTAGAAAAAGGAGGCGCACATCTCTGGAACAGTCTAGAAAATCACCAATGAAACCCAGTAGACTTTAAGGGATGCGCTCGAAATTCAGTGGATCTCCTGGAAATCGAGTGGAGTCTAATACAAAGTAGTGGAGTGTTTTATTGCTAGCGTCAGCAGTTAAAGCGAATCGGGATACGTGGATAATTGGCCAATCGTGGAGGAATAGGGTGCGATGTTGCTGTAGAATTTATGGCTAAAGCTTCCGTGAATACACAATTAGTGTTTGGCACGTTTTTCCATTGAGGTGCCCCATAGAGACTGAACATTATATCAATTTTCACGTTTATTGTCTTTCTCCATAAACATCATGGCGTTCTCTGTCCTCGGACAGGTTCAGAGCTCCATTGTTTCCAATCCATACCTGCGTCTTGCCTCTTCTTTGATTTCTGCATAGGCTACACCTTGTGCGTGGCCGGACAAAATGTCAGCGGACAAAATGTCACCGGTTAGGGTTAGGGTTAGAGTTAGGGTTACATTTTGTCCGCTAACATTTTGTCCGCGGACATTTAGTCCTAGCACCGCTTTGTGAGGTTGTTTCATCTGTCTTCATCATCCAGTCCAATAGCCTTCTCCTTGGTCTTCCCTTTGTCTTTCTTCCTGATATAGGCCCTACTTCCCTCAATTGAATGGATGGGTGGAATAAGGAGTTAAATGCAGTTACCACCATAATGGTGAGGTTGTCAATTGAAGGGCCCAGAGGAATAAGGAAGTAAATCCAGTTACCCCCCTTAGTGGTGAAATTATCAGTTGAAGGGTCCGGTTAAATAAGGAAGTAAATGCAGTTACCCTTCTTATTGTTATTGATACTTAAACCATTGGGGGGTCGGGTCGGATACAGTTACCTCCTTATTCTACTCATCCATTCAATTATTACTGTCCAAAGCAATGATTCTCCTCTTAGCACGTGTCCAATCCAGTTCCTCTGTCTTCTTTTTGATGCAATCTTTGTTCATCTGCCGTCTCTGATACCTCTTCGTTCGATTTCTTGTCTGTCCACTTGTTCTCCTCCATTCTCCTCCAGAACCGCATTTCAACAGGGGGGAGGCACCGGGGACCAGGCATTCAATAGGGGCACGGGGCCTCCCATGTGGAACCGCCACTGGACCAGCGTTGGAAGGAAAAAGAGTTTGGACTAATGAGGTAACACTCTCTTAACGCTTATTCGAAGCAACTTCAAGCGCTCATCAATCGCTTAACGACAAAGCTGCTCCAACGAAATACACAAGCACCAAAAAACATGCAACCACTCGTCACAGAAAAAAATTCCAGTTTTCCTCATTTTCCTCCCTCTTTGTCTCTGTCTCTCTCTTTACCTCTCCCCTATCTCTCTGTCTTTCTGGCTCTCTCTGTCTCTGTCTGTCTCTCCTCTGTCTGTCTCTCTCTCTCTTTCTCTCTGTATGTCTATCTGTCTCTCTCTGTGTGTCTCTCTTTTCCACTCCCCTCTCGCTCCCTCTCTCTCTCCCTCTCTCAATCTCTCTGTCTCTGTATCTCTTGCTCTCTGTCTCTCTGTCTCTCTGCTGTCTCTCTGTCTCTCTGCTGTCTCTCTGTCTCTCTGCTGTCTCTCTGTCTCTCTGCTGTCTCTCTGCTGTCTCTCTGCTGTCTCTCTGCTGTCTCTCTGTCTCTGTCTCTCTCTGTCTCTCTGTCTCTCTGTCTCTCTGTCTCTGTCTGTCTGTCTGTCTGTCTGTCTCTCTCCTTCCCTCTCCAACTAAAGCCATCTCTTAATTCGACGGAGCTATGTGGAGTGGGATGGACGATAGGGGAGGGGAGAGGGTTGGATGTCTGGCAGAGCCGTGGAAATGTAATCGAATTATGTACGCAGCCACGCCCAAGTCTTCCGGGTTTTTATCGGTGACGGCGTTGCGATAAAAAGCGTGAAAATGTAAATACTTCGCTGGCGAACAGAGATAGGATGACTGGCTAGGAGCTTGGATATAGGGGCTTCAACTGACGGCTTTACAAATCATGTCACATTAAACCTTTAAAGATGGGCAAATTTTGGCCAAAACTGATTTTTATTTCTGCCAAAGATATATTAAGCCCTTGTTGTCCAGGAGAAGGCAATCACACTTTACGAAAGGAATTGCTGTTTGGAAATGCGTGCTTTTTTGAACAAATCATAGACAATTTAGAAAGGGTGTGCAAAGTTTGTGCGCATTCCAACGTAAAATGCTATTACTGTAATTCGGTGTTTTACGTTACATCGAGGCATAGCATGTGTTTTAGTACTACGTGCAAACTATCACATTTCACATTTCTCGCATTGAAACCGTTACTTCGACCTTCACAGTTCCTTCCTATTTCTTTATACTTCAAGACCTTTGCTTCCAATTTGATGCCAACTATCGCGTTCCTAGATCGCATCAGAATTAGAAGACAAGGCGCAAAGCATATACTGCATATGCAACCTTCGACATCTGTCACTTAGCAACAGTTCAAAACTCGTTACCAGGGATATTCCCGTAACCATGGCGCTGCTCTAAATTCATGACAGTCGCGTTCCGTGGCCGTGGTCCGAGGTGTCAACAAATGGCGGTTTAATCCTACGTAGTCACGTCTTAGCCGCTTAGATAGATATCTTAGGCGATCGTGTAATTGGACAATTTTTTAAGAATCCAGTAAGAGAGAGAGAGAGAGAGAGAGAGAGAGAGAGAGAGAGAGAGAGAGAGCAAAGAAGTAATCGAAGTAATTTAAAGGCGTTACTTGTATCGCAATTTCACATTAGCTCGAAATTTATATATATATATATATATATATATATATATATATATATATATATGGACATGTCAACAGAATGGATGACTACCACACAAGGCACTCTACACAAGGCACTCTACAAGGCAAAACACTCTACAAGGCACTCATAATGACGGTTGTCATGATAACGACGACTACAATAAAAATGATACAGTGTAACTGTAACAACGACTAAAGGCTAAGTCATTGCTAACAACAATTCAGTGCTAATATAAAGCATGCTCCAGTATATTTATGCCTCAAATTTATTATGATAAAACATGATCAAGATAGTATTGAATGTTGAATAGAAAGAATGAAGAAGGTTTCTCGGCGGAAGTCATAAATAATGACGTCACAAAATTTATGAATATTCACGACAGCATCTATATCTCTTCGCATTAACCTCAGAAGGTCATCTCAAGGGTTAAAGGTCAGGCTCTACACATTGTCCGGTCTTCAAGACGTCTTCTATGACAGATGCATTAGCAGTTCAAAGGCCATCTGCTGTATTCTGTATAGTGGTGCACAGTGGAGCAGTGGTTAGCGCACTGGTCTCTGCCACTCTTGAGGTCCGTGGTTCAACTCCCGGCCGCGGCAGATAATTTTCGGTTGTTTCTGTCCCAAGCGCCCCGCCCAGTCGACAGCTGTGAATGAGTACATCGGGCAGTGTTTAATCTAGACTCCTGGACTCCGGGGGGGAACTGAAAAAGCCGGGGGAGGGGAACTGACAAAGCCGGGGGGAATTCTGCTAGGGGCCGCTGTTAGTCCATGTAGTATTCCAAAATTTCCGGGGGGAAATTTGAAATTTCCGGGGGGGAAGGGCAACTTTCCCCCGGAAACTGCCTAGATTAAACACTGACATCGGGTGTTAACTCGATAGTAGGAAAGGCGGCGAGGCAAAGGCTGGTAATGGCTCTCATTCAGCCGTTGCCACGTAAAACTGAAGGCGCTAACCCTTCGGTTCTCCGACTGGCCCACCCGCGCTGGCCTATGGAGCATACCTGTTGTAGACCTATTCTGGAATCGAAAATATCGCTAAACCTAAATGCATTAGATCGATTTGCCGAAAGGAACTAGGCTCACATAACATCATTATGAATCATCTGCAGATGCGCCTAACATCACCAAAATTCTATAGCCATCATTGAATTTCATTTCCATTGTTACCTATTGGACGCCTTGATAAAGCCTATAGCTATTCAAGCTGTCAGCATGTGATCTGCGATTTTATTGTGTCTAATAGCGCCTCGTTTGCCATGGGGATGATGGGGCCGTGGCCCAATGGTTAGCGAACTGGACTGTCAAGCTCGAGGTCCGGGTTTTAGCCACCCCATGGGTATCAGGAGGGGTGCTTGGATGTTATAAATTCATAAAACATAAAACATAATTAATAAATTACTATTAATAATACAAATACCAACATAATACAAGAACCTAGAATATTAGTTCTATTCGTTTATATTTCGTGAACATGATTAACACATAATCTCTTGACTCAATAAAGGCAACGCATCTAGTCTTTGTATTTCTTGTAATTTAAATTTCAAGCCAATAGGCTATGCTTTCAGGCAAATAAAATGTTGTACCCCTCTGGAAAAATTTCTACTGGCGCCCATGTACCTCTCTAGCCCCGCAACAACTGACATTTCTTTGGTAATATTTGAGTTGGTGTCACATTTGATGACAAGATACTAAAACAGTAACACACGTGGTCTTTAGGACTCACAAAAAGTGTTACTCTAAAGGGGTTTGGCAGTGACGGTTCCAGGATTTCCAGGTTGACCAGCAAAAAAATTTACAATTTTTTATTGTGTCTAATAGAGCCTCGTTTGCCATGGGGCGGTGACCCAATGGTTAGCGGTTAGTCCGGTGGGAGATGCATCCCCACTCTTCCCCCACGTGGAACCGCCACTGGGGTCTGGAATTTCCAAGGGCCAATACGCCCCCTGGCCGACAATTTTTAAAATCACGAATAGATTTTCGAAGGAATTTGATTTTCACTGGAAAATACATACAAGAATACAAGTGTAGGCCTAAAAGGTAGGACTTTGTTATAACGGACTCGGTTATAACGTATACTCGGTTGTAAAGAACCGCAATGTACAGTCCTGTGTGATGTGCTACCGTATTGGATGATACTGTATATAATGTACCTCGGATATAACCAGGGCGCGATTTGTAGGGGGACAGAGGGAATCGGGGAATCTTCCCCCCACTGCCCAACTGCATCCCTCTACTGCTACATACCCCCACCACTACATCCCCCCACTGCTACATTTCCCAACAACTACATTCCCCCAAGCTTGTCATAGCCCCCTCCCACTGCTCCAGGTCACAAATCGCACCCTGGATATAACGTGGCTAATGTTACAGACCCGCTGATCACGCTATAGTACCAGTGGTGCACAACCTTTTTTGGCCGCGGGCCACAGTTCTATTTCCGAAATCCTCGGGGGCCAGAATCATTTGACGCCTGCCAATTAGTTAGTTAGTTAGTTAGTTAATATGCCAACTTATATAGCGCTATAGTCACAGCAGGCCAAGATCAAGAGCGCTTTACAGATTGCACTTACATGAGATGCTAAACAAGTGCGTCTTTAGTCTGGTAGCGAACATTTCAAGATTAGTCGCGTTGGTCACAAAGTCGGATTATAAGTCAAAGTCAAATTATGTCTTTGTTTTAAGTTTATTACAATTTAATACAAAATCACTTTTTACGTTGAGACACATTGTATACTATTGTAGAGTGTCTTTTACAATATCAGTACAGTCAGGCGTGGGTATGCCTTCTAATGAAGTTTCTAAATATAAAGTTTATAGTTATATGATATGTTAAAGTCAAACATTCTTAGTAGAGTCTAAAGTAAACTTATACTAGTCTCATAAGACTTATATGAAAAGTTCATAATATAAAGTTATAAACTTAGTGTACAATAAACGTCACACATTGGACTATTGTATCTGTCACTATCAGTTTTAACTTTGAACGATTGAAACCAGGAAGTCAGTGTAATGGCTGTGTTTGCACCTCTGCAACCAGCTTACAGATGTCAATTGACATAGCAAAGCAAACAGTAGAGCTCAGTCCACTCCTCATGGCCGCAGCGAAATTTAGAGACATTCGCCACTATAGATTTAAATTTTAACAACATCCTGGGCCCTAAAACCGTCACGAACGGCATTGAGAGAACGCATGACATATTGGTATTTTCATCTAGTTCTCGCGGGCCACATGGCGAGTCGTCGTGGGCCGGATTTGGCCCGCGGGCCGGACGTTGCGCACAACTGCGCTATACTGAGGATATACTGCATTACTTCAGACAAATACCGTGTTTTCTTGGTTAAAACGATATGCTTTAACAGAGGTTAAGAAAGTTACATTGCGAAAGTAATAGACAAATGCAAATGCAGCAAATAACAAATACCAGTCAAATAGGAAAATTAATGTTCGAAAAATATAGCATAGAATATTAGCAAACTGTAACAGTGGTTCAGTAGAAATCTTGTCTAGACAATCTTATCCTGATTCCTGATTAATCAGCTATCACTTCCATCAGTTATAGGGGCCTACCCCTAGCCGGACTTTTCATCTGTGCACGCAAAAGAGCATTGCATTAGACCTGTATGTCGTGACCCAATCTTTTTCTCTGGTTCCATTAAATTAGGCTGTTTCCTCTGGCCGGTATGGGGTGCATTGTGCCCATAGATTTATGACTTACAAGAATCCTATGAGATAATATCACCCACAGTGTTTCAGGTTAAAGACGGTTTTGGATTACCATCGTGGAAGGCGACTGCGTTAAATCTCTGGAGCGTCACGGATATTCGTAGTAAGAGAAAGGATGTCTCTCTCTCATTATTTTTTTATTATTATTATTATTATTATTATTATTATTAGTAGTAGTAGTAGTAGTAGTAGTAGTAGTAGTAGTAGTAGTAGTCAGGGTGCGATTTGTGACCTGGAGCAGTGGGGGTGGGGAATATGTCGAGCTTGGGGGGATGTAGTTGTTGGAAACTGTAGCAGTGGGGGGATGTAGTGGTGGGGATGTAGCAGTAGGGGGATGCAGTTGGGCAGTGGGGGGAAGATTCCCCCCTTTCCGCCCCCGCAAATCGCGCCATGGTAGTAGTAGTAGTAGTAGTAGTAGTAGTAGTAGTAGTACTATTATTATTATTATTATTATTATTATTATTATTATTATTATTATTATTATTATTCACAGTTTGTCGTTTTTAGCACACCCGGGCACGTAATGTAATTGCTTTCAAAGCCAACGAAGTCTGAAATCTTTTCTCCTTTGGAAAATTCAAATTTTGTCCCGAAAAGACAAGGCTGTTTAGACATGCCATCGTCAAGTGAACCTTGCATCGGTTCTCTCTGTGAGTGTTTCTTATAACGCATATCGTCATCTAGGTCATCAGTTACTTGGGTTTCATCTATCTCTTCGTAGACATCTTCTAATAATTCGTTGATGTAAACCGGGCGATCACTGGTACTTGCTTTACGCAGCGGGTACTGAGTACTGGAATCGTCCGTTAACGTCAGATAGTACCCTTCCGGTAGTACTGTCTTCGAAATAGGAGGCTCCTTATTTTTATTTTTCGTCTTCCTGTAAACAACTCGAGCGATGCAGAGAACCAAAGTGGCGAGCAGAATGAAGCCGAAAGCAAGAGTTGTCACGAAAAGAGTCGTTTCGTAAAGCGGTGTCACTCGTTCGGTGACGTTTCCGTCGACGCGCGATGATCCTAACACCACGGAAGATGTCACAAAGGAGTCGATGTCGGCGGCATGGTTGGGCTTACTACTTAAGTTTGTCTGAGATGCAATGTCGAAATTTCCGCCTGAGACGTTGAAAGATACGTTATTCCATATCCTGGGCGATTCGATTGAAGGTAATTTCGTCCATCTGACATCAACAATTATCGTTTCCGAAAAGGCGGCGTTCAAGTTCCCTCTTATGACGTTTTCAGCGCAGCATCTGTACCTATGTTGCCCCACTTCGGTGAGTTTCAGAATCGAAACCGACGACACGTTTTCCGCGAAACCGAAAGTGAAATTACTGGTCCTCTGCCAGGTGAACTTGGCAGACGGTCTGCCTCGCGAGGAACACCGGATGCTCTGTCCCAGGTACATTACGACGACCTGCTGCTGCTGCTGCTGGGGTGAAATTGACACGGACGTGCGAAACCGGAAATAGAAATTCCACTTCCGGCGACGTCCAACTGAAGACTGACGTCAGATTGTTGACGGAAATCTTTCTGCCCGGATTGCTGTTCGCCCTAAAGTCAAGAACAAAGGTGTTGGAGAGCAACACATCGGAAGAATTCGACGCCCTTGTGATCTTTCTACAGACACGTTCGCCGTTCGATTCGTTGCGACAGGTTGCAGCTTCTTGCTCGTTTCGCGTCACCCACCTGGCGACCGGTTCGAGATTTCCAGAGAACGCGAACCTGCACGTGTGTCCTACAATGTCTCCAGCCACGACTCCGTCTAAGGACACGTTGGTCTCACACGAAGGACTGGTCGGCATCACGACCAGATCTACTCCGTACGGTTCTCCATATCCATCCTCGTCACTCCACGCGTAGATTCCAGCATCCTGGAGTGTTACCGACAGTATGGTAAAGTAACGATTACCTGAAGCTGTCGAATTGACGGAGTGTCTACCTGAGTTCCGTGGAATGTCAGTTGCCAGTTGTCTGTTCACAGGTGTGTGCGTCCAATGAATGGTTTTGGTTGTGGCGTTCGTCTGGCAGTGAAAGGTCACTCTTCTGCCCACAAAGGTCACCTGGTTTTCAGGGTGCGTTAACAGGTAACCATTTATTGCAGGTAGAAGCAGCAGCATCAAACGGCAGATCCACATCTCGTGGTAAAGCGACCTTTGTGGAAAAATTGCAGATGGAAAATGTAAGATATTAAAGCGAACAAGGCAGTTCATAAATTACACATCACACATAAATCACACATCGCATAAATCACACATCACACATAAGTCACACATCACACATAAATTGCACTTTTCTCCAGGACCGCAGAGAAAAATTCCGGTCCCCGTGCAGAAGGGAAGTCACGGGCCCCTAACAAGTGTGAAAAACCGCCGATGACCTTTTTTCCGGGGCCCCTTGTCAGTATTTGTCAGGATGTTAATACGTCACCGGTTCGGGCCACCTACAGGTCGCCGGGCCCATGTGCATTTGCCCCTGCCCCCTCGGCGACCACATGGGCACCTTTGAGCTCCATGGGCCCCGGAACAATGTATCGGCTGCACCCCTCTCCTCAGGCCTGCTTCCATCGACTTACAAGTCATTCCACTGGATACAACGCAGGACTTTCATTTGCTGTTCCTCATTCTCGTACAATCATTGGCACTAGTTGTTTCTCAGTGTGTGGCCCTATGCCTGGAATTCATTACCAATATCACTTCGTATAACTAACACTTTATCATCTTTCAGATCTGGTCTTAAAACATACCTGTTTGACTTGGCTTATCCCCCTTAGATTGCTCCCCCGCCAATCTGACTGATCTTTCCGGATTGACCTGGCTCTAATTCGGATTGGATTTGGTGCGTCATCGACTAAGGCTATAGGCATTATGATGGTAGGTTAGTATAACATTTAATCAAATTCACAAATTCTCTGACTAAAAAATCCTTAGTTAACTTATTCAGGTACGTTAAAATAAAAGAATAAAAGAAATGATACGAAATAAATTAGCTCACAGATCTCAATGTTTACAACTGTCGTTTGAGAAAAGTCACAGTTTTCGAAGTTTTCAGCGAGTTTGACATCAACAGCAGCTCTTTTGAAAGTCTACAGACGCTAATCAGACAACAATATACAGTAGCCTTAATAATATTAGTCGATCTTAAGCACTAAACGATATTTTTGTTGACAATATTTTTCGACCAATACACTCTTGGGTTGTACACCAAATGTATAGAACTTCTACCCGATAGTCACGTGCACAGAGTCAGGTCAAACAATTATTATAATGATAACCATCGCTCGATAGCCAGCAGCCAGTGTTAACAAGCATCCTGGTGTCTTTCGATGGAGGCACAAAATACCTAATTGACAGCTGTGTAACCCTGTAACTTATCTTCAATGAAGTGCTAAGGTAAGTAAGTAAAATCTCCTGAATTTATATAGCGTTCTGGAAAGCAAGTACCACTGCAACTGCTCATTCCTAGGCGCTTGATGTACCGTTGAAATAGCTATAGCCGTAGCCGGGATATTCTTACACCCCTAGAACCCCCACCCCAAAAACTCAACCGACACCCCCAAAAACCCCTAATCTGAGAGCCGGATATTTTTTGCTAGTCAGACTTTTTCGGCAGGGCACCACCATAATTTTTTGGCAGGGCACCCACAAATTGATAATCCTAGAAATAACCATGAGCCGAAGTTTGATGATCAGCCAGGCAAGGTCAATTTCAGAGTGGGAGTGGAGAAACAGCTAGGCAGACTACGAAAAGATGGGAAAGAGGGACGATTTAACACTCTAGATTTGATAGTAGTATGGGCCTATACTATGATTTATTGCTGGACAAAAAGTGTAATGAAAACTGTGTTAATTTAAGCAAATATATAATTCCATAGACCTATTCCTCTGTACTTATCTGCACGAACTTTTTCAAAGCGTCTATATGGCTACTGGTGTTTAGTGACAAGGTTTCATATAGGCTGTAGGCCTAAAACTCATTTTACGTCGATTAGGCCTATTAAAACCTCGCCAGAATCATCACAGGCGTTAAGCCTTATTAATTAGAAGCATGCGGGTTTAGGCCTACTATCTTTAATGCGGAATTTCCCCGATTCTTAATGCAAATTTTTCATCGGGGTGTTAATTCTAAGAAAGACTTTCACACGAAAACTCCCAAAACTTTGTAATTGATTAAAATTAAGAGTATTCATAATAATGATAATAATAGTAATACTACTACTACTACTACTACTACTACTACTACTACTACTACTACTACTACTACTACTACTACTACTACTACTACTACTACTACTACTACTACTACTACTACTAATGCTACTAATAATAATAATGTAGATGCATCATATAGCAGTAGTTGTAGTAGTGGTAGTGGTAGTAGTAGTGGTAGACATAGTGACTGTGATGATTACGATGATGATGTCAATGACGACGACGATGACGATGAATGAGATGATAACAATGATAATGATAATTCATTTTGTAGCGCCAGTATCGGTTTCGATTGATGGTACGGCAAGAGTCTTATTGGTTAAATTGACTTCTGTAGCGTCCTGTGTTGACGAAGAGCCCGGACACAGAGAGTCCCAGTTAGATAAGATTGATTAACCCTTAGATCGCCATTGTGAGATCTGTGATGTTGATTATTTACTTATTTACTTACTAAAACACTAACAATTAACTAAGCTAATTGGCTCTATGTTTGTCTGTCTGTCTGTCTGTCTGTCTGTCTCTCTCTCTCTCTCTCCCTGTCTCTTGCTGTTTGTCTGTCTGTCTGTTTCTCGGTCTGTCTGTCTATATGTCACTTTCTCCCTGTCTGTGTCTGTGTCTGTCTCTGTCTTGTTGTCTGTCGCTCTCTGTACCTCTCTATTCTCTGTGTCTCTCTCTGTCTCTGTCTGCC
This sequence comes from Metaphire vulgaris, assembly GCA_018105865.1. Taxonomy (NCBI): domain Eukaryota; kingdom Metazoa; phylum Annelida; class Clitellata; order Crassiclitellata; family Megascolecidae; genus Metaphire; species Metaphire vulgaris. The sequence goes on from CM030871.1 coordinate 9,191,023, forward strand.
TGTCTCTCTCTGTGTCTGTCTGTCTGTCTCTCTCTCTCTCTCTCTCTCTCCTGTCTCTTGCTGTTTGTCTGTCTGTCTGTTTCTCGGTCTGTCTGTCTATATGTCACTTTCTCCCTGTCTGTGTCTGTGTCTGTGTCTGTCTTGTTGTCTGTCGCTCTCTGTACCTCTCTATTCTCTGTGTCTCTCTCTCTCTCTCTGTCTGCCTGATAATGTCTGTCTGTCTTCTCTCTCTCTCTCTCTCCCTGTCTCTTGCTGTTTGTCTGTCTGTCTGTTTCTCGGTTTCTGATTGACTTTCTCCCTGTCTGTGTCTGTGTCTGTCTCTGTCTTGTTGTCTGTCGTCTCTGTAATTCTCTGTGTCTCTCTCTGTCTCTGTCTGCCTGCTCTCTGTGTCTGTCTGTCTCTCTCTCTCTCTCTCCCTGTCTCTCCTGTCTCTTGCTGTTTGTCTGTCTGTCTGAGTCTGTCTGTCTATATGTCACTTTCTCCCCTGTCTGTGATTGATTCTCTGTCTTGTTGTCTTCGCTCTCTTACCTCTCTATTCTCTGTGTCTCTCTCTGTCTCTGTCTGCCTGTCTCTCTCTGTGTCTGTCTGTCTGTCTCTCTCTCTCTCTCTCTCTCTCTCTCCCTGTCTCTTGCTGTTTGTCTGTCTGTCTGTTTCTCGGTCTGTCTGTCTATATGTCACTTTCTCCCTGTCTGTGTCTGTGTCTGTCTCTGTCTTGTTGTCTGTGCTCTCTGTACCTCTCTATTCTCTGTGTCTCTCTCTGTCTCTGTCTGCCTGTCTCTCTCTGTGTCTGTCTGTCTCTCTCTCTCTCTCTCTCTCTCCCTGTCTCTTGCTGTTTGTCTGTCTGTCTGTTTCTCGGTCTGTCTGTCTATATGTCACTTTCTCCCTGTCTGTGTCTGTGTCTGTCTCTGTCTTGTTGTCTGTCGCTCTCTGTACCTCTCTATTCTCTGTGTCTCTCTCTGTCTCTGTCTGCCTGTCTCTCTCTGTGTCTGTCTGTCTGTCTGTCTGTCTGTCTGTCTGTCTGTCTGTCTGTCTCTCTCTCTCTCTCTCTCTCGTGACAACCGTTCAATAATGGTCACGGTTATTTACTGTACAAATCTATAGCCAGTGTTAGAGAAGTCAGTCAGACCGGGAAACAACTATGAAGACGCCGGAGGAAAAACCAGCGGTTACTGTAAATGCCGCGTCATTAACCTGTAGAAAACAGGCCCAGATGTACTGTATCTAACCAACTGTTAAATTGCTGTTGTATAGGCCTATTAATAGACTGATAACGAAAACTTTTGAAATTACAATTAACGGAAGACGGAACAAGCAATAGGGGCTCTGCTTAACAGCGCTATAAATAATAATAACACCGGTCTAAACACTGGTGAACATTGGCGCAAACTTGGATCAAAAAGTGGGGCCCAAACCCCATACCTCCACCCTTCCTTATGGTCAGGGTTTAATCTAGGCCGTTTCGGGGGAATTTCTCTTTCGCCCCCCCCCCGGAAATTTCAAATTCCCCCCGGAAATTTTGGCATACTAGATCAACTAACAGCATCCCCCTAGCTAATTTCCACCCGGCTTTGTCAGTTTGCCCCCCGGAGTCCGGAGTCTAGATTAAACACTGCCTATGATGGTAGCTCTCAAAAAGTGTGAGGCTCGAGCCTAGAGGCCTAGCAACAGTTTACGCCTATCCTGATGAACGAGGAAGTTATACGCTGATTGAAAGACGTCATAGACATAATCATTATGACAAACAGAATTATTCATCATTCACTAACCACTTGGTATAGGGGTATACAGTGTTTACTAACAAGGTCGGGTTGCTCCGCCCACTGGTGGACAGAAACCATAGAAACCATTGTTGTCTATTAATAGACGCCAATGGCAGAAGCAGATTTCTTGCTGGTGGGCATAGATCAGTGACCATAGAGATTGTTCTGGATACTCCTATATAAGATAACAGTCACGGCATACGACACTAACGGTGCAGGGTTTTCGAAATTTAAGAAGCGCAATTTATATGTCAACCCGTTTCTCAATGATAATTTTTTTATGTACCGTGGCACTGGTCAAAACTGTTGTTTATCAATCAGTTTAATATATTAATCTATCAATAACCATAGTAACTCTGGTATCATTGTGCAGTAGAGACTGTTCAGATTTAGGCAATTGTGTTTTATAATATAATTCTGATATATACTCTATTAACTACAGTAGTTAAGTTCTTTTTTCTTGTTATGTAAACAACATGATGACGTTGAGAAATAAACTGACTTGATTGATTGATTGATTTTATTGATTGATTATATAAAATGACACCGAAAAGAGCACAAAATTACATAAAATATCACATATTAGCAAATCAGCACGATAAAATATCATTTCTTACTCATTTGCGATGGTTTATGACTAGCAAAAGCATTGATGTACAGTAATTTTTATTCACATCTGGCAACGTCTGGAAAAGTTATAATCAAAATACAAACGTGTCCCGACTGAAAGAATGCCGTGTACAGTAGAACTGTCGTTGGGATTACAGTTTTGGAAAAGTCGTTTCATATTGCTTACATCAAAGTTTCGTTTTTTTATCACTTGGCAAAGTGTTTTTAAGGACAAATTACCAAAGGGCGATGAAAAACTTTTAAATTCCGGATGAAAACTAATGTTGGCAGTTCCCCGATTTTACTTTATTCTGCTCGGCTACCCACAAATCAGCCATAAAATGGTAGAAGAATAAAATTTCTAAAATATCGGATGAAAAGTGCAGACAGTCAACTATAATGGCGATGCGCAAGAGTTTCCAGTGTTTCTCTGAATAGTCTGCCAAAGCCCAATAGAGAAAAATTCCGAATAACTTCTAGGGGGGGGTCTTTGTATGAAAGGCGGACCGTCATAACATAATTACTGTGGGGTCAGGAAAACAACAATGGGGTCCACGGACCCGTAGTTTACATGTTAAAAACACAGTGTCACTTGGAGAATTTGAATGTTTATATATCAGTCACATACACGGTATTCTATCGAATCGGGTCCCATTCGTATTTTGGTTATAACTATTTAAGACGTTGGCAGATTTGAATGAAATCATATCAACGTGTTCGCTCAAAAATGTGTCTTTATGCAACAGGCCTACGATTCATGATGATATGTTTTATAATTATTCTTCGTGCAGTTTAATATAATTGTGATTGCAAAATGTAGTGCAATTACGAGCAGTGGCGGTTCCAGGATTTCTTGGTGGGGTGGGGTGAAATTAATTAATAGGAAGTTGGTGGGGATGAAAAGAGAAGGAAAAAATTAATAAAAACTTTGCCGAAAAAAGCTGACAAAAGGGAATGTTTTCCCCTAATTTTACTACACTTTTACCCAGAACTTTACCAAAAAGGTCAGAACTAGGTTGACAAAAAATAAATATTATTTCCTGGGATGCCTCCTCCTCCTCCTCCTCGTAGTACATTAGATCTTCAAACTTCCTCCTCCTCCTCCTCCTCCTCCTCGGACATCGAAATTGCTGTGAAAAATAGATCAGATTCGTAGCGAAAGAACGTTTGGAGGAGAGTATGGAATCGTATTCCAGGCTGTTTGAGATGACACTTTGAAATAAAACCAACGCAATTCTCACAACTGTAATCAAGGATTTGCTTCTTTCCTTCTCCTCCCACATCGAAATTGAAACGAATGCTTTTCTCGTCGAAAGGCCCAGCTTAAAGGACTGAAAATCGGAGGAGGAGGAGGAGGAGGAGAAGATGGCAGATATTCAACATAGGTGTGGTGCTGGAATGCTACATGTGCTCCGAAGATTCTATCTAGTCTTGTTCAGCAGTTGCTCAATTGTGGAGTAGTTTCTAATTCTAACGTGCAGATCTGTGTAGAAAAACGTCTGATTCTTTATTCCTGAAGACGCTCTTTCAGAACGACTGCCAACAAATAAAAATAATTATAGACATGATCAAGGAAGGCCACTAGTGGGTCAATGGTTAAAGGTTCAATGGGCAATTTTGGTCGTGGGTCACTATAATACTATATTAAGATACTATAATAATAGTGGCGGCTCTAATAATTAATAATAATAATAATAATGGGGGGTCTGTTAATAATAATAATAATAATAATCATGGGGGCAACCATGTGTTGTTTAATGTAATAATAATAATAATAATAATAAGGGTAATAATAACTGGGGGCCACTGGGGTCAGGCAGTTCTTTTAAGGGGGCACGGGCCCCCTGTATGTTGTAATAATAATAAGCCGCCACTGCGCTAGAGAGTAATGATTATTTAATGAAGTTGCAATATTTAACCTACAGTATCATCATACTTATTATTAAAATTGTGGTTTTTTTATGTACATATGTTATTGTATATTGCTTTCTCTATATATAAGTGCCGCCCCTTTTAAATGGCTAATTTGCCGCAGTAGGTCCCATTTCTATTCATACTATTCAAACGACTTAAGTGTAGCGGAAATTCTAGGTATTTCAAAGAAAGTTCAAAGCAATATTATCGGAATCGTATCCGAAAAAATCGTCCAAAAAAATATAAACGGAGAAACATTTTAATCGAAAAATTTCCCCCCAAAAAAATAAAGTGCCGCGGTAGACAGCCGCCTACTTAGCCTACGCCTAGGACCGACAACCTCTAGGCCAGGATTTCCTAAACTTTTTGTGAACGGCGACCCACTTCAGCGGGGCTTTGTAACATGCTGCGACCCTGCAAACTTATTGTCAACTAAAATTGGATAAAACACTGGTCATTTTAAATGAGCCATGTATGGAGGATTGCAGGCATATAAACAACAACCCTTTGTCAGTAACATCGTAAGAAAGAAAAGAATGGAATTGCTGGGACATATATTGCGAATGGAAAACGAAAGACTGCCAAAATAGCATACTATCATAAACAGGAGGGTAAAAGAAGTCAAGGACGACAGAGAACAAGATGGATGGACTGCATAAGCAAAGACCTCAACACGGTGGGGCTGAAGCTGGAAGGGAAAACAACAGGAAGAAATAGGACGACTCTGGAGGAACTGGCGAGCAACAGAGACAAGTGGAGAGAAATCGTTTCTAAATCAACGACTGGACACAGTCAAAGATGACAGAGAGAGAGAGAGAGAGAGGCATATAAACTTCTTAAAACCTAAGTCTACTTGCAACTTTCAAGGCTTGTGACATTGTGGTATTGGTTAGAAAATGACACTTTTGAATCTAATTTCGGGCTACCCCCGCGGCGACTGAGCCATGCGACCCACTTTTGGGTCGCGACCAACAGTTTGGGAAACACTGTTCTAGACAATAATATTCTTAACCTTTAGGCGAAGTTTTCGTTGGATCGTGGCTTCATTGGATAGGCGGTCTTCAGCGTTTTGTCCTGAATTCTAATGACGACTTTGACTTTGACGCTGCTTTGTGAAGAGGAGGATTTGGATTGGCTTCCGTCGAATCTACACGCGAAGTCATTCTCCTCTCTGCGATCGCCGATGCTCTGGAAGTACAGCATTGTATAGAGCGCCAGTTCGAACTCGGGACTCGTTCCGATGAACATGCTTCCACAGTCTTTCGACACGCCGTTCCATTGATACTTTATGGCGACCATAACTTCCGGTATCTGTGCACGACGAAAGAACAGAACCAGGACTAGGATGAAAACTTAAAATTTAACCCCTTAACTGGGGACCTCTGATATATCCGTCTATTTTACATTGAGTTACAGTTAAATACCCAGTTAAGGGGTTAAAAGCGTTTCTTAAAATCAGTGGCGTAACTGTGTGTGTGAGATCATCACGGAAAGCGGTCCCATATTTTGGTTGGATACGGTCGTGGTATTTGCACAAAACAGTTGAGAATTTTTTTGGTGGGGGGGGCAGTTGCGGCTCCACAGGTGGGTCCGGGGGCCCGTGCCCCCTATTGAGTGTCTGGCCCCACCAGTGGCGCCCCTGTTGGGACCCTATACTTAATACTAGATATCTAAAAACAAATGGTTGGCCTCCATGATTAGAAGTTGCCACACCAACGGCCCCCAATTTGCCAAATAATGGAACAGCCACTGGGGGGATATGCAGCATCATAGCATGATCGAACCTGACCGGAGATTATTTTACCCAATCTATTTTTTTACCCCAATTCCGGAAACCTGGTTACGCCACTGCATAAAATTAATCAAATTCCCTGTGGGTCTGACTTCCTATATTTTTGTATATAGTTTCCACAATTTCGGCAGCTGAGCAATATAAGTAACAGTTGGCTAATTTGATGGTCGATGCATCGGAAATGATGGACACAGTTCAAATTTTCGCCTTACCTGATATTTGCAACTTTCATAGTTTATTGATCCCTTTTGGCGTTCAAGATGGTACTGCAGCCAGTTGTGGAGCCCGGAAACTTGTCCATATCCGTCGTCAAAATCACCTGGAAATTAGACACAATATGCCAAAAACAGGTTGCATAGATATAAATGACTCAATTGAAGAACGTAGGTCAAACTTTTTCTCACAGATGCGCCTCAACAACAAAGAAAATAATCACTCAGTCATTTATACAAGAATATAATTTTAAGTTGTATTCGAATTATACGACTTTGCAAATTTCTATTGACAGCAATGGTATTACAGTAATTGTAGCAGTACTGCAGTATTTGCGCTAGTAGTAGTCGTTGTTGTTATTGTAGCACAGTTATTGTAGTACTGCTGTAGTAGCTGTAGTAGCAATACTGGAGTATTGACATTAGAAATAGCAGTTGTAATAGTGATTGTAGTAGTAATAGTAGCAGCAGCAGCAGCAGCAGTAGTAGTAGTAGTAGTAGTAGTAGTAGTAGTAGTAGTGGTAGTAGTAGCAGTAGTAGTGGGAGTACCAGCAGCAGTGGCAGTGGTGGTAGTAGTAGTAGTAGTAGTAGTAGTGGTGGTAGTAGCAGTAGTAGTAGTAGTAGTAGTAGTAGTAGTAGTAGTAGTAGTAGTAGTAGTAGTAGTAGTAGTAGTAGTAGTAGTAGTAGTAGTAGTAGTAGAGTAGTAGAGTAGTAATAATAGTATTGGTAATAGGTAACAGTAACAGTACCAGTCCTAATACTCAAAGGGGTCAATGTATTTCAGACGAAATGCTTACCGACAAATATGTGTCTAAAGGCTGAAGAGTGAAACCAGATTAGACGGAGGACGTCCTTGAAGTCCTTCCATTCGACGTCGCATTGTCTGTTCTGTTTGAGGAAAGCCCAGCAGATGCGCATCACGTTCGTCCTCAGTACTTCGTCGAGTAGTCTCTCCTCTGCCATCTGCCGGGCGTTTCCATACATCGCTTCTTCTCCGTAGAGCATCAACAGACTGCGAAAGGCGTTGTACGTCGGGTGAGTGGCGAAAAACCTGTCGCCAAACTTGCATTGAAGACCGTACTTGCGCGAAAACTAGGCACAGAAGATACAACCACAGAATAATACAACCACAGAATAACCACAATCCAGTGTTTACCAACAAAGTCCGGTTGCTCCGCCCACTGGTGGGCAGAAACCATAGAAACCATTGTCGTCTATTAATAGACGCCAATGGGAGAAGCAGATTTCTTGCTGGTGGGCATAGATCAGTGACCATAAAGATTGTTCTGGATACTACTATACCAACACATAGTGACGCTCCTATGCTAAACAGTTTATTTTTATTTGTGTACGATAAGCGTCATTGACATAAAGACATAAACTCATATTGAGGCCTCTGGGCTCAAGTCCCCAGTTTTTGAGAGGCTTTCATAAGGAAAGGAAAAAGTATAAAAGTATAAGGATTGGGTTTTCCACTTTTCATTCAAATTTATGATAAAATTATTAACGTTGTTAAGTTATTAAACGTTATTGTTGTATTCTGGACTCGTTATGATTTAGTAAGGATGACCATTGGCAGTGGAGGTTCCTCGTGGGGGGTGAGTAGAGATGCATCCCCCACCAGACTTTTTTTGCTTGTGAAACATATTTTGGGGTAAAAGTTTGGTAAAAGTTGCCCGCGGGTCATGACTTAAGAACCTCTGAGTAGGTGTATGAGTGATAGTGGGTTTCAGCACTGGAGAAATCCTTCTAAATCACTAAAATGCAGTTTTATTATTATTTTATTATTATTATTATTATTATTATTATTATTATTATTGATAGTGGTTTTGTGGTTTTTAACACAGAAGAAATCCTACTATGCCATTTCAAATCCAATAATTATACTACTGTTATTATTATTGTTATTTGTTGAAAGTTCCGAGGAAAGGCGACTGCGTTAATCTCTGGAGTGTATCACTGATATTATTATTATTATTATTATTATTATTATTATTATTATTATTATTATTATTATTATTATTATTATTATTATTATTATTATTATTATTATTATTATTAAGTAAATATGTTAGTGAAACTTCATGGAAAGTGAACTGATTCGAAATTTTCAATCCGTGATTACCGTTAACTGACCTCGTAGTCTGTATAACGTGTCAGATGGTGACTTTCCTTCCAAAGAACCTGGCACATGTCCTTCCAATTTCGAATCGCACCGTATTTCTGGGCCACCTGTTCCATCGTCTGCTTCCCATCGTCGTCACGTGCCTCGTCTCCAGCCGGTCTCACGTGGATGACGTTTGCCTTGTTCTGCGCCGAACCACTGCTCGGTCTCCTGTGGCTTGTCCTTGACGATGACCTTGGGCCAAAGTCGGGGACGTTTACGACTATCGCTGTCTGTGCTACGTCATCGATTCTAACTACGCTCGAAGGTGGCTGAGAGGCGGGAAACACCTTCGAGGCACTGGATGCTGGTCTGTGCGTCCTTCTTTCTGTGGCGTTTGGTCCAGTAGAATCTGCTCTCCGCGCTTCATTTTCTGAGCGTTTTGACGCTGATCTGAGCGAAACCCTCGATGACGGCCGGTCTTCGGCTCCTTGACCCCGAACTCTCAGTGAAGTTTGCGACGACCTCTGACCTTCACCGTGACCCCGAACCGAATGTCGACTTTCCGAGGACCGTTCGATATCATCCGAAGTTTTCGATTTGACGCAAGATTTGCAGTTTCCCATGTTGTTTTCGCTTCAAACCGCCTCTATGCAATGTAATGTAACAAAATATTTGTATAGCGCCTCTTCTGAAGAATCACTCAGAAGCGCTCACTCTGCAATAATTACTGTGTATTGACAAAGAGATAAGTTTTAAGTCGTTTCAAAAAGAGGGCCATAGAATTTGAAGTTGCTAAGCCACGCATACGGCGTCAAGAGCATTCCAAAGGATAGGGCCAACTGATTCAAAGCCTCGCTTCAGGAACAAGGAAGTTCGTGCTTGGGGCACACTGAGAAGACCATTGGTTGTGGACCGAAGACATGGTCGACCAGGGATAGAGCTAAGAGGATGGAGTAGCTCTGAAAGGTAAGATGGAGTGGCACCAAAAAGAGAGAGTGCAACCGCTCTCAACACACATATGTACCACTCTCTATGCGTACTAGCGCTATCAGTTGCTACGAACTAGTTTTAGCTGTTCCCAAATAGCTCGATAATGTCCAGTGTTTTATGCAGGCCTGTTAGGAGGGGAGATCCCCCTCCCCCAACACCTCAAAATCTCCTCCCTCCAAAAAATCCTAGCACTTACACAAATTTTGCATTGAACTGTGTCTTTTCCCTTCCAACCAAATAGATTCCCACCCCACCCCCGAAAGCCTCAATTTCCCACCTCCCCTAAAGGCCTGGAGTCTGGATAAAACACTGATTAAAGTTCCAGTTTAATTCTAACACGGCCCTTAAGTTGAAGACAAGTATTATTCGAAGCAGATTCTCGATTGCAAAAGAGATTTACAAGATTTATCTCTTCTTCTGAAATCCTTACATTTTCATAAGAAATTTTTCGACCAGAACAGCGCCACGCACATCCAATCGCTTCTGCCGTGGAAATTCGTACATTTTAAGATCCATATAGCGCCATTATTGCAATACGTCAAACCGTAATGTCATTTTCACGCCAACGGGCATGTGAGTGACCGATAGACGATTGTCTCATTAACCGGCGGCTTCCAGTATCGAACCGGGAACGATAGGGCGACTACTCAGGTCACTGCTCTTTAGTAGCTATCAACAGCCCAGGGAAAACGCCATGCTACTGTATAGTCGCCTCATACTTCCACTAGTGTTTATTTTAATCCTTCTCTGAGGGAGAATTTCCCACCCCAAAGTTTTAAAATTCCCCCAATTTTTTATATGTTGGCTGGGGATGGACCCCCAAAAAGTGTGGAGACTCAGACCTTGTCCCCCCAAACATTTCAAAATCCCCCAATGTCAAGGTGGCTAGAATGAACACGGTACTTCCCCTACCAAGAAACTAACTTACCTAGAATTCTAGAAACCTTATGTTATGAATGGAACACTATACGTTTAAGTCACATAGTTTCAGATATTCTACACTGTCCAGCAGCCGCCTGTAAATCGTAGAAACGAAGACGCTTTTGAATTCTGCGTGATTTCTCCTTGTAATCAATACGGTCTTTTGAATAACAGCTCAGGCTTGAACAAACAGGCAAAGGTAACCTACGTCATGTCTGCGGCTATAGCCAATCAATACAGTAATGCCCGACAAGTGATCTGTTGTCTTCAGTAGCGTAGCCAAGGGGGATTGGAGGTTAAAACCAGGGTTTAATCTAGGCCGTTTCCTGAGGGAAAAGGGCAATTTTTCTCTCGGAAATTTCAAATTCCCCCGGAAATTTTGGCATACTACATCAACTGGCAGCAGCCCCCTAGCTAAATTTCCCCCCTGGCTTTATCAATTCACCCCGGAGTCCAGAGTCTAGATTAAACACTGGTTAAACCCCCTTGGATGGCGACGAAAATTGTTTTAAAATGTCTTTCCATACATTTTTTATTTTCGGACGCAGTTTTGAGGGTCAAAGCCCTCCTTGGCTGCCGACCCAAAATAATTTCTAAGCACTAAGGTGCTATAAAATGTAAAGATGTAAGGTTACGACCTTCTTTGCTTGTCAAGATTTTTTAAAGTTGGTCATGAACAAAACCACAAAACCAAAAAAACCTTCCGGAAATCCTGGCTACGCCACTGGTTGTCTTGCTAATGCGATGCAGTTTTGGGCCAACAAATCGTTAACTATTATAGCTAAACAAAAGAAGTGGATAGGCCATGCATGTTCGGAGAGAAGAAGCAAGTCTATTGACCCGTATACGAACATGCCAAAACACAACTGAATTTAAACAAAGAGGGTCCGACCACAGCTCCTCTCTTAATGTGGGAATTCATTAGTAGCATTGACTTTTATTTGCTAATTTTGCAAAGGGGTTGTCGATGAAACCCAATATAACAATATTTCTGTGCATTCATTCATTCATTCATTGGCAAAAAATCTTCGATATGCAATAAATTTTACTTACAATCGGTTCTTTTTTTCAGTAGGAACGAACGGGAACAGCGTAAATTACAGTTTAAAAGCAACGGGCTACATTGTATATAAATATATCAAGTACTGTTATTCTATGCTAATATCCACGTTATGCTTCCTACGACAAAACCGTTGTGAAATGAGTCCCCAAACCGTTTTTACTAGACGAAAGGCACTGCGCCAATGTACCATGTCTGCGTGACTACTGTATGTGTGTCTGTGCGTAGGTAAATATATCGACAGGCCTACAGTAGGCTATGTAGACTGTAGAGTTTTGCGTTCTCAAAGCTCTGGTAGCGTCTATGCTAACGCAATCGGTTTCTGAAAGCGCTTCAGTTGATTTTTCCTGAAAGAGGGTTCCGACTAGACGCCGAGCGAGCCAGGGTCGCCCGTCCCTCTGGCTACTGGAGGCAGCGTCCCTTTCCTGTGCTACTCTAACGTGATAACAAAACTCAGGGAAAATTTCCTCCCCTAGCTTTTTAAAGAAGCATTTGCTTCCTCCCCATCTATGGGCGCCCCTGTATCGAACGGTATATAGATCAACAGTTTCTAAGGCAGTTTTTGATTATAATAACAGATAGCATTCAAATCGGACAACCTTTATTGGTCGTCATGCTTGACGGGCAAAAAAGCTAGTGATGTCTTAAAATTGCAGAAAGGCCGAGAGCCTGATAACAAGTCTAAACATGAGTCTTACAAGCAAGGCAGGGCCTATATTGGATTGGCTAAGCCTGTAGTCCAGTGGCTCTCAACCGACTCGGTTCCATAGGGGACCGATAGGGGTTTCAGAAGGACCGTCGGGGGATTACTTTCTCAAGATATCTCACCAACACCTCAGAACACAAAACACACTGATGGCTCTAAGAGTGCTGATTCCATTTGAATTTAAATTTTATGACTAAGATTTGCAATTTTCTGATTAAATAATTGATTAACAAAACAAGTAGTCTATGTGTTAATTACAGTTAATTTGAAATTCAAATTTCATAAGATCCGCGAGTCATCAAAAAAACTTCTAAGGGGCTGCCACGCAGGAAATCCTAAAAAGTTTGAGAACCTCTGATCTAGGCTATGTCTGGTCTAACCAGGGTCTACAGCACCCGGAGTCGTAGCGAGGGGGCAGGTGGCATATGCCCCCGGGCGCCGAGGTGAGGGGGCGCCAAAATCGGGTATTTGGGTAAGTGAAATGCATAATAAATATATGAAACTTCATGTGCGACGACCTTTTTTGCTCGTCAGCAGTATAAGGGGCTGTCCATTAATTATGTCAACAATTTTTGGGCAATTTTTGACTCCCTCCCCCTTGTCAACAACTGTCAACTTTCAGTTACCCCCTATAATTACGTCAAAATCTTTTGACACCCCCCCTCTCAAGATCAATGACAGGTCCCAATAAGAAGGTTATTATTTTTGCATCGATGACCATTTTTTCACTGTTTTGCTCATCGAGTGTCAAAATGTGGTGGTGATGACCTTTTTGCCATGTTTTTTTCATTGTAGTAAGTAGTATTCCATGAAATTTCCTATTTTTGATTATTTGTGAAATATGAAATTGTTGACGTCAACTTCTTTTGACTCCCCTCCCCCTGTCAACAACTGTCAAACTTTTTCAAACCCCCTCCCTTCTAAATTGCTGACGTAATTAATGGACAGCCCCTAAGGAGAGGGCGTCGTAGGAGTTGAGGGGCGCCGAGAACAATGTGACGACCTTTTTTGCTCTCTTCAGCACTGTTAGGGGCGCCAACGGTACACTTTGCCCCCGGGCGCCGGATGTCCTCGCTACGCCACTGACAGCACCTACTGTAGCATTCAGTTTTTCATGTCTGTGATGTTTATATGTATATCTCGCTAAATGGTATAGTTTAAAGTTAGACAGTATTTACAGAACTCTGTCCATTGATTCAGGTGTTCACCAAATCGGTTCATCTCTGAACTGAGACTGGGCATTGCAGTGGCGTGGCGTGACTTTTGGGAGCCGGGGGGGCATCCTCTTGATATGGGGCCCCTAGTGGCTGACAAGCAAAAAAAGTTCGTCAGATCGTTTACATAGTGTTCACGGGCAAAATAAAAAACAACCACAAACCACTCTTCGAGGGCCCCCTCTCCCGGGGCCCGGGGGCACTCTACAAAGTGCCTCCCCGCCCCCCCCCATGTTACGTCACTGGGGCATTGGAGCTTATTCGATGGAGGGAGAGGCGGTAAGTGAAATTCTGCCGATGCTGTAAAATTGTGAAGGCGCTAGCGATAACCTTCAGTTCTGCCACCGTCGCCATAGGCGACGGGAGGGGGTCCAAGGTGGTGAAACTGCACCCCTGAAAATTACAATTTTATACAAAAATTATTTTTCATGAATTTGCATTTAATATTAATAACAGTATAATACTAAGTTAAAAATTATTAATTTTCCAAAGATTTCGGTAATATAATTAATAATTTTCTGATAGATCTTGGTAGTTCCTTCAGGTAAATAAAATATTGCACCCCTAAAAAGTTCTACCGACGCCCATGTCTGATAATGAATGACCTTTGACCTACAGTATAACCTTGTATTAGGCTTTGCAGCGGTCTGTCAAGTCAACATGATTGCAGTCACAGAGAGCTAAGCACAAGCCGATAGCATAGAGCACTTGACAATGAGCCTAGCGCCAATATAAACGTCTTATATATCGAGGACCAGTGGCTGTACGTTGTGCAGGCAAGTTAGGATAACGTAAATGGCAGCATATAAAACCGCACACGCGTGCAGGCTAACAACTCTATGCATAATTATTGTCTAAAAGTTCGAATGGTATATTCGGTACAGATGAGCGAGTTGCAGTAATCCAGTCGATTTCTATAGCGCGCGTAGAGAATTTGTTTGGAGCCATGCTGTCGTTTCTGATTGTACAGTTGTTCGTACACGTCGGTTGTACAGAGTCGTACAGGATCCTGATGATGCCTATACAGATGTACAGTCACGCCTCGTGCATGACATCGATCGCCGCCGGGTTAGTCGCCAGGGGTCATCGAGTGCACGTCGTGTTCGCGAGGGAATTCGGTCCGCTTCCGTCGGACGTGGAAGAATCGAATCCTCCGGGGATCGTCGTGGAGCGTTACGAGCGTCCGGAGCTCGGAATGTCGGCGGATATCGACGCCTTCCACAACAACATCTCCTGGATGAACCTGGCGGAGAAACTGTCGCCGGCCGAAGTCTTCGCCGCCACGAGTCCCCTGTTCGCCATCGAGTGTCGCCGGCTCCTGCTGCACAACGAGCCGCTGATGGCCCGGCTGGCCGGACTGGACTTCGACCTGGCGGTCGTAGACGGGCTATTCGTGTTGAAGTGCCTCTACCTGGTCCCCCACCGACTCGGCGTTCCGTGGGTGACGCTCACCGACTCCTTCGAGCCGTTCCTGGCGAGGGTCCCGTGGCTGCCGTCCTTCGTGCCTCACGTGATGCTCGACAGATTCACCGATCGGATGAGCTTCAGCGAAAGACTCGAGAACTTCGTCTGGACCCTGGTGGGTGCCTACGTACCGCTGGTCCCCGAGCCCCCGGAAGAAATTCTCGCCAAGTACCGAGAGTTCGGAGACTTTGGAACTATGAATGACCTTGTCGCAAGGTCAATTCTTTGGATAATAACATCGGATTCAATCATCGACTATGCCCGACCCCTAATGCCGAACGTCATCGAGGCTGGTGGATTGACGACAAAGCCGTCGACGAAAAAGCTACCGGAACATATTGACGCCTTCATAACACGACTATCATCAAAAGGAACCATTCTAGTGTCCTTCGGGTCGGCGGTGTCTCATCTTCCGGCGGAAATCGTCAGAAATTTTACTTCCGCTTTCGCGCGACTCCAAGACTACAGCATAATCTGGCGATTCGAGAACAAAAATGGCGTCGAACTTTCCGGCAACGTTCTGGCACTGAAATGGATTCCGCAGAACGACATTCTGGCCCATCCGAAAACGAGGCTCTTCATAACCCACTGCGGTAACAACGGCCAATACGAGGCTATGTTCCACGGCGTTCCCATGATCGGGTTTCCGATTGGCGGAGACCAGCCGTACAACGCCAGGCGATTGGTTCATAGGGGTTACGGTCTGGCTATGAATATTCATGAATTCTCCTCAGAAGAACTCCTGTCGAACATCGAAAGAATCCTGTTGGATGGAAGTTTCAAGGATAGGATATCCAAAGCATCTGAGATCTACAGAAGCGCTCCGATGACGTCACGAGAGAAGTCGGCGTGGTGGATCGAGCACGTGACCAGGTTTGGCGGAGGTCATCTGGGGTCGGCCGGCAACGACCTTGACCTTCACCAGTATCTCATGTTAGACGTCGTGGTGTTTCTTGCGGCGTTGGTGCTGGCGTTCGCCTTTGTTGCCTGGAAAATTGTTCGAGTTGTGTTAAGGAAATCGACAACTGCTATCAGATCCATATCTGGTCAAAAGCAAAAGACCGCCTGAGAATTTATTTAACAATGCGAAATTGATTTCATTATGTTATATATATATTATATATATATATATATATATATATATATATATATATATCACTGGCGTCGCCTCGAGGGGAAGCACCGGGAGAGGGCGGGTACAGTAGCGTAGCCACAGAACCCTGGCTACGCCACTGGTCTATATTTATAGTTATTTTTTTCTTAGGCTTTGCTATACATAGCATGCAGGGCCTAAAGCACCTATAGGTCTATAGCAGAATGTTTGTGCTTTTTTAATGAATGTATTGAATTTTTGATAGGGCCTATATCCAAAAGCAACGTTGGCTAACTGTATAACTTGACGTTGTGCCTTGTACACGTGATGTAAATTTCATTTTCTGGTTTCTCGTTGTTTGAATTCTCAATAAAGCAGCGGAGTCGAACACTATACTTCCACCCCAATGGTTTATACCTCCAATGGGGGCGAGAGTGGTTCTTGACCAGTGGATGGATGTACCTCTTAATACCCTTGAGCATCGTACATTTTTGTACGTTTGCTGACGGCTCTCAAATATTATATTTCGTGGAATTCGGTGTCATGGAAATGACAATGCTTCCTTTCTTATTTTGTTTAAATCAGAGGTTCTCTAACCACGACCCGCAGACAACTCGTGGCCCGTTAGCTCTCAGAAAGTGGCTCGCGAGGCCTCAATGTTTGATGGAATATATTTTAGTGATTGCAAACACATTGAAATTGACGTTCAAATAGATAAATAGGCCAAATAGCTAAACAAAGTTGCAAAAATGTGATATCTACAGTATTCTTTAATATAGTTTTTATATTATTGTCCACACATTTAGATTCCTGTGTATCTAATCGATTTTTTGATCTAAGAGCCTGGATCAGACTCGGAGGCTAAGCTAGGGTGTCCGGTGCCCGGGGTCAAAGCATACTGATGGCGCCCCAATCAAAAATCCTAACGAACAAAAAGGTCGTCACTTATTTCACTTGGTTAAGTAGGCCTAGTTAGTTAGTAACATGAGCGCGGACAGCCTATCTCCAACTCTATACAACTATATTGATAGTTTTGCTTTCTTTTTGCTACCGCTTCCTTAAACCTGATTTTTAGCGTCCCACCTCTGCGCCAGAGGACATAATATATACCCCTGCTCCTAGATCCGCCCCTATTCTATTCTATTTCCTAGGTAATTTATTTAACGCTAGAGCATATAGCTAGAGTCAAAGTCAAGAGCGATTTACAAATGTTCATAAGATATGCGATATAAGTGCGTCTTGAGGGCAGTCGCAAACGCCTCGAAGGATGTAATCGATGTCACTGAGGCGGGAAGAGCATTCCAGAGAAGAAGGTTGCCGCGGGTAACGTTTCTTTTCCCCAGCATCACCGTCTTTGACGGGGGAAGGATATAAAGGCGAAGTCGCCTGTTCGATCACAGCTGTTTCCGACAGCCCCTGATCAGCATAATGTATTATATGGTATAAATTTTAGAATTTTATAACGTTGCTGACCGCTCATGTACTGAAAACTGTAGATATGGTCGTCATCCCTGGCTCAACAAAGACTTGAAACCACTGGTCTAAAAGTAGAAAAAGGTCCCTCCTCTTCATTTGATTAACCCCCCTTTCCTTCCCTAAAATATCTTGACAAGAACGAACCCTAAATGTGGCAGGGTTATTTCTAGGATTATCAATTTGGGGTGTCAAGAAGAATAATCATGGGGTCAACAGGTTCCTGGTCCTTTCCTAAAATATTCTGACAAGAAGAAGAAAGGTCATCCCCGGCTCAACAGATTGCCCCTTGTCCTTTCCTAAAATATTCTGACAAGAAGAAAAAAGGTCATCCTTGGCTCAGATTGGGGTGGGGCTGTCGGTCTCAAATTGGGGGTGGTGTTGGGGACGTTAGGGGGTGTAAAAATATTTCCGAATTGTGGTGCATTTGGACGTCTATAAATTGGTAGCAACGTTAAGCTACGAAAGCAAACGTGGGTCTAGAGAAAGTAATGGCAACCTCTCTAGATTAATGGCTTATATAAGGCCTTAAGCCACCTGCGTCGCTGCTTGCCTAGAACACGGAGCTCAACACCGGACCATTTATACAATATTAGGCCAAAAGAGTTTCTTAAATGGACACTTGAGAATTTTTAGGTATAGATTGATGACTGTAGGAGATCTCGCTATAAGTAAGCTTAACAAATCTCTACTGCTGCCTAATACAAGTGGATATAGGCCAGCCTATTTAGGCTCGTTTAGTCCCTTGTATAGCCTAACGCCTAACACGTAATTCAAATTCATTTGATTCGAGCATGTACTGTACTGTACACGAAGTATAAACAGTATAAACCATATCGCGATTGAGAGAGAGAGAGAGAGAGAGAGAGAGAGAGAGAGAGAGAGAGAGAGAGAGAGAGTTCGACATTGGACCGTGTTAGCAATGAACGAATTTCTACGCTTAGCGCCGACTGCGAACTCACTCACTGTACGAAGAAAATATAGTCTATTCTGTCGCGCGTAAAAACCTGGTCAGGCTGAGAACGGAGCTGGTCTAACCGGTCGAATCTATATTGCGAAGCATATGTTTTCATCGAACCAGACAGGTAGGAACAGTTACAGTCGTACCGAATCATGGGCGTAACCAGGGTTTTGGAATAGAAGGGGGACACACATACATCGACAGTCTGCAAATCTCACGACTGATCCCATCCAGAATAAGGGTCCGACCCGACCCTGCTCGCCCCACCCCACCCCGTGGCCACGCAATGTACTAAGTACTCCGATGGCTATTGGGTGATGCCTGAAAACTGTCGTTGCGATGTCTTCAAATAAATCCATTATTCCAAGTCAAAATCAATTTAATACGATTGGAGGCTGGTTAACAAATGGCAGTGAATGGGTAATCTGCTGTAAGCATTGGGAATCTGAGAAGTTTTTTGGGAGGAGAATGGCATTTTTCAAGGGAAAATCAAAGAAAATACATATATGCCCAGAAATTAGATTGTCGCATGTAGGGAAAATTGTCACCCTCGGATCAGGGCAAATTCAAATTCAAGGTCACCAAACTTCATAATAATAACCTTCTCAGCTCGTAGTACAAAGATTTCTCGAGAAAATGTATAGAAATCTTGTACGTTAATTTTTTTATAACTCCGCGCACTTTTAAAACCTTCTGCCCTAAAGTCGAGGCCAATTCGAAATAATGCCCGCAACAATCTCAGTTTCAACGCACCGTCGTAGCCTACATTCTCAGTGACTGTCGACCATCTCTCTGCAATGCATTGAACCCAGGGGCTTTGTCCCTCGTGTCCTGACACGGGCAGGGTTCAATCCAGGCCGTTTCCGGGGGAGAGAAATTGCCCTTTCTCCTCGAAAATTTCAAATTCCCCCCGAAAATTTTGGCATACTACATCAACTAACAGCAGCCCCTAGCAGCATTCTCCCCGGCTTTGTCAGTTTCCCCCTCGGCCGGCTTTGTCAGTTTCCCCCGGAGTCCAGGAGTCTAGATTAAACACTGGACACCGGTGTGTTTTTGGGAAGGTCGTGTTCCTAATGGACGTGGACACGGGTGTATTTTGGCTACGAAATAACAATATTTTATTGCCAAAAGGCAAAAAGCAAGTAATGGTAATCACCTGAGAAAAAATCAGGACACGACCATTTTTCTGACCAGGTAAAAATCAGGACACGACCATTTTTCTGACCAGGTAAAAATCAGGACACGAACATTTTTCTGACCAGGTAAAAATCAGGACACGACCATTTTTCTGACCAGGTAAAAATCAGGACACGACCATTTTTCTGACCAGGTAAAAATCAGGACACGACCATTTTTCTGACCAGGTAAAAATCAGGGCACGACCATTTTTCTGACCAGGTAAAAATCAGGACACGACCATTTTTCTGACCAGGTAAAAATCAGGACACGACCATTTTTCTGACCAGGTAAAAATCAGTACACGACCATTTTTCTGACCAGGTATAAATCAGGGCACGACCATTTTTCTGACCAGATAAAAATCAGGACACGACCATTTTTCTGACCAGGTAAAAATCAGGACACGACCATTTTTCTGACCAGGTAAAAATCAGGACACGACCATTTTTCTGACCAGGTAAAAATCAGGACACGACCATTTTTCTGACCAGGTTTGCGCCCATGATTGAACCCATCCATTCGGTCCTCACTTCTTACTCCCTCGCTCCGTTCTTACTCCCTCGCTCCGTGCAATGCGAAAGCTAAAGTCTCACTAGTTTATCTGGCGACTCCAAAACCGGGAGCGCCTCTGAGTAGAAACATAAGAGCGCCTCTGAATAGAAATACAAGAGGCGCTATATAAATGCTACGTTACGTTACGTAATCCAGACGCTATACAAATGCTACATTAATTTACATAATCACTGCGCAAACTACTTTGGACTCTGACCTGGTTTGTTGTTTTTCGCACGAGTTTCTCTCTCTTGATCGTGCTTACTTGACCAGACAATGGTCTGGAACGAGGTTCTATATAATCAGAATCATGCTATAGGTCTGTCATAATACTGTTTCATCAGACAGAAATTATAACAATATTCACCCTATTGGACCTTATAGTTAAGTCATTTTAACTATGGCGTGACCAGGATTCCGGAATAGGGGGGGACATCTCCAGGTGTGAAAGTCTCCGACGATCAAAAAATAATAAATTACCTCGTATCAGTTCTTCCAACATTCAGGCATTTTTCGAACACCCCACCGTCCCCAATTTTTTCTCAACGGTTTTGCGCAAATTCCACCCCGCTCGAATATGAGGGGTCCGGCCTCCGTACCCCTCCGTAGCCAGCGTTTTATCCAGGCCTGTTAGGGGAGATCCTCCCAATCTCCCCACACAAAAATTTACCCAAAAAAAAATCTCTCCCCCCCCAGCAGGGACACAAATGTTTGCATCGAACTGTGTCTCTTCCCCCTCCACCCAAGCCAATTTCCCCCAAAGGCCTGGAGTCTGGAAAAACCCCCAACAACAACAGCGCTGGCTGTGCCAATGCATGTTTAACCTTAAGAACTGTTACAGACGACATTTTTCTTGTCGACACTACCAAAGACAGCACAATTCCGTCTATTTCGAGGCCATGAGGTCGACCAAGTCTATCGCTTAAAACCGGTCTGTGCTGGTTGAACCATCAGTGTTGCGCGGTGTACAGATAAGCACGCTATTAAATTATATATTATACATTTATATATAGGCTATATATAATACACACACATATATATACACAGCCTATATATATACAACTGGTTTTGTTGCTAACAAAGTCGCTAAGTTAGTGCTTCTAGCTCGTAGAGGACACTGGTTTTCATCACACTCAGGCCCGGCATTTTAGAGTTCTCGATCCGGATGTGCAACGTGAATTAGGCCATACAGAGAGCACGTGTCTCTATGAAATGTTTACGTGCTGGAAATCAGGCGCTGTTGTTTCGGTGAGTCGTCAAATTACCTTTGCTGCTGCTCGAGACTCTGAGATGCCGGATCTAAAAAGACCAGCAGAGAAAGTAGGCAAGTAAGTAAGTGGTCTGCGGTACAGTACACAATAATAATCGTGGAAGGTGAGTAATAATAGAGACAATTGCGGCTTCAATTGCAGCTCCTGCTTAGAAATCAGCATCTATTGATATACTAACCAAGCATTGCAATATTTTCGTTTGGGCGATTGGTTCTGAAAACAAGTAAGTACATTGAGACAACAACCTTATGTTTTTCCAGAGCTGTAGCTATAGAGTATTGGGCGCCCTGGGCAAGGTATCAATTTTACGCCCCAACAGTTAAAGCATTGGAAAAAATTGAAGATTAACATTTTTGCCTATCAGACTTTTCACGACGTTAGAGGGGTAGAGTAGTGCATAAAGCGGGTGATGACCTTTTTTGCTTGTTATACAGGCAATGCCTTTGACGGGCGTTTAGCTTGTTACAACCCTGGTTTCTGGTCCCCTTTCCAAAGACGGCGCCCTGGGGCAGCTTGCACCCCCTGCCCCTCACCTAGCTACGGTTCTGATGTATTCTTGATCGCTCAAATTGCTTGAAGATAGTTTGTTTTTCGTTTTTCGCGTAGGATTTGCTTGACTATTGTAACGTCTGTTGAACTGAAGTTAAACCGGACGCGAAATGTATAACGAGATGTTTCTGAATTGAGAATTTATTCAGCGTAAATCAAAAATATTTTCGCTCATTAAAAAGACTCCCCCCTTCCACAAATCACGCTCTCTGTGTCTCTGCATGTCTCTGTCTTCGTGTCTGTCTGTCTGTCTGTCTCTCTCTCTCTGCCTGTCTGTCTCTGTCGCTAACTGTGTCTGTCGCTTTGTCTCTTAGTCTCTGTCTCTGTCGCTCTTTCTCTCTGTCTCTGCCTCTGTCTGTCTCTGTCTCTGTCTGTCTGTCTGACTGTGTATCTGTCTCTGTCTTTGTGTCTCTGTGTCTCTGTCTCTGGTTCTCTGTCTCTATGTCTCTGTCTCTTTCTCCCTTTCTCTCTTTCTCTGTCTCTGTCTCTGTATGTCTGCCTGTCTGTCTGTCTGTCTGTCTCTCTCTCTCTCTCTTCTCTCTCTCTCAAATATGTTTCGGTCGCTGGTTGTCAGGAAATCTAGTCACCTGTCGAACGTCAAATTTCTCGACCGTTAAGTTCAGACGCGTATCCAGGGCGTATCCAGGGGGCATTCGGTGTCCATGGCAGAGAATCAGAAAATCAATTTATCAGGTTAACGAATCTGCAATTAACATATCATGGCGTTATATTTACACAGGATTAAAACTACAGTTGCGCTTTTCTTGCTTTTACTGAAACGAACTGGCCAATGATTGTCTGTTTTGGTAATACTAATTGTGTCCACGGGCGTCCGCAGAAATTTTTCCTGGGGTGCAAAACAGGGTATTGTGACTAAAGAAATGAAAAACTTTCCAGGGGGTGCAAAACAGGGTCATATGACGAATGAAACAAAAAATACTGTACAAGATTGTCATGATCTATTGGACTAACTGAAAATTATTTTGCGCTACAAGAAAATTCATCTGATTCTTATATAAATTCATATTTCAACTTAGTACTAATACTATAGGTTGCTTTTTTAGTAATTGTACCCTTTTCATAAATCCACAATTTTTCCATGGGGTGCAATTGCCTATAGTTCAAGGTCTTATACACAGGTCTCTTTGCCATTTGCAAACGAATTTCAGGCTCACTTGAACTAGAAATCTAGAATTGTACTCTTACTTACTCTTACTTACTTAGCGTGGTTTAAAGTGGCTTAGGAGGCATTACTGCCTGTGTGAAAGCCACTAGGGTCGCTAACGGGGCTTGAACCCCCCTCCATCAGCCTACCGCTCCAGCACGTAACCCACTCTGCCATCTTTGCCCCTTTCTGTACTGCATGCTGCACTCAGGGGCGCAGCGGAGGGGTATATAAACCATATATAAACCCTCCCAAAAATCAGGCTACCTTAAAGTTTTTAATGTGTTTTAAGATTCGCAACATTTTTAAAGATTTATACCCCCTCCAAATCACATTATACCCCACAAATCAAATTCCTGGCTACGCCCCTGGCTGCACTACTTAAATTTCTGGAGGGATAATGTTATCTTAATTTTCAGAATCGAGACAGCGATATATCTAACTCAATCTGTCCATTTTATTTCTGCAGTTGTGGATATTCAATGGCTGAAGACATTCAGTTGACGATGGTCAATGGAATGGAACAGAGACGAAGAAATCGCATTTCCTGCAATCACACCCGCATCCTTAGCAAAACAAATCGCATCTGTGCTTGAAATTGGGTTCTATCTACTACAGACAGTACATTGTACTACCATCGATGTACAATTCTGAATAAATTTGTCTATTCTTGGAGATATACGACCATTTATTGCAGCTATCTGGACATGTGACAGGCTTTTCCATTCGACAATATGCTATCGAGCTCTCCAGCTGCTAACAACCGAATCAACAGCTGCTGCTGCTGCTGAATAAGCCGATTTCCTGGCGAAGACGAGCACGTCAACCCCCACCCCTCCCCAGCTGAAAGGAAGAACATTAAACACGGAGTTCGCTAGCATTCGTGTCTCTACGCTGGGATAGGAGTCTGGTTTCAGTCGCAAAAGGATTCAGTTTGCATCGGAACCTATCGACATTTCCTAGTTCCTATAATTATAAAACGTTAGATTGTGTATCGAAGTAATATTAGGCCAAATTTCACGTCATTTTTCGTTTAATTCTTGAGCGGAAACTACTGTATAGAGGAAACTCTTTAATTTCAGCGGAAATTTATTTATTTTCTCTGCCGCTTTTCAAAATATTATCGTCAGCGATGACTTTCATCTAGATCGCCATTATCGAATATCGATGGAACACTAAAGCATGGGCTGTGTTCCGAGCATGCGTCTTTCCAACAAACACTCCAATCCACCGGAACCCAGAAAAGAAACAAGGGCCTGTTACTGTCCCCCTTCGAATGGAACTGCTCAACGGGACTCGAAAAGTACCGGCGAACCCCTCACGGCAGGGTGCAACAGTCATTGCCAAACATCTGCTACTCATGACTCGGGTGCAGGATTTTACGGTAAAGTGCTGCAGATGAGCGAGGAAAAGAGAGGACTTCTTGAAGGATCAACACCAGTCGAGAAAATGAACAACGTAAGTTTTAGCGCTTTTCTCTTCAGAAATTTCATCCAACTTCTGATGTTTGCAGGAACTCTTTTGGGGTATGTGACCGTCAGTGTTGTAAAGTATTTAAATACTTTAGTATTTAAATACTTTAGTATTTAAATACTATTTGAATACTTTGTCCAGTATTTAAGAAAATATTGAAATACCCATCCAAAATTAAGTATTTAAATAGTATTTGGTGAGGTGGTGGTGGTGGGGATGGGGTATGATGGCAACTTCTAAGCATGGGAGCCAAATATTTTTCATAAACCCGAACTAGTCTTAGAATTAGTGCACTAAAGTATGGGGGCTTTTGTGGGGCAGACATTCAATAGGCGGACACAGGTCCTCTGTGGATTCGCCCCTGCTTGGTAGACAGCTATACAAGAGCTTCACTGTCTTTCGCAGTTAAAACGTAAGCGCACAGCGACATTTGACACATTGCATAGACAGTTTTAGCTTCCAATCCATGCCGATGGACACGTGACTGCCCGATTTTTGAACCCCTGTCAGCAGATTATTCCGGCCTAGAACTGAATTTCTGTCAGGTGAACCAACAAGACAGACAGTTTCAAATAATATACAGTAGTTTGGTTTACGTTAATCAGTCAATCCACCATATATAAATGACAATGGAGAACAGCAGGAGATTGTGCGTCACGGCCTTGATAGCCTACATTTACGAACTTGAAACGAGTGATTTCAGTTCAAATAAATTAATCAGTAAAAGCAATTAAACACTAACAATAGCATTGGTTTTGGTTATCTCGGACATCTAAGGTGATACTCAGATTGCGATTTGTGACCTGGAGCAGTGGGAGGGGGGATTTGTCGAGCTTGGGGGGTTGCAGTTCTTGGAAACTGTAGCAGTGGGGGATGTAGTGGTGGGGGATGTAGCAGTAGGGGGGATGCAGTTGGGCAGTGGGGGGATTCCCCCTTCCCCTCGCAAATCGCGCCCTGGTGATACTTGTAGGCTGCAATAGATAAACATCTCACCATATAAAACAATCAAAATGAAATTCAATATAAAAGCCAACATTCATCAATCCATGATACACATGACAGTGGTAAAGAGTGCAATAACTGCGCATAAAATTAGTTAATATTGAAACAAGTTAGTTAATATAAAAGGTTGGTAAGTTTGCATTGTTTTTCATTTATGGGACCTATACCTAGCACATACTGTAATTGACGACAACAGCTAGACACGAAACGTCTCCATTTATCTATTTCCGTTGTTAATCTTTTTCCATTGATTACTGATATATCTTGTATCCTTCAAAGTGTCTGATTTAAAATCCTTAAGATTCTCTTAATCATTTTATGCTTCTATACTTTACTATATCATTATTTATACTACTTTAAAGTGCATTAGATTAATTCAAAGTACCTTCATTTTTTGATGTTAATTCACTTGCAAATCACTAAACCTTTTTCGTCTTACGGGTTTTTCTTTGGCCAACCCATTTCTCAAACGAATTATATATTTTTTATGCATATTATGATGTTTCTTCTGTTACATAGTAAGAAATGATTTGTATGTTTAACCTGTATAATCTTGAGAAATAAAATTGATTGATTGATTGATTGATTGATAAAAAGTCTTCTTTGATGTTATTCATCCTCTTTTTCCTGTGCCTTCCTCTTCCTCTCTTGCCTTCTTTGTATGTGTAGAGTGCTTTCTATGGGAGTCTGTTGCTTTTCATTCAATTTACTTGTCCATACCATCTAAGTCTTCTTCTTCTTCTGATCTTGTCTATTAGGGCATATTTCTCTCATTCGCAGGATATCTCCACTGAGCTGCACTGTAGACTGGACAAGGGTTTATAGTGTCAGTTAGTTGATACTCCATTTTGACGTGATGATAATCTTGTGTGTTCTATCCAATTTATAATAATTATTATTGCTGTGTCCGGACATGCTAGCCTTGTTAGTTACTGTAACTAGAAACTAAGTATGAGGGTGCTAAATTCTAATTATAAAAACTGAGTTTCTGCTTTGTTTGTCCGACATAGGACAATGTTAGGATTTAGCTAATCAAGTTCTGTATTATTCGAATCCGGTTGTCAGTTCTTTCGAGATCTTCATTGTTGCTTTGCTTTGCTTTGGCAAATTAGAATAGCGTAAATCTCCGGGTTTTTGTTTCCTGTCTGTCGATTTGAATATATCAGAGTCAACTCACGTCACGTCCTCTAATGCCACCACCACTTGTCTGTGACTGTGAGTGACACTGAAGGTTCTCAACCTGTGTGCGGAGAGCGTTGCACTCCAACCTTCATTCAGTGACAAATTATTGGGACAATGATTCGCTTGATTGTGCGTCTGGCAAACATCGTCATAGGCGTAATCTGTAGCTGCTTTTCTTTTCTATTGTCATGATGAAAAATGAACTTATGCGTTTGACAAAAGTACCGATACAGTTCAAGGCTAGAGTGCTGGGCGGCGATTTGCTTGGGATTTGGAAATTTGGTTTACGGACATTCTCCCCTGGACATAATCCTCCGGACATTATCCTCCGGACATACCCCCCCCCCGGCAAAGACGTAATAGATCTTAATTTTGACTTATCGGTTTTGCCATGGCTGCCGTCAGTATCGTTTAGGGTTAGTGTTTAGTGTCTGGTTTATGGTGTGGGTAATGATTATAGTCAAAGTCCAAAGTTGTAGAGTAAACAAAGGGGGGATTATGTCCGGTTGTGTCATTTCAAAATGTGTACCGGGGGGGATAATGTCCGGGAGGATTATGTCCAGGGGAAGAATATCCTGATCATCCACGCCGGTCCAGTGGGTGTCGCTTAGCTTTCTGATCATCCGCTTGGCAATCAACACGGTTCCTTCAAACGTGAAAACAAAGTTCCAGATATTAGATTCAGCAGTGTTTTGTCAGAGTACAGCGTTATTTTAGATCTGGCCGAGGCTTTTGACACATTTGTCCAATGTACCGTCAATTTATTTTTGAAACCCATAGTCATGTCGTAAAAGTCACAATCATTCTGCTATGATTGAAATAATTTCTAAGCACTATTCTGGTCTAAACCTGAATCGGTATGGTGGTTACTGACATCATGTGAAATAAGAACCCATAAAATGAGTTTTTATGAAACAAGTAAATAAATAATAATTATTATTATTATGCACTTCTATAGCACCAGTTCTAATACCCAAGGGTATCAATCGATGGTACTTCAAAATCCACCAGCAAAAGATCCAGGTCATTCCAGAGTTCAGTCAGAGGGAGAGAGTAAGACGGACTATGGAGGGAAAGCTAATTGAAAGAGATGTGTCTTAGGTCTGGATCGGAAGATAATCAATCTAGGGTAGGCACAGAGCCATTGAGGTTTCAAAAGGGCAAAGTTGTAGGGGAAAGGAAACAAAATAAATCAAACATTTTGAAAATTGGACAAGATTTTCTTAGACAAATTATAAAAGTGGCGGCGTTCAGGATTTGACAATTTATCGGAAGGAGAGTTGGGGTGGAACTTCCAATCATCGGGGCCAACCATTTTTTTCAAAATGTTTGATTTATTTTGTTTCAGTTACATTAGCAATATGTTTACGAAAGTTAGGGTCCCAAAAAGGGGCCAGCTGGAACAGGGCCACAATTTTTGGAGGAGGTTCTGTAGGGCCAGATTGGGCTTATCCTAATTGTTATTAAAGTTTGCACGGATGGTTTTAAAGAGGGATAAAATGCAAAACACTGGTGTATAGCTCATCATTTTAGCTTAAACAGAATTCGAGACCGATGGGTCCAAAGTTTACACAGCAGAGACCATTTTCCAAACGAAGAGCACGTTTTGTTGGAAGCCATTCAAACGAACGCTAGGACTAAAAATATACGGTGATAACGCTTAACCGATCTGGGGAATAAAGCGGGGACCAGTTTTGTAAACTGGTTCGTGTTGTTTGAAGCCATTCAAACGAACGCGGTAAATACGGTCGAACGCTTAAGACCGGCGCCGACTTCGAAAGCCCGAAGGAGTTGACTTAAAGTCGAGATTTATTTATGACGCAAATAATTACGGTCGAGTATAGTTGCGACGACATCTGTGTCACCTGCCAGGTACGGAGGGGAAGGGAAGGGGGAGGATCAGCCGACTCAATTGACCCAGTATTTTCTAGTTGGTGCGGGGACGCTGTGGATTCTTAGAGCTGGGCGATAGAGTGCATTTTTAAGGCCAGCGTGTGATCGCTTACATTAATTTTTAACCAGTGTGTTTTCTGTTGGTGACGAGTAACCTAGAGCCGTCAAGAGAATTGAAGGAAAAGTCGGAGATGTGATTTTTTTGCAGTCAGCTTTATTACTGTAACGTGACGATTTCTGTGAATTTGACAAGGAAATCAATCAATCAACTTCTATGGCGCCACTATCATAATGCCCACGGATGACACACCAAATCCAAATTGAATTAGAACCAGGTCAATCCGGAAGATCAGTCAGAACAGCGGGGGAGCAATCTAAGGGGGATAAGTCAAGTCAAACAGGTATCTTTTAAGACCGGATCTGAAAGATGATAAAGTGTTAGTTATCAAAATTCCATCCCCAAATCGCAGCACTAAACATTTTGTTGCATTGAACTGTTCCTCTTTCCTCCAGCCAATTCAATTTCTCACCTCCCCCCCCAAAGGCCTGGAGTCTGGATAAAACACTGGGCGGGGACATCCAAATCGAACTTGGCCCCAGGGCGTCCACCATTCTTTGCACGCCATTGGCCGCTGTTTTTATTAAGCGCCCAAAGCAGTCGAAGCCCCATTCGGCAAAACTATGCGAGAGTTCGGAAATTGCCAAACCAGTCGGCGGTTCGTCTTGATCCGATCGGAACTGGTTTGAGTGGCGAAAGGACTCGATCTTTCGCCCGGTCATGTCTATAGACACAGTGATTTTTGCATCTGAAAACGTTCCATTCATGTCATGACACTGTGTGTGTGTGTGTGTGTGTGTGTGTGTGTGTCGGGTCACGGCAGGCTATACGCACAACACAATGGCACGCGACGTCCACACTGTTCGCTGGACCGTGAAGTATAAGGCAGACCGCGGCCTGCGTAAACTGGTTCGAACCGTGTCTCTCCTCATTGCTTCGATTATACAATGACGTTTGTTATGCTGAACGTCTGAACAAACATCGACATTTTTGCGAAGTACGCTCTCCCAAATCAGCCTCCTCCAGTTAAGTCATTTGAAACCGCATCTCGGCCTGTGAATGAAACGAGGATAGATTTTAACGGATTATTGACTTCCGATGTCAGCCGTTGTAAATACTGTCCGATCGAATGACCCGAATTGTTGCCATTTTCGACGACTCTCGCTGGATTATTATTGCGCTAAGGTTTTTTTAACTGTCGAACACTTGCCAAGAAACTTATTTGTGACAGAAGAGATCGCTAAGCGGTGCTATGGTGAGTTATGCCATGCCCTAGAATGGAAAGCTATGGCGACAATCTGAGCCAGAGTAATATTAACCCCTTAACCGTGTATTTAACTGTAACTCAATGCAAAATGGACGGATATATCCGGGATCCCCAGTTAAGGGGTTAAGTCGTAGTGCTGGCGGCCAGTGGCGGCTCCACCGGGAGGGCCAGGGGGGCCCGTGCCCCCCTATTGACTGCCTGCCCCCTCAGTGGCCCCCCAGTTGGGACCATATACTTAATGCTACATACATTAAACAACAAATGGTTGGCCCCCATGATTGAAGTTGCTCCCCAACGGCCCCCACTTGCCAAATCCTAGAGCCGCCACTGCTGGCGGCCAACCAAGCGGTTCATCGCTCAGGCGTCGTTAAATTGGCTAAGCTGCGAAGGTAAAACGCAGGTCTAGAGAAAGCAATGGCAAGCTACTCTAGATTAATGGCGTAAGCCACCTGCGTCGCTGCTTGCCTAGTGCACGGAGATCAGCGCCGGAAACCCAACGCTCGTTCGAGTACGAGACTACCTTGATCTTTGACATTAAAATGATATATTTCAGCTAATAATATTGTTGTGTCATATTATGACATTGAGTCTAAATATAAAATTCACATTAAATCCTACTGCAGCAACGTTTTTCTGGGTCTTGTGTGGAGGTTTTACATTTCTTGCACCCCTCTTCTTTCCTGAACCAATTCTAAACGACATATCTGCACATAATCCTCAAGGCGGGCCACTTTCTTGCTTTGCAACGGTCTTTTAATAAGAAATCGACTGCAAAGGTGACACTTCTAGCCAGAGAAAACAAGAGCGAATCCACTTCAAAAAAGACGGCACGATTATTGCGTCTTAAAAATGTTTACACGTCGTGAAAGGAGCAAATGACACGACCACATTCTAGGTACACATTTGAGGAACATCAATTGGTAGCCTTGGTTTTATGATTGCATCGTCAGTGTATATGAAAATAGAAACGCTTAGACGAACTCTCTGTTCTGTTGGCAAAGAAACAAAATCGAAGAAGTCGAGTAAATGGTCAGCAAACTCGTTTCTATCTTAGAGACCATCGCATTTCTTAAAACATAAAGGTGCATTAGGTCTGAAATGAAATGATGATGATGATGATGATGATGATGATGATGCAGATATAAATGTGTGGGTGACTGTTCTTTCCACGGTGTAGATATTTGAACGTCTACTTGGAAATAACAGAAATTAACTGGCAGGTTAGCAAATATTTAATTGACTGACAAATGACATTTTATTGAAACGAGATTGAAACTGCAAATGAACTTTTCTTGCTTTTACTGATGAACTGGTCACACAGTCTTAGCCTCCTAAACCACTTAAAATCACATTATTATTATTATTATTATTATTATTATTATTATTATTATTATTATTATTATTATTATTATTATTATTATTATTATTATTATTATTATTATTATTATTATTAGGCCTATCATCATCATCATCATCAACATCATCATCATTATTATTATTATTATTATTATTATTATTATTTATTATTATTATTTATTATTATTATTATTATTCGTTATTATTATTCATTATTATTCATTATTATTATTCATTATTATTATATTATTATTATTATTCCATTATTTATTTTATTTATTTATTTTATTATTATTATATGCTCAAAATCAGTTGTCTCGGTTTCTCTATTTTTACGTCCGGAGCTTTTGCCCCCTTCAGGTGGCGGCGGCTGAAAGCCGCCGCCGAGCGAATCTGACAATAAGTGGCGGTTCCAAGAACTCTTGGTGGGGATAAATTTCTAGGAAGATCCCGCCAATTGTCAAAGGAATTATATTAAACGGTATCTGTAGATTTGATTTATAAAATACAATGTTCAGAATTGACCATAGGCTTATTTAGAGTTTAATATTTGGGTAGGCTAGTATGGGGGTCTGGGGGTGCCATACGCGTGCCATCCAGCACGCGACAGACCTGGTGTTGATCTTCCCTTAATAAAATCCTCATTCTTGTCACTCTCCGAGTTTTCTATTGCTGGAATCGAATTTGTCATTGTCTGAATCAATCATCTAATCCGTTTCGAAATCTTCCACTGGAGACGCATATTTGATGGGCCGGTGGGGAGAGATATCCCCTGGTTCCGAATATATAGTCGTTTATGCTGGACCAGAACTTTTCATACAAATCATACTGCAGAATTTTTTTATTTTCGAAGCTTAAAAATCCATTAAAACAGCGAACGTCTGTTAGCCAATGTATTTTTATATCCGCTGTAGAAGTGAAAGCTTTAATGTCATTATGCATTTTCTTCAGGTCAAACTGTAAATCAAGTTCTCCCAATTTGAGGTTACCCCAAAATGGTAATGTGACAATTTACAAAATGCATACTAATTAGCTCGGACACTTGCAAAATATCATCCCCACCACTACATCCCCACTGCTACATTTCAAGCTCGACATTTTCAAGTC
This sequence comes from Metaphire vulgaris, assembly GCA_018105865.1. NCBI lineage: Eukaryota > Metazoa > Annelida > Clitellata > Crassiclitellata > Megascolecidae > Metaphire > Metaphire vulgaris. The sequence continues at coordinate 9,223,353 of CM030871.1, forward strand.
ACAAATCGCGCCCTGGTAAACAAACTCAAAGCATTTCTCGTCAAAAAACTCAGCCATGTTTCACAAAGTTTTGTACTGGCTAGAAAAAAAAATGTATCGATGATTTCTAATTCATCTCGCACATCAAAACCATAGCAGAAATCTGATAATCCTCAACGTTCAATAACGTCGTCCTCTGAATCAATCACTAAAATGACTTTATATGCTGACCAGAATGGAAAAATGCATCACCCTGTCTATAAATGGTCAAACAACAAGTTCTCATATACGATTTCCTTCACTTCTTGCAAAATATCATCAAGTTTTTCTACCTGTAAACAAAATCAAAGCATTTCTCTCTTTTTAAAAAATCATTCCCTCCATAGCAGTTATGACGTCCAAACTGCAATGACTCTTCGGATAAAATGACCCTGTTAGAAATGGTGCTATAAAACTGCATAATTATTATTATTTATTAGACCTCTATGCTCGAGCTTCCCTCCCTTTTTGAGAGGCTACCATAGGAAAGGGGATTGCATAGGGGCTGCCCCCGCTTTTTCATCCAAGTCTGTGCCAATGTTAGCAGTGTAATATTAGTATTAGCTGTTTGCAAGATCAGTCTGTTAAGTGCAATCTTTTTCATTCACGTTTGCTTCAATATTTAATTAATTATTGATGACTTTTGTACGCTCCTAGGGGTTGCCAAATGGTGAACTGTCTTTTGGAGCGATGCGTCTGCAGCAACAGACGATGTCAGTAAGTATGCAGACGTTGTGTTCTTATTGCTTGTCTGCGTAACTATTGCGGAAAAAAGGCTGGAAACGTGCGAACCGTTTACCACAGAGCAGAGATGTCCATGAGTCCATTTTTAGAACCCAATCCAACCCAACCCATCAAATCTCCAGCCCAACCCATGCCGGTAATAGGTTTACTTGACCCAACTCAACCCAACCCACCGTAATACATTACAATTTCTTAAAGCATGATTTATTTTCTGGCTCAACCCAACCAGGGATATTTTTACACCCCCATAACACCCCAAACACCACCCAATTTGAGGTCGACACCCCCAAACAAAATTTGGTAATGTGACAATGGTATGCATACAAAATGCATACTAATTAGCTCCGAACACCTCCCCCCCATTTGAGGTCGACACCCTCCAGTTCACAATCCTAGAAATATCCCTGAACCCAACCCAATCTTCAGGTATCTGTGCAGTGGCGCCCAAGGAAATTTTTCAGGGAGACAAAAACACAATGTTCACGGTTAATATTGTTTTCAAGATATTCACTTCCACAGTTCTTATGGTTAAAGTTAAGTTTCTCTATTTCACTTTGTTTATTAGTAGTGGTTTTACTGTGAAAATATTGGTTAATGCAAAATATAGTTAGTTAAAAGTTAGATTTATATTTTCCATGGGGGGGGGCAAGTCCTCCCTCTTGCCCAAATGTGTGGCATTCATACATAAGCACCTGGCAACCTGAGTGGTGGTGGTGGTGGTTAATATTAAAAATACGTTGAACAAATCTGATCTATATTCTAGTTTAACACCGTTCTTGCATCAGTCAGGTCAGACAGACAGAGTGCGCTCGAAATGGTAAAAATATTATAATTTGCATATCAAACAAGTCCAAAAACCGTGTCAATGCAGATTTTATGAGCCCGTTCAACTACTAGCTGCAGATATATACGAACCGGGTTCATAAGACCTGTTTTGACACAGTTTCACATATTACCCAGATTAACCAGCACCACCACTTGGGTTACCAGCAGGGTTATTTCTAGGATAAAAAGGTCGTCTCATAGCTGAAGTTGGAGGGTGTTGGGGGTGTCGGTCTCAAATTGGGGGGTGTTGGGGCTGTTAGGGGGTATAAAAATATCCCTGGTTACCAGAAACGGATCGCTTAATACCCAAAGGAGGAAGGCAAAAGAGGACAAATAAAAGAAGAGTTTTCATTACGTTATATTCACAAAGCACATCCTACAATATGACATCCTATGTCATATGCAGTATCTGCAAATATAAAAGATTGGGAAACGACTGTAATGATTGCATCAGTCACCAACAGGCGCTGAGCCCACGGTTATTGCATCATCATCATCATTATCGTCGTCGTCATCATCATCATCATCATCATCATCATCATCATCATCATCATCATCATCATCATCATCATCATCATCTTCTTCTTCTTCTTCTTCTTCTTCTTCTTCTTCTTCTTCTTCTTCTTGTCTGTGCTGTTACGTTAGCAATCACGGATTTTCACTTTGTTCGATCTTGACATCCTCTTATTAATTAATTCTATGTTGTTCTTTACTCCCTAAATTCCTTCTCGTAGGCAGTCTACAAAGGTGTTTCTCTGCCTTCCTCTTCCTCTTTCCCCCTCCACTTTTTCGGTTATTGCCAAATTCTCCAGGCCTTCCTTCCTCATTTTGTGTCCAAAGAAAGAAAGCTGCCTTTTTAATGGTAACACTATGACATCATAATCATTATCATCGTCATCATCATCATCATCATCATCCTGGACCTCTCGTAAGATTCGTCGTTCAAAACCGGTGAGTAGTTGGAGGGGAGGTTAAGGGGAAGCATCCGATCGAGAACAACACAATGGACTTCAATGCGCTAGAGACGACGACGTTTTTGTTCGTTAACAGTTTTGTTTTTAAGCACATAAGAATAATCAGCTACTATTGTACTACTTTCCAAAGCGCTAAATAAATTTACGAGATTTTAATTACTTGCTTACTTTGTACCAATATTGTCGACTTGACGCCCCCAATTCTGGAATCCTGGTTACGCCCCTGTGCCTTGCAGCTCCATTTAGTATAGACCAGTGATTGTTTCCGAAATAATTCTAAGCTCAGCTTTCAGTCTTCAATAAAACAGTTTCAAGTCTCTGTGGTGTTAAAGGACACTTTGTCCGCCGTATTATTAATTTTGCTGAAGAGATGGTCCTCTAAGAGGCCTATCCCCCTAAGTCAGCTCCTATACGCAAGATCTAAAAGTGACCGTCACATGTGCATTATGTTCGCTGGCATCGTCTGTCATTGTAAGGCTTCTTTTGGTTTCGGAGTTGTCATTCAGAGCTGAGTGCTGACAATATCAGAGATGTATTTTCACATTTTGTACAGAGTCCTATTTTTGGCGTCTCTAATCTCTATAGAAAGCACCCAAGGCTACTCTATCTTTGGTCTTTATCAAGCAGATAACATCATCAGGAAATTAGAATTCATATTACAGGATCGAGCGAGTATCTTGTACTTGTATCTTGATATGTTTCGTATTGGTTTTAATCTACTTACTTACTAATCTACTTTACTTACTTTGATTTCAGTTATCCCTGATGGCCCAGTGGCATAGCCAGGATTTTCCGAATTTAGGGAAGGGTTACGGTTTACAAAGGTTTACAGAAAAAGGTCGTCACCTATTATTTTGTTTGGTTAAGTAACTTAAATTAGTTGTGTGGCTCTAGGAGCGCGCGGACAGCACCTGTACAGTTACATTGATATTTTCTGTGATTCTTCTTTTCTTTTTTGCTACCTTAAAACCGATTTTAGCTCCCCTCCACCCACAGAAAAATAAAACGCAAAAAAATTTTTAGTCGGCCAACCAAGGGAGAATGTTACCCCCCCCCAACCCCGTCCTTGTCTACGCCACTGCCTGACGTTGAATATTACCGAGCAATGCTTCCCAGAATGAAAGTACAGCTGAACAACACACTTATGGTGACATTTACTGGATCGAAAGAATATGTTGCTGATTTGTTTGATTCGTGGCCAGACAAAATGTCCGCGGACAAAATGTCGCGGACAAAACGTCATGTCAAAATGTCCAAACATTAAAGACCTGTCTGTCCTCTTTCAATCTGCACATGTGTCCAAAAAGATGGAGTTTCCTTTGTTTTACTCTTTACAGCATCAAATTACTGAGCTGTATTTTATGTCTGTCTGTCTGTCTGTCTGCGACGTCCTTTGCATATGGAAAGCTTTACAACGCAATGAATTTCATGAATTCTGGTTTGCCCCGGCATAATCACCACTTTCTACAATGGCGCATAAGAATGGCCATCTGTCATGCTTACCAGTAGGCCCCTATATGTGTTCTGGAATTTGCGATTTCCGCTTTTTGCATCATCCGAGAAAATCCGAGAACACTGGGGATTGTAAAATTGAAGAGGCAGCAATTATTACTGCAAACAAGAAGCAGAAAGCAGAACATTAATGTTTTATGACAACAAAACCTGTGACTTCATCTCAGTGGCGCAGTCAGGATTTCAGAATATGGTGGTGGGGAGGGGGCGCATCGATATTTCCGGGTGAAAAATCTTGGCGAGCAAAAAAAGGTGTCCGTGTAAATCACGTAGAACTTTTACGTATTCTCTTCAATCATACTATCTACACCCCGAAATTCCAAAAGAATTCTCGACGGTTTGCGCACACCCCACGACCGGTCCCGATCCGAATAGGGGAGAGGATAGGGGAGGGGGCTGGTCCCAGTGACCCGCCCCATGGCTACGCTAATGCATCATCTAAAGGATTTTCAGGAATGCAGTCAACCCCAAAACCGTGTCAAAAAATTAATGCATGAAAACACGTATAAAAATTTCCGTCTACAGCCAAGGGGGAAGGGTTTAACCCCCTCAAACCCCTTTTGGCTACGCCACTGGTTTCAGTGTTTTATGCAGGCCTGTTAGGAGGGGAGATTCCCTCCTCCCACAAAAACTCCTCAAAATCCCCCCCCCCAAAAAAAAAAAATCCCCAGCACTTACACAAATTTTGCATTGAACTGTGTCTTTTCCCCTCCAACCAAGTCGATTCCCCCCCGCCCCCGAAAGCCTTAATTTCCCCCTCCCCAAAGGCCTGGAATCTGGATAAAACGCTGACTGGTTTAAGCAATTTTGGACTTAATAATTTCGTCTTCTTCATGCTGAAACGTCCGGTTGTCCGTTTGGCTTTTAGATCTTGCTGGTATTCCAGAAGAAGGACACACAGTGCGAAGTCTTCGCTAAAGCAGCTTCGAACGGCGGCTACCGTTATAACATCGTACACAGTGCAGAATCGGCGCTGTATTCGTACTTTGATTACCACCATAAAGTCATCCTTATCGACGCAAGACCGTGGAAGGGATTCGATGCCCTGGAACTCTGCAGGTAATAATCGCTTCTCTGCGACAGTGGCGGCTCCACCGGGGCGGCCAGGGGAGCCCGTGCCCCCCTATTGAGTGCCTGGCCCTCCAGTGGCCCTCCTGTTGGGACCCTGTACTTAATGCTACATACATTAAACAACAAATGGTTGTCCCCCCATGATTAGAAGTTGCCACCCCAACGGCCTTTCCACTTGCCAAATCCTAGAGCCGCCACTGCTGTGCGAATTTATACTCGTCTTGAAAGATGCGTCAAGCTGTGTTGGTCAGGGGCGTAGCGACGGCGGGGGGGTTATATCCAGGGTTATTTCTAGGATTATCAATTTGGTGTGGTAGTACCGGTCTGAAATTGGAGGGGGGTTGGAGGGTGTTATGGGTGCATCTTAGGCTCGCATTGGGCAAAATTTGGGGGGGCGGTCTTAAATTGGGGGAGGGGGTGTTGGGATGTTAGGGGGTGTCCAAATATCCCTGGGTATATACAGTATATCTACCTCCAAAAATCAGATCAGACTATCTTAACATTTTTAATGTCCTTTTAAGATTTTCACAATTTTTAAAGATTTATACCCCCCAAATCACATTATACCCACACCCCATCAAATTCCTGGCTACGCCCCTGGTGTTGGTGTGCATGCTGTGTTGAGATTTCATTATCCTTGTTTGTCGTGAATTTTGCACCGCGTCTGCAAAGATAATTTTTGTCTGGACGCTAGGCGAGGGAGTAGAAAAGGTGTAGGGTTTTGGCCCCCACTTTTTAAAATCCAAGTTTAGACTTGAGTTGAACTCTGCTTATTTAGGATGATAAATTGTTGCCACCACTGGCAGGGGCGTAGCGACGGGGGGTATATCGGCATATATACCCCAAAATCAGTCTACCTTAAAGTTTTTAAATGTGATTTACATGTGGTTATATGTAGTTTATATGGTTTATAGTTAAGATTTATACCCACCCAAAATATTATTCTCTCCCAAATAAAATTCCTGGCTACGCCCCTGGTCACTGGTTGCAACGTACTGCAATGTACGGTCCACTGTGATGCGCTACGGTATTCGGATGGTATTGGATATAAAGTACCTCGGTTATAGCGTATTCAATTTTACAGACCTGCTAAGTACGTTATAAGGAAGTTTTACTGTGCTGCCCGACGTGCGTAGTCTATATTTCTTGAATATCATCAACTGACAGGTTCGAACCAGAGTTGACCAGCCTACTCTGTAGGCCTAAATACTGGCGCAACTGAGGTTCTCATGATGATAAACCTGTTTTCGACGCAGTAAAATGATTCCGCTGTGACTTTCGACTTTCTTCAATGACGTTGGTTTGTTTTAAAGTCGCAATTGACCGCATTTTCACCCTCAAACTATTTATTACCATTTTATGATCTTTGTTCAGCTTATAAAAATCACTCAAATACACGCGATCCATTTCAAAGATAAATTCCTTAAAATAACTGGTCTGGGTGTATTGACTGTTAAATTGATTCCAATGTTCATAACATTTTTAAATTGAAATTATTGAAATTAGCATTTAGCAATATGAATGTGAACATCAATAATAGGAATCGTCCATAAAGTAGGCTACGTCATGCTCGAGGGCAGGGAGTCTAAGAAAGTGTGAGGGCCAGTTGCTTTTTAAAATGAATGTAGTTGTCATTCATCATATACAGTAGGTACTAGAAAACAGGTGAGTTGAAAGCAATACATTGAAAATATATGCGTTGTAAACAGGGTGCGATTTGTGACCTGGAGCAGTGGGGGGATAGGTCGAGCTTGGGGGATGTAGTTGTTGGGAAATGTAGCAGTGGGGGGTGCAGCAGTAGGGGGATGCAGTTGGGCAGTGGGGGATTCCCCACTTCCCTCCCTACAAATCGCGCCCTGGTTGTAAATATCAGGAAAACGCAATTTATCGTTTCAGTAGACCTAACCTCGTGGGACATTTTACACCCTCTGGCGGGTCGGATATGGCTCGTGGAACGCCATTTGAATACCTCTGCTGTATATCAGTGTATTATCTATTATTTCACTATCTACCATTTCATCCGAATAGTGTCTGCATATTATATGATGCGTTGTAAACTCTACAATATTACTGTTATAATTGTTATATTACTACTACTACTACTACTACTACTACTACTACTACTACTACTACTACTACTACTACTACTACTACTACTACTACTACTACTACTACTACTACTACTACTACTACTACTACTACTACTACCACTGCACACTACTACTACTACTACTACTACTACTACTACTACTACTACTACTACTACTACTACTACTACTACTACTACTACTACTACTACTACTACTATTATTATTATTATTATTATTATTATTATTATTATTATTATTATTATAAGATATTGTTTGTGTTTCTATTATCGAATACAGAACTCTGTTTCAGTATTTGTAATATATTGATTTGCATTTTGCCAGGCATTCACAGAGTGTAATTAAGTTTACTTCTCTGCTGTTTTAATCGAGTGTCTCTGTCGTGTTTTACAGCCACATTCGAGCAACTCATAACAGCGATCACACGGTCATCGTTGCGTTGCGACCACAAGGGTAAGCAGCCGTCTTCATTGGCGTAGCCACGGGGATGCGGACCAGTGTTTAATCTAGACTCCAGGACTCCGGGGGGGGGGTTAAACTGACAAGACTGGAGAGAAGTCAGCTAGAGGGTCTGGGGAGCGCTGTAAGTTGAAATAGTATGCCAAACATTTCCGGGTGGATTTGAAATTTCCGGGGGAAAGGACAATTCCCCCGGAAACGGCCTAATTAAACCCTGACCCGGACCCCCTTTCGGTCTTTAACTGGTTGTGGGACTTGTGCAAAATCGTAATCTGGGGAGGGGTTGGTAGTATGAGAGTGAAAAAGGAAGTTGAAAGCCACAGGTTGGCACTATATACGGCGTTTTTTGCTTGTCAAGGCTTTTTCACCTGGAAAAATGTCGATGTGTCCCCCACCCTATTCCGGAACCCTGGCTACGCCACTGGTCGTAATACTCGTGGAAATCTACCCGACTCACCTGTGTGTATGAAGCATGTGAAAGAGATTAGTTTTTACGAGTAATTGTTTCCCTCATAGGTAAAGTCCATTTATTTCAAGGCTAAAACGTTGAGTTACATTGCTTGATAACGCCCTGGTAACAGGACACAGGAAAAGCTCTTGCCTTCTTATTAAATTCTTATCTTATTCCTTGGCAGATTCTCTGTTAATGACCCTTTGGATAAAATGACCGCTTGCATGACCACACCTGTTGATCATGACTAGGGGCCTAATTCAAATGCAGACTAAGAGGCCAATAGTAGGCAGTTACTGAGATACTATTACATACAATCAATCAATAAACTTCTATGGTGTCACTATCATAATGCCCAGGGCATTAACCGATGGCGCACAATAGGCAGTGGCGGCTCCAGTAATTGGCAAGTGGGGGTCGTTGGGGTGGCAACTTCTGAGCATGGGGGCAACCATTTGTTGATTGGTATGTAGTAGTAAGTATAGGGTCCCAACGGGGGGCCACCGGAGCTAGGCATTCAATATGGGCATGGGCCCCCGGGTCCCGATATGGAGCCGCCACTGACAGTAAGCCTAGTTACTACTACTACCGAATGCGCTATACAAATTCACGAAATTTTACTTATATACTTAAGTTCTATTCGACGCATTTATTTCTTACAGCCACTATCTTTAGACCTAGAAGTAGAAAGTGAGATTTGTTCAGCGATGCATTGTGCCCAATGACTTCCAACCGCATGCCTTTGGGTCCGTTCCTTATTATTCATCAATTCTAAACTCCTGTTTAGTGAAGTTAGGAGGCACATTACTGCCTGTGTGAAAGCCACTAGGGGCGCTAACGGGGCTTGAACCCGCTCCGTCAGCCTGACGCTCCAGCACGTAACCCACTCTGCCATCTTCCGCCTCCCTCCCCAGATTAACACAATCTTGTTTCCGATTATGGATCTGTGCATGCTGTCTGAGAACATCAACATTATTCTCACATTGCAGTTTATTATTTTATTGCTTTGCAGCAACGTCCAACCACCAATGCTGACGCTTATAAAAGCTGGTTTCAATAGGGTTAGTAACAACTAACAACTAATAATAATAAATGATTCCGAAAATTCATTAATTAATCTCATTTAATATAAAGAATGTTTCAAAGAGCAAGATACCATAGACTGCTATTGTTCTGCTCAATGAGATTTAAAAGAACTTTGTGGTAATTGGTGTTTCGTGTATCTTTAGTGTCAGGCCTGTCATTTCATTGTTTTCCGGGAGGGGGCAAGACTTTCGAATGCAAGGCAGGCAGTATTTAAAAAATACCTACACAGTATGCAAATTGGTTTTGTCCATAGTACATGCTACATACGATACTACATAGTACATAATACATACCAGCTGATTGTATAAAAATTATAACAATCGAGAACACAATAAATTTAAAAACACCAAAATTCGCGAACATTTTCCCTAAATATCAGGGGTAGTGTTTAATTTAGACACCTGGACTCCGGGAGGAAACTGACAAAGCCGGGGGATTCAGCTAGGGCTGCTGTTAGTTGATGTAAAATCCCAAAATTTCCGGGGGAATTTGAAATTTCCGGGCAAAATGGCAATTTCCCCCGGAAACGGCCCAGATTAAACCCTGATCAGAGGACGACGACCCCTGCACCCCTTCAAATGACGTCCCTGCTTAGTGTGCTGTGGTTCTTGTAATTCTTTCCAGCAATTTATTGAGAACTTGAGCGTTACAACCTGTCTCGATGAGCTGCAGTCTATGGAACACGGCGAGGTAACGGCGCAGACGAAGCTGAAGGCTGCTCAGGCGTTCATGACGGCCGTTGACAACTGCGGCGACGCGGTCGAAATTATGGCCGAAAACCACGAAATCCAGGTTGGCATATCTCTCGGATTTTCCCACATAATCCCCTCCTGGCAGGGCTATTTCTAGGATTTTAAATTTGGGGATGTCGGTATATTTTAAGGGGTCCATCCTTGCCAAAAAGCCTGACAAGCAAAAAAGTTCATCACAGGCGTCACATTGGGGGGGGGGGGGAGTGTAGGGAGTGTAAAAATATTTTGTGGGAGAAATTTGGGGGGATTTGGGGAATTTTAAAACTTTGGGGACACTTGTTGACAAGGGGAGGTGGTCGAAAATTGCCCAAAAATTTTTGACATAATTAATGGACAGCCCCTAAGAGGTTTACCATTAAGTACTAAGCACTGCCCCTTCACTACTAGTTCCTTTTTTGTGCAGTAACTATATTACCTGTAACTAGTTACTTTTTAAAGTTACACGCCCAGTACTGTTTTCTTCAGTAGAGTTTTTTTTTTTTTTATTGTCACCAGTACGTGAATCCAACATTTGAGAAAATCTTCGGTACTGCCGGGAAGGAAGTGATTGGAAAAAGATTCGGAGATCTGTCGAAAGGCGAAAAGACAAAGCCCGATGTTATCGAATCGATCAACACAAGAATTCAAAATGGAAAGGTCAGAAGAAGAATTGTGCAGATATTTCATTGGATGACCTGCGCAAACCTGTGCAAATTTATGTAAAGCCGTTTGCACAATATTTGTTTAGCTCATCCATAGCTATGCCTTCATTTTGTAGTTTTTAGCTCTTGTTGACAAAATACCAGGGTATTTTTGTCCATTGTCCAGATAAATTGTTTGAATTCTTCATGCTAGGCCTACATACCGGTAGTACTGGTTATTTGACTCAGAAGACCCATTTTTGGTCTTAAATGGATCTGTGCTTTATAAATCAATTAGAGCGTTCTCGCTTGCTCTAAAAACAGTTTTAATCCATTCAGATGTGCTTCAGATAAACAAGCTTCGATAATTCGTATTTGAAATTCTAATGCTGTGGAATCTGCAGCCGCAGTAGAAACTGTAGTGCGGCTCAGAACTGAACGCCTAAAGCTAAAATTGGATTCCAAATTGCTGTTTGAAAGGTGTGTTAGACAGGGTTTGCAATAAAAGCCAAATTAATTTCGAATCCGAATTCGCAATTATAAGGTTTACAGAGGTTTACAGATTTAATGTGATGAACCTTTGTAGAATGAGTAACTCTAATGATAACGGCGTGCATTACATTATCCAGTGTCTGACCTAAATTCTTGCATTGGCTATGCGATCCAGATTTGGCATGCCATCGACTGATACCTGTGCTTCATAAGTGGCGCTATAGAAGTTTGCTGGATTGGAATATATTGCTAGAAAGGTTAAGTAAGTAAGCATGCACGTAGATGTCAGCAAGGCAGAGTTTAAGGGTCGTCCATAAATGACGTAACGCGATTTTGACACTTTTTTGACCCCTCCTCCATACGTAACGCGACGTAACAAAACGTCAGACCCCCTAAAATATGACGCAACAACGGGCCGACTCCCCCCCTCTATTTTCGTCTTCCGAAAAGTCTTGACAAGCAAATAAGGTAATCCTTGCATTATTTCCTGTCGAATAACCCTGATAAGCAAAAAGGTATTTTTCCTTTCCAAAAGCCATGACGAGCAAAAAAGGTCAAAAGTCATCACTTGAATTTTTTTCATTGCGTTACGTCACATTTACGGACCCTTCGTAACAAATGGCCAGAACCCTCCCCCCTAACCGCGTTGCGTAATTTATGGACGACCCCTTCTGCAGATATTCAGTATCATCACTGTTACGTCAGAAACTACTGCTACTACTACTACTACTACTACTACTACTGCTACTACTACTACTACTACTACTACTACTACTACTACTACTACTACTACTACTACTACTACTACTACTACTACTACTACTACTACTACTACTACTACTACTACTACTACTACTACTACTACTACTACTACTACTACTACTACTACTACTAATAATAATAATAATAATAATAATAATAATAATAGCAACTGGGTTTAGAGTGGTTCAGTAGGATCTGCCTTGTGTGAGAGCCACTATGTTCCACCCATCCATTCATTCACATTATGGTCTTGCTGTGTAATCTCATTGTTTGGTCCCTTGTCCTCTGGTAGGTTTGCTCATGTATTCTCCTTCTTTGTCTTCTTGAATTTGAGTTTACAAATAAAAACTAAACCTTGTGTATCTATATAATTTATTTTTAGCACTGGGATGGTGTTTATCAAATCTGGAAGCAGAATGGGGAAGCCCTTTCACACAAATGTCGTGTTTTCCCAGTTTTGGGACAGTCAGGGTGGGTGATATCTAAGCATAACATAATAACATTACAGCAATAAATTGTGCTCCTTTGATAGACAATTAACTTGAGAAAATGCATTCTAAAAATTACGCAACTATTTGCAGTGGCGGCTCCACCGGGGGGAGGCAGGGGGACCCGTGCCCTCCCTATTGAGTGCCTGGCTCCCCCAGTGCCCCCCAGTTGGGACCCTATACTTAATGCTACATACATTAAACAACAAATGGTTGCCCCCCCCATGATTAGAAGTTGCCACCCCAACGGCCCCACCCCAACGGCCCCCCACTTGCCAAATCCTAGAGCCGCCACTGACTATTTGGATACCTGTAAAATTTACACAGTAAAAGCTTTTTTCCATACACAGTGCATTGGTATTTGTTGGACATCATCATCTTATGAGTCAGAAGTTTTGCTTAATATTTGATTTTAGGAAAGTCTGTCATTTAGTGGCCATAAGAAGCTTAGTAACTGACCAGCCTATGGTCACCGATAACTCTAGCACCTCAATCATGGCTACTTCTCCAGGTTTGTGTCTTGGTGATTATCATCAGTATGGTGCTGTCCATTAATTACGTCAACAAATTAGGGGCGGGGTTTGAAAAAGTTTGACAGTTGTTGGCAGGGGGGGGGGTCAAGAGAAGTTGATTTAATTTTTTTGCAAATGATAGAAAAAAAGGAAATTTCATGGAATACTGTTTATTATTACAACGGAAAAAGCCTGATAGTCAGTGGCGTAGCGAGGCAAAGTGCCGCCCGGGGCGAGAAAAAAAGTGCCGCCCTCAAATCTCTGAAAAAGTCTGACAAGCAAAAAAACGTTATTGCCTCATCAAAAAATTCTCTAACGAGCAAAAATATATGAAATCTCGAAAGTGCCACCCCTAGAGCAAGTGCCGCCTGGGGCGCTTCGCCCCCCCATAACCCCTCGCTACGCCACTGCTGTTAGTTGTTGACAAAAGGAGGGAGGGGTAAAAAATTGCTTCAAAATTGTTGACATAATTAATGGACAGCCTCTCTAAAATTAGATAACTGCCAAGTTATGATTTCTATACTTTTGTTTGAAATCCTGGGGTCAATGTATTGAGAGTGTCATTAATATTAAGTAATATTATATAGTAATATAAGTAATTAATATTAAGAAGTAATAATATTATTACTTCTGAATATACTTGATGACTTTCTCATTGCCTGATATGGTAGCCCATATTTTTTTACTAAAACATTTTTAAAAAAATTCTCTCATACTCAGTGTTTTTTGACTTGCTGGAAGTTGAAAATTTGGGGTAAGGGTCCACCAACCCTCACAACATTTTGAAAAAACAAGCATTATTCACTATTAACGCTTCTGTTTTATCTTAGTTCATGTTCTGCAAATGATGCTGCTTCATAAAATGTCAAGGTTGAATACTAGATATTAGATTTGGCCTGACGTTCATTTTGACATATTATCTGTGAAAATATAGTATAGAGAGTTAAATTTCCACCACACAGGTACAAGGACATTGTACCTGATGCGGTTTCTCCTGGCTCTACACACACACACACACACACACACACACACACACACATACATACATACATACACACACACAAACGAACACACACAGGCACACAGGCTCACGCACGCACACACACACACACATACAAGCAACGCATGCAATGACTACCTAGTTGCTGTCTGTAATGTTGTTTTTTGTAACATTATATTTGAAGTTGGAGATTCTGGGGGAGTGAGACGCGCAAGAAAAGAATCTGTCGCAGTACCCCGATGACGCTGGAAGCTCCGATTACCAAGGTATCCATGTCAGTTTTTTCCAATTAGATATTAGATCGCACCTGTTTGTCCATGGCTCGACCGTAAAAAGACTTCTCTTTTCTTTAAACAAAGCGTCTATCATCTTTTCTAGACAAAGGGGCCGTCCATAAATGACGTCACACTTTGTGGAAGGGTCTGACTTTTTGTGACGACGTGTGACGAGGGGGGAGGGTTTAAAAAACCTGCCAAAATCACGCGACGTCGTTTATGGATGGCCCCTCCAAGCAAAGTGGCATCCTCAACTCTGAAGCGAGCGTTTATGTGCTGAAATTTTGATTAGTGTCTCTCGCTCCGTGAATTGGTCTAATTTGATCAAGAAGAAAATGCTGTGAAGCAGGGTGGAGAATGGGCTGGAAATTTTCAAATGCCTGTTGAAAATTTATTTATCCTATGTCGGTGTAAACATGTGCTGTTAGTCGGACCTGAATGCTGAAATTTCTGCTTGTTATCATTACAATATTAGGCAGGTTTCCATGTCATTTATATATTATTTTATTATTTAACAGGGGCGTAGCGACAGGGGTATATTATTATTAGTTTTATTAGTTTTTTTATTGATTTATATCATGGTTTTGATGGTTTCATGGTTTATCATTATTTTTTATTATTATTTATACCCTAGAATTTAAATTAATGGAGGGAAGTATGTCTGGAAGAAAGGCAATATAAATTTATGTTATTGCACTGATGATGAACTTAAAATACACAGTGTCACAAGTGCTGTTCAGAAATTTCTTCATAATTTGAGGCAAGATGAAAGAAAGGGAATTGAATTTAAACAATGGATGGATTTGAACCATGTTGATGACAGAGACTTAGAACTGTTGCTATGAAAGTGCATAGTCATTATGATGATTATTATTATTATTATTATTATTATTATTATTATTATTATTATTATTATTATTATTATTATTATTATTATTATTATTATTATTATTATTATTAAATTATTCCTATTATTATTATTTTTCCATTTGCAGGTAATTAATATGATCGTGACCCTGCAGGAATCCTCACCGATGCCAGTCGTTGAATCTCTAGACAAAATTCTCGAGGTCCTCCGATCCAGCGAACTTTACGCCCCGTACATCTCGAAGCAAGTTCGCGATGACAAAATGACGAGCGAATTAGTTGGTGGTCTAATGCTGGTGAGTAAGAAAAATTGGTTCGTTTCTCTCAAATTTATTCCTTTAGTTCTGTTCTCAGTCCAGTGTTTAATCTAGGCTCCTGGACTACGGGGTGGGAACTTAAAAAGCCGGGGGGAAACTGACAAAGCCGGGGGGATTCTGATAGGGGCCGCTGTTAGTCCATGTAGTATTCCAAAATTTCGGGGGGGAATTTGAAATTTCCGGGGGAAGGGCAATTTTCTCACCCGGAAACGGCCTAGATTAAACACTTACTCAGTCGATCATCGCCCGTTTAAAAATATTGTACCGTTGTTATTCGTAAGTTCGTGTGAAGTTAGCAAGCGACAATTTGTGGCTTTCTGAAAAGATACTATGCCCCAAAAATTTGAGCAGTTCGTGAAAGTAATTGATGAAATTTCACTTGATTATGCCAAACATTTGGGTGGTTGACTTTTTTACACTGGGGTCGTCCATAAATTACGTAACGCGATTGTGGCACTTTTTGCCCCTCCCCCATACGTAACGCGACTTAGCAAAACGTCAGACCCCCTAAAATATGACGTAAAAACGGGCCGACCCCCCTTTCGTCTTCCAAAAAGTCTTGACAAGCAAAAAAGGTCATCCTTGTATTTTTTTCTTCTCGAAAAACCATGACAAGCAAAAAAGGTCAAAGGTCATCACTTAATTTTCTTTGCGTTACGTCACATTTACATAACCCCTGTCGTCACACATCGTGACAAATGGCCAGACTCCCCTAACCGCGTTACGTAATTTATGGACCGACCCCTTGGGTCCAGAAACTGGGACTGAGGTGCGTGCAGTGGGCAATGAGTTTGTACATTCTTTTTACGCGGAAGATTCAGTCTGATGTGTTAAGTTCACCGTTTCAGGTCGATGAAGATCTGCTGTACCATCGTAAAGTAAGTCATATTCATTTTCGGTCTAATATAGACTTTGAATCAATTGTAGGTATATAAATTTCTTAGGATATAACCTACTTGCAACTTTGCAAGGCCAGTGTTGGTTGGAAAATGAACATTTGAATCTAGATTAATTATCTGTAGGGCAGTAGGGCCCCTCCTAATGAATGAATCAATCAATCAATCGATCGATCGATCAATCAATCGATCAATCAATTAATCAATCAATTAATAACTCAATAAATCAATCAATCAATCGACTTCCGTGGCAACACTTTCATAATGGCTTTGGCATCGGCATTTTTTTTGGTGGGAGGGGGCCCAGGAAGTTAGAAGAGTGGTAACAACGCAGGACGATGGAGCAGAAGGTCGCGGGTTCAAGGGTCGCGGGTTCAGAGCCCTAAGCCTTACTCGCTAGAGGGAGGTGGTAAACTGAGGAGCAGTGGGTCTGGGGAAAGTAATGGCAACCAACCACTGATTAATGGCTTACACCACCTACGTCGCTGATTGCCCAGGCCGGAGATAAGCGCCGGAACCCAACGCTCGGACTCGAGTACGGGACCTACCGGTACCTTTTTTAAGGAATGATATCTGCTTGTGGAAAAGTTACTCTGAAGCTCTGAAAGTTGTACCTGTTTTCATGCTCACAAATCTAGATGAGATCAATGTTAATGTTTTATCAGTGGCGGCTCCACCGGGGGGGGGCAGGGGGTCCGTGCCCCCATATTGAGTGCCTGCCCCCCCAGTGGCCCTCCAGTCTGGACCCTATACTTAATGCTACATACATTAAACAACAAATGGCTGGCCCCCATGATTAGAAGTTGTCACCCCAACGACCCCCCCACTTGCCAAATCCTAGAGCCGCCACTGTGTTTTATTGCTTCCCCACAAGCTGTAAACTGTTATGTGTGCGTGTGTGTTTGAGTGTGTTTGAGTGTGTGTCTTTATGAAATTTAGGCTTTGTCTTAATGCTGCTATTTTTCTAACTACTGTATTAGTACTTTGACGTATATTGTTAGACTCTTTGATTCAATGTTTCAGATGTCGATTGCAAAAAGGGCTTCGTGTTCTTCCGACAAACCTCTCTATAACAGACTTCGTAAGCATCAGTAATTTTGTCTATCCACTCAGATATCAAATACAAGACTGTATGAAATTTTAGGGACCGACTTTAGTCCAATATTTCATCGGGTCTCTTCATTCTCAAGGTCAGATATAGGGTGGGGGAACGAATCGATGGTGAAACCATAGCTATGCCACTGCTACAAGAGGCATACAGAAAACTGCTCTGTTTTTGTAGTTATTGGGAACAATAATTTATGCTGTGGCACTTTTAATGTGCTCTTGATTGTTAGGTGTCCTAATCTAGTATCCTTAGGTTTATTTTTAAAAGCATTCAAAGTTGCTATTAACAGAAATTAATTTCAAGTGAATTTAAGCAGAGGGTGGGTCCATGAAAAAAAATTTTTTTAGTACAAGGGTTGTGGACAAATGGAACAGTTTGAACGAGGAGGGAATGACAGTTAAAACAGTAAACGGATTCAAAGGCTATTTCGATAAACTAGGTTATTGAATGCAGATGGTTACATCAGTGGTTTTCACACAGCTCCTAAACCACTTAAACATATTATTATTATTATTATTATTATTATTATTATTATTATTATTAGTAGTAGTAGTAGTAGTAGTAGTAGTAGTAGTAGTAGTAGTAGTAGTAGTAGTAGTAGTAGTAGTAGTAGTAGTAGTAGTAGTATTATAACCAAGTATTCTTTATGTGGTGATACCTATACAGTAGGTTATGCTTAAGATAATAAGATAATAATAGTAATAGCAATAATAGCTATAATAATAATAATAATAATAATAATAATAATAATAATAATAATAATAATAATAATAATGTGATTTAAAGTGGTTTAAGAGACTAAGTTAGCCTGTGTTAGCCTGTGTGACAACCACCTTCATGATGACAGAAATGTGGTATATCTGTTGATTAATAATATTATTATTGTTGTTGAATTTGAATTTGTGAAGCTTTTGTTTGTTTCAGAAAGTCAGGCATCAGCAGTATTAAAGATTAATTCGCCAGAGATCCAGACTCTTCTGGATAACGAAATGAACTGGGATTTCGACATTATCCAACTGGAAAGACTGACTCACAACAGGTAAGGTAACACCTCCTTACTTACTTGCTTATTCGTGCCTTTATAGCTTTTCGGCCATTTTCCATGATAAGAAATTACCAAAACAATATTTTTAGAGTGGGTTTTAGGGGGCACGTGCCCCTCTGCCCAACCCCTGATTATTTATTCCGTTTTCATTTGTATTGGTTGATTTTAAAAGAGATTAGATTTTGTAAAGCGTCTTTGGTTTGGTTAAAATATCAGCACATCTGACCAAGTTATATTATGAAGCAAAGCAGTGGCGTAGCCAGGATTTCCTGAAGGGGGTTATGATTTGGTGATTCCCAACTTCAGGAAATTCAGAAAATCCTGACAAGCAAAAAAATCCTCAACTAATATTTTGCTTGATTAAGGGAATTCTATAGGTATATTATAGGTATATTCTATAGGTATTCTAGGTATATGAGCCCGTGTACAACCATATTATTCCGCAAATTAAAAAAATTTTCTCCGACAACCAAGGGGTTTTAATCCCTCAAATCCCCTCCTTTGCTACACCACTGAAATAAAGCATTACATGGAAATTGCTTTTGCTTTTTTACCTTTTTCTGTTGTAATTCTCTTTTTCAGACCACTCGCCCATCTTGCCATGCAGACGTTTTACCGATTTGGGGTTCACGAATTTCTGAAAGTCGAAGAGAGCGTCATATCTGCATGGCTTCACATGATCGAGTCCAACTATCATGCGACAAATCCGTACCATAATTCCACTCATGCGGCGGACGTCATGAACGCCACTGCGTACTTTCTTGGCTGCGAAAGAATCAAGGTCTTTAAGTCTCAAATAATATGGTCCTTCGATTTATTCATTTCTTTCTGTAGTTGGTTTTGCAAAGGTTTATGACTTGCAAATCGCCATGTAATGAAGTTGATTGATTGTTTTATTGATTGATTGATTGATTGATTGATTGATTGTCTGTTAACATTGATTTCTTTTGTAGTGGTTTTTGAAGGTTTATGACAAATCGCCATACAACATTGATTTCGTTTTATTTTTTGATTAAGGTTTATTGATTGTCTGTTCAAATTTCTTTCTGTAGTGGTTTTTGTAAGGTTTATGACTTTGATTGATCGTTTTATTGTTTTATTGATTGATTGATTGATTAACATTTATTGATTGTCTGTTGAAAGACATGTACAACATTTCTTTCTGTAGTGGTTTTTGCATAGGTTTATGACTTGCAAATCGCCATGTAATGAAGTTGATTGATTGTTTTATTGATTGATTGATTGATTAACATTGATTGATTGTCTGTTGAAAGACATGTACAACATTTCTTTCTGTAGTGGTTTTTGCATAGGTTTATGACTTGTAAATCACCGCAAAGTATTTTTTCCGTTGCATTTTCAGAACATTTTTGACGAATGTGACCAAGTTGCTTCTCTCATCGCTGCGGTCATCCACGACCTCGATCACCCTGGAAAGACCAATTCGTTCCTTGTCAACTCAAATGCCGACCTCGCTGTTCTGTACAATGACCTGTAAGCTTTATTACTGAAACGTCCACTCTGACAGTGTGCGTGGGCCCAGGGCCCCCGAGAGAAATTCCGGGCCCCTGGGGACAGAACAGTCGCGGGGCCCCTAAAGTCGTGACGACCTTTTTTCGTATTTTTTCTTGTCAGTCTTATCAGGAGGCAGTTCAAACTCAAAACCTGTCTTATGTCTTGTTGACGGGCTAACCTAACTGCGGACCCGCCCGGACCCCTACAGATCGCCGGGCCTCTGGCCTCTGGGTATCCCCCTACTCCCCCCCTCGGCGGGCCTGCAGGGGTCGGCAACATTTTGGACAGCGAGGGCCGTGTAATGGAATAATTTTTGAATGGGCCCCCAGAAAGTTTTGAGGTCCATGTTTTTTTATAAGTTTGTGCTTGGAAAAGTTCAAAAGTTCTCAAAAAATATACGCATCAAGTGTAAAAAAGTTGTCGAAGAAAGCTGTGGGACCGGAGGGCCGGATTAAACTCACTGGCGGGCCGGATGTGGTCCGTGGGCCGTGTAATTAAAAATTCTGAAACTGCTCATAATATTTGCTGTCTAGCCTGACGTCTCTCTCTCACTCTCTTTCTCTCTTTCTCTCTCTCTCTCTTTCTCTCTCTCTCTCTCTCTCTCTCTTTTTTCTCTCTCTCTTTTCTCTCTCTCTCTCTCTTTTTCTCTCTCTCTCTCTCTCTCTCTCTCTCTCTCTCTCTCTCTCTCTCTCTCTCTCTCTCTCTCTCTCTCACACACATTCACCTGCTCCTACTTCTCCCCTTCTCTTCCTCCTCCTTCTCCTCCTCATGAGAAAAAAATCTGGGATGCATGTTAAACATAGTATTTGGATTTCGCATTGCTATTAATTTTAATTAATTAATTGCTATTATTATTTTAATTAGAATTAAAATTTGATGATCTTGATTTGTGCTGTTTAGAGCCGTTCTTGAATGCCATCACGTATCGACCGCCTATCGACTGACACTGAAAGAGACAGACGCCAATATATTCAAGAACCTACCTCGGTGAGACATTGGGGCATCTGCGCCTTCTTACTCAATGCTGTTTTAGGAACACCTGTATAAAGTGTTTTATACAGGCCTGTTAGGAGGGAAGATTCTCCCCCCCCCAAAAAAAAAAACCCTCAAAATTCCCCTCCCCAAATCCCAGCACTTACAGAAATTTTGATTTGAACTGTGTCTTTTCCCCTCCAACCAAGTCGATTTTCCTCCCGAAAGCCTCAATTTCCCTCCCCCCAAAAGCCTGGAGTCTGGATAAAACACTGCCTGTATTAAATTTTGCCGAGGGAGTAAAGAATAACATGAAATTAATAGGAGGATGTGAAGATAGAGAACAAAGTGGAAATCCATGGTCGCTAACGTAGAAATACACAGCACCTAAAGAATAAGCAGTAGGCCCCCGTTTGTTGATGGGCAGGTTGCATTATTGGAGTTTTCGTGGATTTCTGATGACGTTCATATGAACCATTTGCCACAGTCATTCAATCATTAACTTCTATTGCACCAGGGCGTAGCGACGGAGGGGGATATATCGGTATATATATATATAAAAAAAAATCAGGATACCTTAAAGTTATTATTATTATTATTATTATTATTATTATTATTGCTGTTATTATTATTATTATTATTATTATTATTATTATTATTATTATTATTATTATTATTATTACTTGGTTATCTTACATTCTTACATGCTTTGAACCAATGATATGACCTTAGTCTGTTTTAAACTCAGCGTGGTTTAAAGTGGCTTAGCTAGGAGGCATCATTGCCTGTGTGAAAGCCACTAGGGACACTAACGGGACTTGAATCTGCTCCGTCAGCCAGTTTTTAATCTAGACTCCTGGACTCCGGGGGGACTGACAAAGCCGGGGGGAAACTGACAAAGCCGGGGGAATTCTGCTAGGGATCTGCTGTGAGTCCATGTAGTATGCCAAATTTCCGGGGGAATTTGAAATTTTCGGGCGGGGGAAAGGGACAATTTACCCCCCCGGAAACGGCCTAGATTAAACACTGCCGCTCAAGCGCGTAACCCACTCTGCCATCATCTTTTGAGGCGTTGTCTTGTAACACTCGCAATGCATTCTGGTAGGGATGACTATCGTACACTTCGACAGCAGATTGTTGACATGGTACTCGCCACTGAAATGACAAAGCATTTCGAGCACCTCAATCGTTTCGTCAGCGTCATTAATCAGTCACCAGATGACGCCAGTGAGGTGAGTGTTACGAGTGCTGATAGTGGTGATGATGGTGGTGATGGTGATGATGATTATGATGATGATGATGATGATGATGATGATGATGATGATGATGATGTATTTAACGAGACATTTATCATTTGATATACTGAAGAATTAGACTGATTACAATACAAGGCAATGTACACTCAAATTAAAGGAAATAACTGTGTATCTAACCCAGGAAAAACTCAATGACAAAATGGAGAAGATATGAACATGAAAGGAATTACAATGAAGAGGTTAAAGACGATTAAAGAAGATTGAAGAACCAGGAAAAGTGACTGGACAATTCAGAGAAGATCTGAACATGAAAGGAATTTGTGACCTGAAGGCAATGGGACGATTAACAGAAGATGGGGGAAGAACTTGTTGGAAATTTTAGCAGTGGGGATATTGTGGTGGGGAGTTGGCAGGGGATGAGCTAGTCGATGATCCCTCTTTCCCTACAAATGATGATGATGATGATGATGATGATGATGATGATGATGATGATGATGATGATGATGATGATGATGACAAATATGAACGCAGTTGCTGTCTCTCTTGTAGCCGAATGGTTTCGATTTCTCGGATCCTCAGAGCTTCGAACGGCTGTCGACGATCGAAAGCCAGACGTTGATTAAGCGTATGTTGATCAAATGCGCTGACGTCTCGAACCCAGCGAGACCCCTGTTCCTGTGCGTCGAATGGGCGCAGCGTATAGCCGAGGAGTACTGCCAGCAGGTAGGCCTATACTAGACCAGCCACCTGACCTCAAAGCTGTATTTCTCGTCTTTCCGTGAATTTCAGTCTTCAATATTCATTTATCATTGAGCAGTAAGTAAAGCAAAGTCCTTCCAGACAGTGTTTAATCTAGGCCGTTTCCGGGGGGAAATTGCCCTTTCCCGCGGAAATTTCAAATTCCCCCCTGAAATTTTGGAATACTACATGGACTAACAGCGGCCCCTAGCAGAATTCCCTCCCGGTTTTGTCAGTTTTCCCCCGGCTTTTTCAGTTTCCCCCGGAGTCCAGGAGTCTAGATTAAACACTGCTTCCTGAGCTCTCAAGGCTAACCTCAAGGCACCTAGGGCGGCGCTGATCTCCGTTTCCAAGGCCCTCAGCCAGGCGGCGACTGGTGCAAGGTTACATGATACGGGGCCTGTGTTCTCATGCATCGCGCCTGTTTACTCCGCGGATTAATCCGCTATACTCAGTTGCCATCGCCATCTGGCGAAAGAAGACTGAGTCGACCTTAGGGCGCCTGCGGAGTTTGAACCCGCGACCTTCTGCTCTATCATCCAACGTTGTTACCACTCAGCTAACTTCCCGTGCAAACCATAAAATACAGTAGAACTTTGATGTAACAGACTCGGTTTTAACGTATGCTCGGTTATAACGTGATATTACAGACTGATGCTGAAAAGGCTCATAACTTGCCAGTCGTAATGCCAGCATTCGACACGAAGGCGTGTAACATTCCGCGAACTCAGATCACATTCATCGATTTCTTTATCAACGACATGTTCGAAGCGTGGACAAGTGTGTATATACAGTAGCGCCTAAAATTTGTCAAGTTTCGCTCAAAAATATATATTAGATAATAATTTTGTCATCGACTAGATCTTGTGTATCTACTGTGGCTTGATGATGATGATGATGATGATGATGATGATGATGATGATGATGATGATGATGATGATGATGATGATGAGACTGACAAATATGAACACAGTTGCTGTCTCTCTTGTGGCTTTGATATTTTGTAAAAATATAAAATTTGCACGCATGAGCAATGGCACATTGCAGTGTTATAATCTTCAAAAACTATGGGAAAAAATTAAGCAAAAGCTACTTTTAAGAAATAAAATTCATTTAGGAGCAATTAAAGATTTATCTCATTTTAATAACGGTGCAAAGAATTTACTGATTGATTGGTTGATTGATTGATTAAGTGATTTATTTTAGTGAGTGATTGATTGGTTGGCTGGTTGGTTGATTGATTGATTGATTGACTGTTCTTTTAGAATTCTGTGGTTTGCCAGACATAGCTCAGACACTAAAGGACAACTATCTCTACTGGAAAATAAAGGAGGACACTGTTGCCGAACAGATCAGCGAAAAATCTCATCACATCAACGGAGGAAACTAAAACACGTCTTTGAGACGATCCCTTGATTACAATTTGCTAAGAATACTCAACAGATTGGACAGATTTTCAGAAAACCAATTCAGAATATTTTGGTCTTTGCTGTTAAACAGTGAAGTTTGGTGACAAATGTAATGCGTTATATTCAAAGAAATTATATTTTCTGGCCAACGGTTGCGTATGTACAGTGACAGATTTTGACCGTGCGTGGTAGTGGTGTGAACGTTTCACAGAGTATGTTGATTGTCTGGTGTAGGGTAGTTACTACAGAACATTTCACCGTGTCTGTATACTTCGTGTATTTTTGGGATTACCGACAATTCTTATCCATGCTATAAATCAGAGGTTCCCAAACCATGGCCCGCGGGCAACTTGCGGCCTGCTAACTGTTATTAAGTGACGCGCAAAACCTCGACATTCAGTAGGCCGACTGACTGTTTTAAAGGTCTTAGAATTTTGGTTTGTGTAAGTTAAGAGTGATATTACACATATTTTATAATTTTATGAACATCTACGCGTAGATTCCCTGTGTATTTTTCATCATAAAAACCCGGATCAGAACAGTGGCGGCTCTAGGATTTGGCAAGTGGGGAGGCCGTTGGGGTGGCAACTTCTAATCATGGGGCCAACCATTTGTTGTTTAATGTATGTAGCATTAAGTATAGGGTCCCAACTGAGGGCCACTGGGGGGAAGCAGGCACTCAATAGGGGCACGGGCCCCCTGCCCCCTCCCCGGTGGAGCCGCCACTGGATCAGAATTATTGAGAGTATAGCCTAAATTTTACAATTTCAAAAATGTTGTGACCCCCTTAATGACTGCAAAAATAGATATGGCCATCTATCTAGAATGTTTGGACCTACTGCTGTAGATAGTGAGGGACTCCTGCTAGGAGGTAGGCCTAAGGCTAATACCCTTCGATATCTTTGCCACTATCTACTCTTGACCTTCAAACAGGTTTATTTCTGGATTAACAATTTGGGGTGTCGGTCTCCAATTGGGAAAGGGATGTTGGAGGATGTTAGGGGTGCATCTCGGGCACGGATTGGAGAAAATTTGGGAGGTGTCGGTCTCAAATTGGAGGGGGTGTTATGGGATGTAAAAATATCCCTATACTTTCAAATATATAATTTAATTTTGTCTAAAGTCGAGGTGAATCTACTGACATAATAATGACTGTGTCTCGATATTTTCTGTACATATGGATTCAGTCAGTCGAATCCTTTGCTGTGCGTTTAAGACATGTTGATGAAACAGTACAAATGTATGCATTGCATTGTATTGTAAGCTAATTAAATATTGTAAATATTAGAATGTGTTGGATGAGACATGATTCACAGGTTTGCATTCATTTCAAAATATCATCAGTATGCTGAAATGCTAGGTGAAGAGATATTACAATCTCTTTATAGAAATTTGAAATTTCCAATTCATTATTGCGACAATGTGGGTCTCTTTAGGTCCAGAATTACATTTTAGATTTGACATTCGACACCTATAAATTTTTACAGCCTCGGTCTGCTTCAGTGGCGTCGCCGGGAATTTTGAGTTGGGGAGGGGGGCAAAAGGGGGCTGGAGTGTCAGATTCCGTACCCCAACCTCACTCACACGTTCCACAAAAAACTTTCTCACCGGATTTGCGGATTTGCGCGAATCTAGTAGGCGGTCTGGGGGCAGGTTGGGGGGCAGTTGCCCTCAACCCCCTCCGTGGCGACGCTAATGGTCTGCTTGCATTTAAAGCGTACGCTATTTTATCTCCGGCTGATCTATCTCGATGAATATAATTATGTAAATTAAAATTAAATGCATTTATCACGCAGGTTCAGTGGCGTAGCCCCTTGGCTACGCCACTGGTGTCACCAATGACAAAGTGGTAATCTTATTCCCGTGGTTTTCAAACTTTATCCATCGACGCCTTCCTAGCCAAGTCAAGATTTTCTCCAGAAGAAGCCATTACATCTGGTCACCTGTTCTTTCGTCAACAAGTGGTTTATGCAACATGGCCACACTGTCATCAAACAGCATGGAAAAACTCGTTCTTTGCCACCAAACAATGAATCTGTCGATTTTTAAAATAGTCATTAATATCCACACCGATGTCGCCAATATGAGGGTTTTCGGTTGAAATTCACACATAATATAAAACTAGTCACCGTTGAAGCTCTATAGAAGCACCAGGCAGCAGACCATGCCTGCGTTTTCGCTTGTTCTCAAAATGCGACTGGAGGGTGTTGTCAAAACGTTCATTATTATGCCTGATATTCGATTATTTATATAATTAAATTACACTTAAAATATGCATTAATATCCACATAATATGAAATTGGTCACCGTTGAAGCTCCATAGAAGCACCAGGCAGCAGACCATGTCTGCGTTTTCGCTTGTTCTCAAAATGCGACTGGAGGGTGTTGTCAAAACGTTCATTATTATGCCTGATATTCGATTATTTATATAATTAAATTACACGTTAAAATAAGCATTAATGTCTTTTATAGTATAAAATTAGTCACCGTTGAAGCTCTATTGAAGCACCAGGCAGCAGACCATGCCTGCCTTTTGGCTTGTTCTCAAAATGCGACTGAAGGGTGTTGTCAAAAAGTTCATTATTGTGCTTGATATTCGATTATTTATATAATTAAATTACATGTTAAAAGAAGCATTAATGTCTTTATAGTATAAAATTAGTCACCGTTGAAGCTCTATAGAAGCACCAGGCAGCAGACCATGTCTGCGTTTTCGCTTGTTCTCAAAATGCGACTGGAGGGTGTTGTCAAAAAGTTCATTATTATGCCTGATATTCGATTATTTATATAATTAAATTACACGTTAAAATAAGCATTAATGTCTTTTATAGTATAAAATTAGTCACCGTTGAAGCTCTATAGAAGCACCAGGCAGCAGACCATGCCTGCCTTTTCGCTTGTTCTCAAAATGCGACTGAAGGGTGTTGTCAAAACGTTCATTATTATGCCTGATATTCGATTTTTTATATAATTAAATTACACGTTAAAAGAAGCATTAATGTCTTTATAGTATAAAATTAGTCACCGTTGAAGCTCTATAGAAGCACCAGGCAGCAGACCATGTCTGCCTTATCGCTTGTTCTCAAAATGCGACTGAAGGGTGTTGTCAAAACGTTAATTATTATGCCTGATATTCGATTATTTATATAATTAAATTACATGTTAAAAGAAGCATTAATGTCTTTATAGTATAAAATTAGTCACCGTTGAAGCTCTATAGAAGCACCAGGCAGCAGACCATGTCTGCGTTTTCGCTTGTTCTCAAAATGCGACTGAAGGGTGTTGTCAAAACGTTCATTATTATGCCTGATATTCGATTATTTATATAATTAAATTACATGTTAAAAGAAGCATTAATGTCTTTATAGTATAAAATTAGTCACCGTTGAAGCTCTATAGAAGCACCAGGCAGCAGACCATGCCTACCTTTTCGCTTGTTCTCAAAATGCGACTGAAGGGTGTTGTCAAAACGTTAATTATTATGCCTGATATTCGATTATTTATATAATTAAATTACATGTTAAAAGAAGCATTAATGTCTTTATAGTATAAAATTAGTCACCGTTGAAGCTCTATAGAAGCACCAGGCAGCAGACCATGTCTGCGTTTTCGCTTGTTCTCAAAATGCGACTGAAGGGTGTTGTCAAAACGTTCATTATTATGCCTGATATTCGATTATTTATATAATTAAATTACATGTTAAAAGAAGCATTAATGTCTTTATAGTATAAAATTAGTCACCGTTGAAGCTCTATAGAAGCACCAGGCAGCAGACCATGCCTACCTTTTCGCTTGTTCTCAAAATGCGACTGAAGGGTGTTGTCAAAACGTTAATTATTATGCCTGATATTCGATTATTTATATAATTAAATTACACTTAAAATATGCATTAATGTCTTTATAGTATAAAATTAGTCACCGTTGAAGCTCTATAGAAGCACCAGGCAGCAGACCATGTCTGCGTTTTCGCTTGTTCTCAAAATGCGACTGAAGGGTGTTGTCAAAACGTTCATTATTATGCCTGATATTCGATTATTTATATAATTAAATTACATGTTAAAAGAAGCATTAATGTCTTTATAGTATAAAATTAGTCACCGTTGAAGCTCTATAGAAGCACCAGGCAGCAGACCATGTCTGCCTTATCGCTTGTTCTCAAAATGCGACTGAAGGGTGTTGTCAAAACGTTAATTATTATGCCTGATATTCGATTATTTATATAATTAAATTACATGTTAAAAGAAGCATTAATGTCTTTATAGTATAAAATTAGTCACCGTTGAAGCTCTATAGAAGCACCAGGCAGCAGACCATGTCTGCGTTTTCGCTTGTTCTCAAAATGCGACTGAAGGGTGTTGTCAAAACGTTCATTATTATGCCTGATATTCGATTATTTATATAATTAAATTACATGTTAAAAAGAAGCATTAATGTCTTTATAGTATAAAATTAGTCACCGTTGAAGCTCTATAGAAGCACCAGGCAGCAGACCATGCCTACCTTTTCGCTTGTTCTCAAAATGCGACTGAAGGGTGCTGTCAAAACGTTCATTATTATGCCTGATATTCGATTATTTATATAATTAAATTACACTTAAAATATGCATTAATATCCACATAATATGAAATTGGTCACCGTTGAAGCTCTATAGAAGCACCAGGCAGCAGACCATGTCTGCGTTTTCGCTTGTTCTCAAAATGCGACTGGAGGGTGTTGTCAAAACGTTCATTATTATGCCTGATATTCGATTATTTATATAATTAAATTACATGTTAAAAGAAGCATTAATGTCTTTATAGTATAAAATTAGTCACCGTTGAAGCTCTATAGAAGCACCAGGCAGCAGACCATGCCTACCTTTTCGCTTGTTCTCAAAATGCGACTGAAGGGTGCTGTCAAAACGTTCATTATTATGCCTGATATTCGATTATTTATATAATTAAATTACACTTAAAATATGCATTAATATCCACATAATATGAAATTGGTCACCGTTGAAGCTCTATAGAAGCACCAGGCAGCAGACCATGTCTGCGTTTTCGCTTGTTCTCAAAATGCGACTGGAGGGTGTTGTCAAAACGTTCATTATTATGCCTGATATTCGATTATTTATATAATTAAATTACATGTTAAAAGAAGCATTAATGTCTTTATAGTATAAAATTAGTCACCGTTGAAGCTCTATAGAAGCACCAGGCAGCAGACCATGTCTGCGTTTTCGCTTGTTCTCAAAATGCGACTGGAGGGTGTTGTCAAAACGTTCATTATTATGCCTGATATTCGATTATTTATATAATTAAATTACATGTTAAAAGAAGCATTAATGTCTTTATAGTATAAAATTAGTCACCGTTGAAGCTCTATAGAAGCACCAGGCAGCAGACCATGTCTGCGTTTTCGCTTGTTCTCAAAATGCGACTGAAGGGTGTTGTCAAAACGTTCATTATTATGCCTGATATTCGATTATTTATATAATTAAATTACACTTAAAATATGCATTAATATCCACATAATATGAAATTGGTCACCGTTGAAGCTCTATAGAAGCACCAGGCAGCAGACCATGTCTGCGTTTTCGCTTGTTCTCAAAATGCGACTGAAGGGTGTTGTCAAAAAGTTCATTATTGTGCTTGATATTCGATTATTTATATAATTAAATTACATGTTAAAAGAAGCATTATTGTCTTTATAGTATAAAATTAGTCACCGTTGAAGCTCTATAGAAGCACCAGGCAGCAGACCATGTCTGCCTTTTCGCTTGTTCTCAAAATGCGACTGAAGGGTGTTGTCAAAACGTTCATTATTATGCCTGATATTCGATTATTTATATAATTAAATTACACTTAAAATATGCATTAATATCCACATAATATGAAATTGGTCACCGTTGAAGCTCTATAGAAGCACCAGGCAGCAGACCATGTCTGCGTTTTCGCTTGTTCTCAAAATGCGACTGGAGGGTGTTGTCAAAACGTTCATTATTATGCCTGATATTCGATTATTTATATAATTAAATTACATGTTAAAAGAAGCATTAATGTCTTTATAGTATAAAATTAGTCACCGTTGAAGCTCTATAGAAGCACCAGGCAGCAGACCATGTCTGCGTTTTCGCTTGTTCTCAAAATGCGACTGGAGGGTGTTGTCAAAACGTTCATTATTATGCCTGATATTCGATTATTTATATAATTAAATTACATGTTAAAAGAAGCATTAATGTCTTTATAGTATAAAATTAGTCACCGTTGAAGCTCTATAGAAGCACCAGGCAGCAGACCATGTCTGCGTTTTCGCTTGTTCTCAAAATGCGACTGAAGGGTGTTGTCAAAACGTTCATAATTATGCCTGATATTCGATTATTTATATAATTAAATTACATGTTAAAAGAAGCATTATTGTCTTTATAGTATAAAATTAGTCACCGTTGAAGCTCTATAGAAGCACCAGGCAGCAGACCATGTCTGCCTTTTCGCTTGTTCTCAAAATGCGACTGAAGGGTGTTGTCAAAACGTTCATTATTATGCCTGATATTCGATTATTTACATAATTAAATTACATGTTAAAAGAAGCATTATTGTCTTTATAGTATAAAATTAGTCACCGTTGAAGCTCTATAGAAGCACCAGGCAGCAGACCATGTCTGCGTTTTCGCTTGTTCTCAAAATGCGACTGGAGGGTGTTGTCAAAACGTTCATTATTATGCTTGATATTCGATTATTTATATAATTAAATTACACGTTAAAATAAGCATTAATGTCTTTATAGTATAAAATTAGTCACCGTTGAAGCTCTATAGAAGCACCAGGCAGCAGACCATGTCTGCGTTTTCGCTTGTTCTCAAAATGCGACTGAAGGGTGTTGTCAAAACGTTCATTATTATGCCTGATATTCGATTATTTATATAATTAAATTACATGTTAAAAGAAGCATTATTGTCTTTATAGTATAAAATTAGTCACCGTTGAAGCTCTATAGAAGCACCAGGCAGCAGACCATGTCTGCCTTTTTTTCGCTTGTTCTCAAAATGCGACTGAAGGGTGTTGTCAAAACGTTCATTATTATGCCTGATATTCGATTATTTATATAATTAAATTACACTTAAAATATGCATTAATATCTTTATAATATGAAATTAGTCACCGTTGAAGCTCTATAGAAGCACCAGGCAGCAGACCATGTCTGCGTTTTCGCTTGTTCTCAAAATGCGACTGAAGGGTGTTGTCAAAAAGTTCATTATTGTGCTTGATATTCGATTATTTATATAATTAAATTACATGTTAAAAGAAGCATTATTGTCTTTATAGTATAAAATTAGTCACCGTTGAAGCTCTATAGAAGCACCAGGCAGCAGACCATGTCTGCCTTTTCGCTTGTTCTCAAAATGCGACTGAAGGGTGTTGTCAAAACGTTCATTATTATGCCTGATATTCGATTATTTATATAATTAAATTACATGTTAAAAGAAGCATTAATGTCTTTATAGTATAAAATTAGTCACCGTTGAAGCTCTATAGAAGCACCAGGCAGCAGACCATGCCTGCCTTTTCGCTTGTTCTCAAAATGCGACTGAAGGGTATTGTCAAAACGTTCATTATTATGCCTGATATTCGATTATTTATATAATTAAATTACACGTTAAAAGAAGCATTAATGTCTTTATAGTATAAAATTAGTCACCGTTGAAGCTCTATAGAAGCACCAGGCAGCAGACCATGCCTGCCTTTTCGCTTGTTCTCAAAATGCGACTGGAGGGTGTTGTCAAAAAGTTCATTATTATGCTTGATATTTAATTTTTTATATAATTAAATTACACGTTATAAAAAGTATAAAATTAGTCACCGTTGAAGCTCCATAGAAGCACCAGGCAGCAGACCATGTCTGCGTTTTTGCTTGTTCTCAAAATGCGACTGAAGGGTGTTGTCAAAAAATTCATTATTGTGCTTGATATTCGATTTTTTACATAATTAAATTACACGTTAAAATAAGCATTAATATCCAGACCGATGTCGCCATTATTGCATTTTTTTATTCCTTTCGTTTCCTTTTATTACTTTGAGCCACCATAATCGACGGTTGCTACACTCCAGCAAAGTAAATTACCAACTTGGATATCTCAAGTTTCTCAACAGCTATAAACACAAATCAGAACACTAGTAGAGTCTGGCAGTAACCTTACATGGTATTAACATGCTATCCACTGATAAGCCTATAAGGTAGATACTTAAAAGCAACAGAAATTAATTGCCTTTTTGTTTATTTCAAATGTTTCATAAATTTCTAAAATATTTAAATAAATTTCATTGAAAATTTCACACAACAAATATTTCATGAAAATAAACATCACTACTCCCAAGCTAGCAGTGTGTTTTCGTATGCTCGTTTTCAGATCCATGTTTCTGATCCACATAGTATTTGTGGTGCAATGACAGTGGCGTAGCCACGGGGGAGGGGGTTTAAAACACCCTTTGGTTGTCCGACAAAAAATTGTGTCAATTCTATATTAAAGTTGTCTATTTGTACGCGCTCATGCCCCTATATAATTCCCTTACCCAAGGAAAATAATGGTTGGCGACCTTTTTTGCTTTAATATTATAATTTTCTAAGTTGGGAATCATAAACCCCCTTCTGGAAATCCTGGCAGCGCCACTGTGCTATGATAGATTTCATATGCAGGGAAAGTGTGACGTTGCGCGTAATCTTTGCGCATGCCCCTGTCACAAACTCCACTTTCTTAGACCCCTACCCCGTCGTCTGAGCGTGAGTACTTTATGGACGACCCCTTACCACGACCAAATATACTGCATATCTGAGAGACAGTGTTGCATGCATTCTCCCCTGTACAGGGATATTTTTACACCACCCCCTAAAACCACAACACCCCCCACTGAAACCCCAACACCTCCAATCTGAGACCGACCCCCGACCCCCCAATCTGAGCCTGGGATGACCTCTTTTTTACTTGTCAGACTTTTTTCGGCAGGGACTCCCAAAATATACCGCCACCCCCACCCCACATTGATAATCCTAGAAATAACGCTGCCCCTGTCATGGAGGCGATTTATGGAAGTTCGGAGAGTGGAGGGAGGACGTGGTTTCGGGGAGGGAGTGATGAGAAATTGTCACCCGTATTACACATCCAGATGCAATTTTTGGGGAGGGGTGCATCTAAGACTTTGACGGGGGAATTTTATCCCACCCGGCCTTTATGCAACACTGTCTGAGAGGGGGTTAGTAGAATTCCTCTTCGGTCATTGGGGGTGGGGAAGAGTAGGCGAGCTTTTGATCCGATAGGCTGCAGGCTTCCGTGCACTGTGCGCCGACTGTCCACTGGCCATACATCGATGCGTCTTCGTCGACGGAATAGTTTCCGTTGTCTCCGTTCTGCGAAATGTTCGTTATGTCCACTCCCGAATCGAATCTCTTCAAGGACGATTGATCGAAGCAGCGGCGCCTCTGTTGTTGTTGTTTGTCTCCGACGGGGTGGGGGATTCTCGTGGGCGGACCCAGTCGATCGTCTTTCCTCGGCTTCGCCCTCGCCACATCGGCATCGGCGTCTTTCTGGGCGTCTGCGCGTGAGTTGTCCGTGGCTTTGTGGATCGGGGCTGTCCTAAGGACCAGCAGGCGCTTGTCGGAGATGTCCGTAAGACTCCGGCAAAGGCCTCCCTGCTGGGCGGCGGTTCGTCGCAAGGGGCCGCCCCCGTCGAGAACACTTTCTCGGCTGCGACTGAGGGCTCTATTCTTCCCGGTGGCGGTCAACCGGCGGACGCCGTTATCGGGAACATGGGAACTCGTTCTACCGGGAAATTGGTTAACTTTGCCTGTCGTTACCCGACCAAATCCCTCTCCTCTGAAGGTCTGGTCGATCGGTTTGAACCCCTCGCCGTCTTTTCTAGACGCTGTGCCCCGTGTGGTCGGCGAAGATTTTGGTCGAATCAGCGGTTTCGACGTGGAAACGGTGGTCCGTCGAACGTTTAACTTATCTGCGCGTTCCGTTGACGCAGCTCGATTTGGCGATTTCTCTGAAAGCTGTCGTCTGCCGGTATCATCTCCCCCTATCTTCAGTTCTGTCGCCATGGAGGGCTTCTTGCCCGCCTGACGACCTGTTCGATTCGCTTCACCGTCAGCAGCAGCAGCAGCAGCAGCAGCAGCAGCAGCAGTAGCCACTATTCCCAGTTCGATGGCTCTGTACTGTTCGTAAAGCAACTCCATCCTGGCGTTCAGTTCCACATCGTCTTCCGTGCAGTTTTCGCTGTTTGGGAAAGCGAGAGGAAGCTGGAGAGACGCCGCTGTCCTAGACAGCGCCGTCTCATCGTCGCAAAGAAAGACGGCTTTAGTGCATGAAGAGGCTTCGGTGGGAGACGCGTCGTCGACAGAGAGCGCCCTGTCGGCGGTGTGATCGGTCCGTCGACGCGTGTAGCTCGGCAGGATCTGATGATCGCCGGTGAAGCCCAGCTTGGCGCCGTTCATTCTACGTGCGAAGGAGGCGCTTCCGCCTGAGTTTCTCGCCGGTTGACTCTTCGCCGGTCCCGATCGGCGCCTACCGTCCGCTTCGGACTTGGACAGGACCACCTTCGGGGCGTCGTTGGTTTCCCATCGGCAACCGGTCGTCGTCGTCGTCGTCGTCGTCGTCGGCTTGACGTTACCTGGTTTCGGAGTTAATTGACCGAGAAC
Organism: Metaphire vulgaris; assembly: GCA_018105865.1. Taxonomy (NCBI): domain Eukaryota; kingdom Metazoa; phylum Annelida; class Clitellata; order Crassiclitellata; family Megascolecidae; genus Metaphire; species Metaphire vulgaris. The sequence continues at coordinate 9,258,296 of CM030871.1, forward strand.
AGCTCTCCATTTCGTCGCATCCATGGAACTCGAGCGACGCACGCCGCCGACGACGTCGCCCCGTGACCCCCTGGATTCCGATCGACGGCGGTTGTTGTTCGTACACGCGGAGGTTCTCTGCTGCTGCTGCTGCTGCTGCTGCTGCTGCAGAGAAGAAGAGGAACCTGAGTCGGTCCTGGATAGACTCCGTCGATCGGCCGGCGACCACCCGTCCTTCGGCAAGGAGACCCGCCGATACGCGGAAGACGCGTTGAGATCACCGCTGCTGCTGCGGAATGCCCTGCCGGTCCGGGCGAGACACGGTGACGTCGACGACGGTCTGGTGTCGTGCTCTCTGACGGAAGGGACGGGTTTCGCCGTTGTCGGTCGGGACTCGTTCTGTCTGCATCCTCCTCCTCCTCCTCCTCCTCGCGTGACCTCCCTCGGACCGTGACCTTTCGTGGTCTGGGTTTCTCCACCAGGCGGCGGCGGCGGCGCCAGTGGACTCGGGGTGCGCCTAAGACCGGAGACAACCCGGGTTTCTGGGTCGGAGTTCCGTTTTGAGTCCCGTCGACTGTGTGTATCCGGTTTTCTGCCTCTTCCGGATTCGAAGGGTTTCGTCGAATTCGACGACGGACCAACGGGCTCCGAGATTGGTCCGTGACTGCTCGTCGACGGATCGAGTTTCTCTTCACGTGAGAAGATCTCAACCGCAGAGGAAGATTTTGTGGGACTCCCTGATTGGCAACTAATGCGAACAAAAAAAACTGAGAAAATAGCATTAACCACTTACATTTAAACAGTTTTACCCCATCACAGAAACTCTCGCATTGGTTGTACCACAAAAGGCCAATACCTTGAAGAGACAAGAGGGACCATCTCAAAATCTTAACTACTCTTATCTACCTCATAGTAGTAGTAGTAGTAGTAGTAGTAGTAGTAGCAGCAGCAGCAGCAGCAGTAGTAGTAGTAGTAGTAGTAGTAGTAGTAGTAGTAGCAGCAGCAGTAGTAGAAGTACACTGTAGTAGTAGTAGTAGTAGTAGTAGTAGTAGTAGTAGTAGTAGTAGTAGTAGTAGTAGTAGTAGTAGTAGTAGTAGTAGCAGTAGTTATGTAGTTAATTTAAACAGTTTTACCCCATCACAGAAACTCTCGCATTGGTTTGTACCACAAAAGGCCAATACCTTGAAGAGACAAGAGGGGACCATCTCAAAATCTTAACTACTCTTATCTACCTTATAGAAGAAGAAGTAGTAGTAATAATAATAATAATAATAATAATAATAATAATAATAATAATAATAATAATAATAATAATAATACAGTAGTAGTAGTAGTAGTAGTAGTAGTAGTAGTAGTAGTAGTAGTAGTAGTAGTAGTAGTAGTAGTAGTAGTAGTAGCAGCAGCAGCAGCAGCAGCAGCAGCAGTTATGTAGTTAATTTAATTATCACAGGCGATATGACCATAAACAACAGAACAGATGTGCGGCGTTGTTAAACTTGTTTATTCCTCTCCTAATTGCTTCTGAAGAAGTAACAAATCGAAATTAAAATTGTCTTTAAAATTGGCAAAAGGCGATGCTGCTGCTGTTGATGCTGATGGTGGTATGACGATGATGACGATGACGACGACGACGATGATGATGATGATGATGGTGGTGGTGGTGATGATGATGATGATGATGATGATGATGATGGTGAAGATGGCGATGATGATGGTGATGATGATGATGAGATTGACAAATATGAACATGATGAAAGCAATACTTACGACTGTGAAATGTCTTGGTGACTGGAATGTGTTTGCGTTTGTCCGGTGACAGACTTTTGAGGCAAAATTGGTTTTTTCGGCGACTCTGTTGAGTTTGTCGCCAGAGCTTTTGACGCAAAGGCCAATGTACCGCGATGGTCTGAAAACGAAATTCCTGAACTAAATCTCACTTTGGATTGTCGACATCTTTACATCTTTTGTCAATATTACACTAACTATTAACTATTTGGGATATAGTTGAACTGTTAAGGTTCGTAAGCCTATTCTTCAGTGGCGGCTCCGAGAACTCTTGGTGAGGGGGATGCAATGAATTTCTAGGGAGATCCGCCAATTGTCAAAGGAATTATTTGTAAATGGTTTAGAAGAAATTTCTGGATTTTATTTATTAAAATCATACTGTTCAGAATTGACAATATATAAAAGCCATTTTAGTCTGGTTGTACAAAGTCATAGTGCAAAAACGAGTTTTCTATTTTACTGGAAGCGAATTTGTCGATGACATTGTCTATGGATATGTCCATATCTTTGTGGATATACATCAAGGCTAATCCGTTTAGACGATCATCTTCCATTGAAGACGCATTTTTGATGGGCTGGGGGGAAAGGGATGCGTCCCCAGTCATCCCCAACGTGGAACTGCCCCTGCTATTCTTTGTCTCCTACTGCAAAGCATTAAAAGCCGAATGAAGCAGTCTTAAAAGATTTGCCAGACCTGACAGAGCACAGGTCTTAAGCTTCAATTTAGGCATCTAGACTCGAGTCTTCCCCCCTCGGCACTTTTTAAGAGGCTACCATTTGGAAGAGGAATGTATAGGAGCTGGGTCTCCTTTCATTTTTCATCAAAGTTTAACTATAAAACTAAATGACGAAAACTTTATTCGACTGACCTACAAGAAATACCTATTTTGTCTTTTAACAAACTGGCTTGATGAAATAACAGTGCATATCTTATCAAATATCTCTCGAATCTGAATCAATTTGCAGTATATGGAACCTTTATATTATTATAATAGTGTTCTACTGTAGTCATCAGCCTTAAACTGCACGCAAACAATATTAATGCCCACTCTACGTCAGTGGTACATGAGTGCCCGGGCGCTACAGAAATGGCGCTAAAATGGCGCTACAGAAGTTCAATGATGATGACGATGATGACGACGACAATGATGATGATGAGAAGGAGGAGGATGACAAATTATCCATCTACTCAATACATCTCTAGCTTTATTAAAAGTGCGCATAGATTACTTGATGACATACAGTGAATTTTACGTTATTTTAAAATTTAAATTCAAGCGACATTAACATCTATGTTTCACGGTCTCACTACATACAGGTAACAATGACGTGGGTTGATAGCAGTAGTATGGTGTACCTTTCGATTTGCACCTGCAAGGGTCGTACCTATCGAGGAAACATTCCAACGTATCCCAACCTCCACCGATACGAACCATCACGTGATTGCGCAGAATCTGTAACAATAGAGGATCAGGTACACCTGGTACAGGTGTATCGATCTTTCATTTTTGTTTCTAGACTGTGAGTGTTGTGACTGATATAAATATTGAGCGTGGGTTACCAGCCCCCGGGTCAAAAGAGGGATTGTGCCACAAATTTCTCTCCAAATTGTTTTGTTCACAAGCAAAAAATTCATCGGTAGGTATCTGTAAAGGCATTTGTAATAATATATTCCGAGAATCTTCATCTCTATTCCGTCTGATAATTAGGGTAACCATTTATTTTAAACTGTCCCCAGAATTCCAAGGAACAAAGTCTCGTCTGCAGTCAATAATAATGTCTTATTCCAATCCCGCCAAGACGGAAGTTCTCTGGATTACCACCCCAAGGAAGACGCATCTAATTAGCCATGCGCCGCTCGTCATCGATCAGATCCCTATTGTCCCGTCGACCGAGGTCCGCCTTCTCGGAGTTCTATTGGACGAGTCGCTGTCACTCCGTAACCACATCGGCATCGTCGCTCGCAATTCCTTCTACCAGCTCCGGCGGATTAGAGCGATAAGAAGACACATACCTGCGTCTGTTGCGACCCAGCTTGTGCGGGCACTGGTGCTCACGAGAATAGACTATTGTAATAGTATACTACTCGGAACGCCAGACTACCAGCTCAATCGTCTCCAGATGGTCTTGAACGCTTCCACCCGAGTGATCTTTCAGACCAGGTGGTGTGAGCACGTCACTCCCCAACTTCGGGACAGACTACACTGGCTACGCATTCCGGAGCGGGTAATCTACAAGAGGTGCTGGTTCACGTTCAGAGCACTCTACGACCCGTTCTGCCCAGACTATCTATCGGTGCTTCTTCGAAAGCCTCCATCCACAGAAGGTCGCTTGCGTCTCAGATCCTCCAGTCGGGTCCGACTGATGGTGCCTCCTCCCTCGAAAACAGCCAAACTGGGGGAGCGTTCTGTTACTCGAGGGAACCCGGCTCTCTGGAACGCGTTACCAGACAGTGTCACCAACGCGACCAACTTGGAAACATTCGCTAAGAAACTAAAAACGCACTTGTTCGGACACTCTTTTAATTCAATGTAAAGCACTCTTGACTCTAGCCCGCTAGGATAATAGCGCTATATAAATTAGCCTATAACTAACTAACTAACTAACTAACTATTCCGTGTGACCAGTGGCGGTTCCACCATGTTGATGACTGGGGATGCATCCCCCGTCCCACCGGGGTTCCGGATGAACTTTTTTGCTTGTCAACCTATTTTCCGGTGAGTTTTTAAACAAATTTAGTGAAAAATACTGCAAATGACCTTTTTCTTGCTGGTCAGCCTTTTTTGGCAAAGTTTCTTAACATTTAACACTACTAACAATGACTTTTTCTCGTTTTTCTTCTTCACACTTTGCATACCCATCACAAACTTCCCAAAAAATTTCATCCCCCACCAAGAATTCCTGGAACTGCCACTGCGTGTGGCAGAGGAATGAACGCTAGCTATCATGTAGAAAGTGGAAGACAAAGTATCACAAACATTCGATGTTTAACTGACCCGTAGAAATATCAGAGACTGCGACTCTCCGTAGCGATACTTTCCTTCCGAGACTCTGACCATTGGGAACTGATGCTCGCACGTACATTTGCTCAGAATCAATCGAACCTGCGGGAATTTTACAGACAGAACGGAAATCAATTGAATTGTTTTTTTGGGTATCGGCGATGCGAAAATAACTTGAATTCACAAAGTGTTAAGAAAATGCATTCAACTAGCCTCTATTAGGTCTACCAAAATTGTCTCAGAAATTAGATCAAATTAAAATCTACCCCCCTCCACCTCTCAAACGAGAGCTGAATACTAGGTCATAGGGGTACGCAGCAATTACAGTGTTGGAGTTGCCGGGGGTGGATTGGGGGTTGAACCCCCTAGCTAACTTTGCAACCATCCCAAAAATCGCATATCGGTTACATGCAGTTTCTGTCATTCATTGAATTTCAGTCCTCAACCCCCTCCCGCCCCCCAGCTCAAATTTAACAGTGGTATTAGTGTTAGTATTAGTATTAGTATTAGTATTATTATTATTATTATTATTATTATTATTAGTAGTAGTAGTAGTAGTAGTAGTAGTAGTAGTAGTAGTAGTAGTAGTAGTAGTAGTAGTAGTAATAGTAGTAGTAGTACTAGTAGTAGTGGTAAGCCTACTAGTAGCTGTGTAGTAGCAGTAGTTGCAGTAGCAGTACTAATAACAACAAGAAACTATTCATGCTGTTTAACCGTTGCAATATCTTCAACAGTTTTATGGCCTCGGGTCGCATTCTTGTGGTTTCAATTCGAGAAATCGTAAAGGACATTTGATCGTAAAATATTTTGTCTTTATGGCGGACGTCGCAAAATTGCGCTCAGGGCAGAACACAGCACACGTGCCGTGCATGAAACACCGTTGAATGTTATAACCAGGTGTTAGACTCATGGGCGTCGGCAGACATTTTTCCGGGGGGGGGGGGTACAATATCTTATTCACCTGAAAGTACTACCAATATCTATTGGAGTTATCATTAATAATATTTAGTATATAGTGTGTTACCGAAATGTTTGACAAATTATATTTGTAATGTAATGTAATGTAACAAAATATTTGTATAGCGCCTCTTCTGAAAGATCACTCAGAAGCGCTTCCACAGCAAATTACTGTATATTAACAAAGAGATAAGTTTTAAGTCGTTTCAAAAAGAGGGCCATAGAATTAGGAGTTGCTAAGCCACGCATACTGGCGTCAAGAGCATTCCAAAGGATAGGGCCAACTGATTCAAAACCTCGCTTCAGGAACATGGAAGTTCGTGGCACACTGAGAAGACCATTGGTTGTGGACCGAAGACATGGCCGACCAGGGATAGAGCTAAGGGGATGGAGTAGCTCTGAAAGTTAAGATGGAGTGGCACCATAAAGAGAGAGTGCAACCGCTCTCAACATACGAAACTCAACTCGAGCAGGATAAGGCAGCCAGTGTAAAATAGACGTCATATAATCACTAATGTGATCACGTCTTGTGACACCAGCAATCACCCTGGCTGCTGAACGAAGAACCATCTGGAGTTTATCAAGTCGCACCGATGGAAGACCAGCAAAAGTGAACCACAGTAGTCAATTTTTGAGCAAATAAATGCATGAATCAAAGTAGAAGCAGATGGCATGTTTAGTGTACGTCGAATCACTCTAAGCTGGCGGAGATGATAGAAGCAACTGCGACAAAGTGAGTTAATATGATCCATAAAGGTTAACTCAGAGTCAAGAATTATACCAAGATCACGGACAGAGGAGGAGAAAGAGAGGCCGGGGAAGACAGACTTCACAGACATATGATCAATTTTAAGAGCTGACCTCGAGTACCAAACCAGATGAGCTGAGTTTTAGCTGGATTAAGTAAAAGACGATTTGAGTGCATCCATGAATGAAGTAAGTCAGAGGCTTCAACAAATTCACGAGTGATCTGCAGCGCATTAGTGGGGCTGGAATGTGAATAGGCCTGAATATCATCAGCGTACATATGTGTTTTAAAATTATATGGTGCAAACAAGCGTGCAACATCAGCAGTATAAAGTATATACAGAAGCGGCCCAAGAACCGAACCTGAGGGACCAAGTGACTGGCACTTCACGGGAGTAGGAATAACCAAGTGATGCAATCATGCGGCGTTCAGAGAGATAGGATTTTAACCAGGCCAGAGGAAGACCAGAGACACCAAATGAGACAGAGAGGCGCTGTAGAAGAATATCATGGTCAACAGTGTCAAAAGCAGCACTGACATCAAATAGGGCAAGAAGAGTGACTTCTGACCGATCGATGGCCCTATAGAGATCTGAGAGAAGATGCAAGAGAAGCGTTTCAGTGGAGTGTGAGGCACGGAAACCAGACTGGTATTTCGGCAGCAAATCATTAGCCTCAAGATATGGAAGCAGCTGAAGAGTGACAACCTTCTCAAGGACCTTAGATAAGAAACTGAGGTTTGAGATAGGGCGATAACTTGACATTTCATACTCATCAAGGCCAGTTTGCTTTAAGCCTAGGCTTAACTATTGCCAGTTTCTGCGATGCAGGTAGGCAGCCTTCTTTAAGAGACCTATTGCAGAGTAACGTTAAAAAAGGCAAGAAACAGTCAATATAGTCATGCACAATAAAAGTCGGAATCGGATCGAGTTCACAGGTTTTCGTAGGCATAGAGAGGATGACGCGTCGAAGAACATCCAACGTAACTTCGTCAAAGTCCTGTAGACAAACATCTGTGGTTGTAAACTCTGGCGGCTGCGACCCAGCTGTAGCATCCCTCACACGACGAACTTTAGATATCAAATAATCCACGAACTGATTTGCAGTAAACGATAAATCCGCATTCAGTTGTGAATTCGAAGGCTTTGTACGACCGAGAATATCATTGAATGTTTTCCAGAGTCTACGAGAGGAGTGAGCGTTACGTGAAATTTGACACTCCCAGTAGTTTCTTTCTTTGTCACGAAAAAACTTATGCATGTCCCTGATCATAAGTACAGTCTCACGACGGTCATCCGGTTCTTTGTTCGTCTGAATTTCCGCTCACACTTCCTAACACGACGTCGAAATGTTCTGCATTCTGCGTCAAACCATGGTGACAGAGGTTTATGACGAATCTTAACCTTGCGTACTGGAAGGAGATCATCAAGTAACCGTCTTGTTGTTGAATCGTATAGTTCAAACAGCGTACTCACAGAAGCAGAGGCAAGGTCTTCTAGGTTTTGGCACAAAGGGCTTGATTGAAGGCCTTGGCAAAATGCTTCACCGTCGAACTTTTTCCAGTTACGCACATTCCTGAGGATGTAGACAGGCTTGCTGGAAGGAAGCGGAAAGGATGCCGAGACAAGGCCATGATCTGATATTGCAGGCGTGCATATTTGAATATCAGATGCAGGAACATCCTCACGAGTGATAATAAGATCCAAACATCCTCCATTGATGTGAGTTGACTCATTGACCAGTTGTACGAGCCCAAATTGATGAAGGATAGCACTAAGAGTTTTAACATTTGTTTTAATATTTGTATTATATTCTTCTTCTTCTTCTTCTTCTTTCTTCTTCTTCTTCTTCTTCTTCTTCTTCTTCTTCTTCTTCTTCTTCTAGGTGTCATGCAGGTTGACTGCGTCGGCGATCGTGGTCCTGCATTTTCTATCTGTATTCTGTTGCGTGAATTATGTCAATTATTCCGTAGTTTCCTCCCCGTAGATAGCATAAACTCTCCAGATATTTTCTCCTTTGTCTTCCTCTATCCCTTTCCCCTCAGTCTATCCTGTTGTAACAGACTTTTCTTGTTGTAACAAACTATATACCTGTATGTCGTTACGTATGTGTTGTCGTCAAACTGTGTATGATGAATTTGACGGATTATCATTGATTTATTAAGTGATCGTTTGTTTTTGGGCTTGCTTTCAATAATTCACTGATTTTGTCTGCGACAGTGCCAGTTATAACCTTACATATAACCTGACATAACACCTGAGAGACAGTGTCAGTTATAACCTGACATAACACCTGAGCGACAGTGCCAGTTTTAACCTGACATAACACCTGAGCGACAGTGCCAGTTATAACCTGACATATAACCTGACATAACACCTGAGAGACAGTGTCAGTTATAACCTGACATAACACCTGAGAGACAGTGTCAGTTATAACCTGACATAACACCTGAGCGACAGTGCCAGTTTTAACCTGACATAACACCTGAGCGACAGTGCCAGTTATAACCTGACATAAAACCTGAAATCTGCTGGACGAGGCAAAATCACCCGAACTTACCATTTCGTCAAGCGACATCATGTCCACCTCGATCCACGGTTTCTGCCGTTTGGACGCGCCACAGGTACCCAGCTGTTGGTTCCGACTGCATTCGACGGAATCCACAGCTTCCCCGCCGCTCTCTTCCTCTGCCATCTCGGCCTCTATCTCCGCCTCGAACTGCACCAGCCTCGGCGCCAGCATCCCGTAGCTGGCCCCCCGCCGGCCGACCTCGAGTATGCACAGGACAACGCTGCGTTCGTTTTTTCTCGAGACCAGGTCTTCCGTTTCGAAGAGCAGCGTGTCTGGTATGCCGAGCACCCGTCGGCACCAGGCGATGAAGTTGGAGACGTTGTCGCGCGACTGGAACGTTCCTGGTTGGACGACGCTACGGTAAACGACGGCGGATTCCGGTAGATTGATCGGATATCGATGGTCATTGTTGTTGTTGTTGTTGTTGCTGTGACCTTGACCGTGCGTCTGTTTTGTCACGAAGTTCAGAAATGCGTTGGCGTGTTGACAGAGAATCACTCCGGTCTCCAGCTGCTCGAAGAAATCTTCCACCGTTACCGGAACGCCGTACATGGCGTTGAACCACTCCGCCAGATCCTCCTTCATCGCGTACAGATATTCGTCCTGCGTCTTGTAGGGCTTAACGGACTTGATGTCGATGTTGATGATCCCCGACGGGCTTCCATCGTCGTCCAGCGGGGACTGACGCGTCTTACCCGGGTCCTCCGCGACCGACTCTTCGCGGGGACGAACGGCAGGTAAGGTCTCCATCGGGTCTTCGAGATTCAACGGAGAGTGGGGCGATGGTTGGGAGACGACGTTGTCGCCCGATCCATCAGCTGGGATCTTGCAGCATCGGCGTCTGTTTGGAATTGGACGAAACTTTGCGAAATTCTTCAGAACAAATAAGTATCAACATATTATTGCCGATATCTTAAAATAAATAGTCCAGTATACATAAATACATTAAGGATATTCATTCATTCATTCATTCATTCATTCATTCATTCATCCCTTGACAATTTTATTAGCGCTGTAACAAGGCTGAGGCCCACAACAAAAGCGCTTTATCAACTATAAAACCTAAAAATACGTTTTTAATCTCTGGATGAAAAAGGAGTATCAGCCATGGTGGTCTCATCAGGAAGAGAGTTCCACAAGATAGGATCACCCCTAGTGAAGGATCTCTCTCCAAACTTGGCGGTTTTGGATATGGGCACTGGTTTCAAAAAAGAAAAAGAATGAGAGACAGAAATAGACATACTGTACACACACGTACACAGAAGAGATAGCGATAGTCCTAACGATTAATGATATAATTTAATTCAGTGGCGGCTCTAGGATTTGGCAAATGGGGGGGCCGTTGGGGTGGCAACTTCTAATCATGGGGGCCAACCATTTGTTGTTTAGTGTATGTAGCATTAAGTATAGGGTCCCAACTGGGGGGCTACTGGGGTGCCAGGCACTCAATAGGGGGGCACGGGCCCCCCTGGCCTCCCGGTGGAGCCGCCACTGATTTAATTAGGCCTACCCTACTATATATTATATTTGCTAGTTATTAGCCACTGCTTCTAAATAAACCGATGCATATAATTTCCTTTCTCCAGCAATGTATGTCCTGTGTTTCCCTGACTGCAGCTGACATTTGCTGTTCTGTCCACTCCTCCACGACATCCGCCCATCGTCTTTTCTGTCTCTCTTTCTCTGTCTGTCTGTCTGTCTGTCTGTCTGTCTGTCTTGTTCCCGGCATCATTGTTTGTTGGATTGTCCTAGAGTCGCTGTTCCTCTGTATACGCGCCCCAAATATTTCCGCTTCCTTTTTTATACATCATGATGAACCATATTCCTTCCAGAGATGTCCATGGGTCCATTTTTTATCAAATCTCCAACCCAACCCATGCCGATAATAAGTTTACTTGACCGAACCCACTGCAATACATTACAGTTTCTTGAGTTTTCTGACCCAACCCAACCCACCATTATTATGGAAAAGTCTGACCCAACCCAAAACAATCTAACCCACAACAACCAAACCCATGGGTTAACCCAACCCATGGACATGTCTGATTCCTTCACAGTCATACGGCGGTGTTTTATTTAAGAAAACAACCAGTTTTCATGAAACTGTTTGATGGCTTAAAATAAGCAACAATTCGCAATTAATAATTCCAAAAGCAAACTCTTTCTTAAGAGATGGTTGTCAACTGGCTTCGTCGGTGATGTTAAATATTATTATCTCCGTCGAGAAAAGACGTTTCAAGCGCTTCTATTTTCCGAACATTTCATCGCATTTGTTAACTTCTATTGCGATTGAGAGACAATTCCATTGTCGCAAAATATTATATCGTACCTGTTTCGATCACAAGACTGTCTGATAATAGTAGCTTAGACCCATCGAGACGAGATATCAACACAGGTCAGCTGTGTACGCCCCGTGTGTGGGTCTCTCTATCTCTGTCTCTGTCTCTCTCTGTCACTTTATCTCTGTCTGTTGTCTGTCTGTCTGTCTGTCTCTCTCTCTCTCTCTCTCTCTCTCTCTCTCTCTCTGTGCCTCTGCTCTGTCTCTCTTTTCGTCTGTCTCTTTCACTCTTTCTTGCTCTCTCTTGCTCTCTCTCCCTCTTACTCTCTCCTACTCTCTCTGTCTGTCTCTTTGTCTCTCTTTGTCTCTCTCTTTGTCTTTCGTCTTTCTCTCTGTCTCTCTTCTCTGTGTGTATATCTCTGCCTCTGTCTCTAATTTCTTCTGTCTGTCTGTCTGTCTCTGTCTGTCTCTGTCTGTCTGTCTGTCTGTCTGTCTGTCTGTCTGTCTGTCTCTCTCTCTCTCTCTCTCTCTCTCTCTCTCTCACCCACACACATCTTCACATTCACTGTGTTCTTCAGGCCGACTTTTTAAACTAATTGACTTAGATCGTAAGTATATCTGAACAAAGCAGTTAACCGTTGATGCTCTTCACATCGTTAAGTGTTCGTTGAAAATGTGCAAGTCAATATCTGAACAACATATAACTATGGACGCTGTTAGAGGCCCGAAGCGAATATTCAGATAAATAATAAGATTCGATTCGATTTTGTAAATGAAGTTTTAAAAATTCATAAACTCATAGTCCAAACATTCAACCGGAAGCTATATCTAATTTCTACCAAAGACTCCGAATTTAATAATAAAGTCAGTAAGTGATACAGCGTCTCACAACAACGCTAACAATAACAGCACCATCCTAACGACGGTGACTCCACGGATAAATTGACACATTTCCTGGTTGAACCCCAGCTTTTCTTTCCGCTAAGATTGTGCACCTTTGAAAGCAGTTTTAATATACTGCGCCTAGAACAAGACCGCTGTCTTTGGGGAGTTAAAATTTCACGGGTAATTTTTCTTCTGCCACATCTGCCTTGCCACACACGCTGAATAGAAATAACATGCAGTATAGTGAGTGGTTAATTTATATAGCGCCTCGTTCCTAGCAACCCAAATGTTGCAATTCTTGTGAATCAGTGCAAAACAGCGCCTATGGAGATGACGGTAACAGGCAACCAGTGAGTTGTAAAACGTGATTTTATAGCAACTGCGCTAACAACACCAACAACTGCGCTTAGCGTAACTGCTTCTATATGCGATTTTAAGTGGGTTGCGTTCCTGTTAGAATACTCGAGTTCGTTTGTTTTCTAAAGAGCGAGTATCCTGTTTTACAAGATCAAGAGGTCACATATTTCGTGCCTAAGACTCACGTCTTGAACACCCTCGGAGTCAAGTCAACGTGAATTCGAATCCTTCGAATGTATTGATTACGAATTCAACAGAAGAACTCTGACCGTCGTTCGAACAGGGTGCGATTTGTGACCTGGAGCAGTGGGGGAGAATATGTCGAGCTTGAGGGGCATGTATTTGTTTGGGAAGTGTAGCAGTGGGGGTGTAGTGGTGGGGGATGTAGCAGTAGGGGATGCAGTTGGGCAGTGTGTGGGGGAATCCCCCTTACCCCTCTACAAATCGCGCCCTGCATTCGAATATATATTCGACGCGCCGTGAAACATTGCAAACTTTATTATTATTATTATTATTATTATTATTATTATTAGTAGTAGTAGTAGTAGTAGTAGTAGTAGTAGTAGTAGTAGTAGTAGTAGTAGTAGCAGCAGCAGCAGCAGCAGCAGTAGTAGTAGTTGTGCAGCAGCAGCAGTTGTTGCAGCAGCAGCAGCAGCAGTGGTGGTGGTGGCAGTGGTGGTGCAGTGGTGGTGGTGGTGCAGCAGTGGTGGCAGTGGCAGCAGGTGGTGGTGGCAGCAGTGGCAGCAGCAGTGGCAGCAGCAGCAGTGGTGGCAGCAGCAGCAGCAGCAGCAGTAGCAGCAGCAGCAGTAGTAGCAGTAGTAGTAGTAGTAGTAGTAGTAGTAGTAGTAGTAGTAATAGTAGTAGTAGTAGTAGTAGTAGTTACGACAATTTATATAGGGCAGTGACATAGCAGGGGCTAAAGTCAAGAGCGCTTTACATATGAATCACTTGTAAGATTTGTTAAATAAGTATGTCTTTAGGAGTTTCTCAAAGCAGCCAACGCGGAATTCGCATTTAATCACATCGTTCGTCAGCGAGTTCCACTTTGTCACGTGATTCGGACAGAAGTGTGACAAGATGCCGAGTTTTTACAGGCTCAGAAAAACTTCTCGATACAGGAGCTATATAAATTCAATGTTTGCTAATTGGTTCCGATTCTCTTGCATTGTGTTTCATTGGCGTAGCCACAGGGACGTTTTTCGGGAGACCCAGTCCCCATATTCGGTGATAAAATTCGCCAAAAACCGGTTAAGTAGATGTGGAGGCAGGGGCGTAGCGACGGGAGGTATATCGGCATATATAAAATCAGGCTACATTAAATTTTTCAACGTGTTTTTACGAGTTCCAAAGTTTTTAAAAATTTATACCCCTCAAATCGCATTATACCTCCAAGTCAAATTTCTGGCTACGCCCCTGGTGGGGTAGGGGTAGTATGAGATGACGAAACCTCAAAGTGCTCCGGACGACAACCCCCTGTTTTGCTTGTCAAAACGTTTGGCCCAAAAATGTTGGTGTGCCCCCTATTTTGGAATCCAGACTGCGCCACTGTTTTGCCTAGACACTTGTTCAGTTATATAGATACACAGCCAACTGATGATTAGATAATTTAAAATAGATTATATTATATTTTGATATCATTCACAGGGGCGTAGCGACGGGGAGTATATCGGTATATATACCCCCAAAAAAAATCAGTCTACCTTAAAGTTTTTTATGTGATTTACATGTGGTTATATGTTGTTTACATGGTTCATGTGGGTTATAGTTCAGATTTATACCCACCCAAAATATTTATACCCTCCCAAATCAAATTTCTGGCTACGCCCCTGATCACTCAGTCACTTAACCGTTAAAATGAATGACGCATTTGAAGAAATAACACTTCGATTTGGCTTAACTGCTTCACTTATAGTTTTCAAATGCTGACTTGGAACTGAACTCCGCTGTTTGGCCTACGCTGTTTAGAGCACGCTACTCATCCCGACAGCACTTATCATTCTTCACTCAGTGAATCAATCAATCAATCAATCAACTTCTATAGCGCCACTTTCATAATGCCCAGGGCATCAGCCGATGGCGCACCAAATCCAGATAGCATTAGAGCCAGGTCAAGCCAGAAAGATCAGTCCAAAACGGTGGGAGAGCAATCTAAGGAGGATAAGTCAAGTCAAAGAGATGTGTTTTAAGACCAGATCTGAAAGATGATAAGTTGACTTAATGCTAACGACCATGTAATAATAATAAATTAATAATAATAATCATAGTTTTTTGATTTATTACCCTATATGTGACCGAAAATTGAGGGGGAAAACTTGCCAGCTGTTCTGTTTTAACGTACACTTTAAAGCCTTACGTGTGTCTGCGTGCTTGTATGTCTGTCTGTCTGTTTTCTTGTCTATCGGCAGAAGGTCGGGTGAACAATCCGAACTCCTGCCACATGCATTGTTTATGGATTGACGGAAATTCTGGGGGCTTTAGTCCCATTCCGAGGTTGGTTCAATGGGGTGGGGTAGTGAGTCACTGAGCACCGCTTTCTTGTATTAGTTTTATCGGTCTAGTGGACGCTGGCTGATTTGTGCCCTGAAAAATTCCGCGAATTTATCCGCGGATACCTCTCCCGGAATAACCGTATCTATTTTTATAAAATAATCCTGATTTTACACTAATTTACCTAGATGCTGACTGCAGGGTTTAATTTAGTCCGTTTCCGAGGGGAATTGCCTCTTTTCCCCCGGAAATTTCAAATCCCCCGGGAAATTTTGGCATACTGCATCAACTAACAGCAGCCCCTAGCTAACTTCCTTGTCAGCGCCCCCTCCCCTCTGAGTTCAGAGTCTAGATTAAACACTGGAGCCTGACCGAGGAATCGTAGGGCCTACCTGGTGGAAAAGGTGCTGCCCCTCTTCGCATCTCTGGTTCCTAGTTCATCTTTGAGTGAGTGGGGCGTACATGAAGCTCCCGTCTAGACTGTCCGATGGCAACGCCAGAAGCGAGAGCGATTGCACGCCAACTGCCACGACCATTTGCTGTTGAAGCACACACACGTTCTCTGTCTGAACCGATGGCTGAGAGCAGTTGTCCGCGAAACGACACAAAGAAATTCACCCGTGAAATTTTAACCTCTCCGCCTGCGATCAGAGGCGTAGCCAGGAATTTGATTTGGGGGTATAAATATTTTTGGGAGGGTATAAATCTTAACTATAACCACATGAACCATATAATCCACATATAGCCATATATAAATCACATAAAAACTTTAAGGTAGACTGATTTTTGGGGGTATATATTCCGACATACCCACCATGCCACGCCCAACCCTGACTAAGAGGGAGAAATATTGCTTAGAACAGTTATTTGGGACGTATCTCAGGAAGAAAGACAAAAGGAAGACCAAGGAGGATGCTATTGGACTGGATGATGAAAAGAGATGAAGCAGACTCACAAGACCTATGCAGAAATCAAAGAAGAGGCAAGATGCAGAAATGGATTGGAAACAATGGAGCCATGAACCTGTCCCAAGACAGAGAACATGATGATGAATTGATGATGATTCAAGCGGACTAACCCTCTCCCCCACCTCCCCCCACTGCTTTTAAGAAGTCAAGGGCTGAACGATGAAGATTTTGGTACCTATTTGTTATGCCCAATGCTTTTTGGAGAAAAACTCCCGATACGCAGTATTATGCAAACGCTTTTATAAAAACTGCATGCAGCGATCATAATGGAAGCATATACGGCCACGTTTCGTCCATTTATAAAAATAAAATGAATAAAAATTAGATGGAAGCAGACAGCAAAAGATACGGCTAAAACGTAAAATATTAAATTTTTGAATGTAGCGATGTGAGATAAATCAGGGGCGTAGCGACGGGGGAGGGGTATATCGGTATAGGGCCAATACCCCCAATCAGACTACCTTCAAAAAATTTAATGTGTTTTTAAGATTTTCAAAGTTTTTAAAGATTTATACCCCCCAAATCACATTATACCTCCAAATCAAATTCCTGGCTACGCCCATGGGATAAATCTAAACTAGTTTTGAAGGCTTTCCGGTAAGCAGTACCAGCAAGTACCGTCACAAAAAACCACTGGTAATGCTAAATGAACGTTTCGTGTTGAGTGGCATATAGAATATAACGGGAATTAAACTTTCGTAACAGTCGGTTGTCCGGTTGTGATGCATGCGATCATGAATGGGCGAATGTTATTCACCCGCTGCGTAGTAAGTGGGGCATTGGATAGGGAGATCTAGGAAAAGCGGGCCTCCAGGTCTGATGCAGCCAGCTGCCGAGGGGCCCGGGCTCCCGCCGAGAGGCCTGCATCCTCCAGAAATAAGACGGGACTTGGTAGAACGCTGTGCTTAGCGTATCGGCCGACTACTCTGGCTGAGTTTGAGCAAATTCATTCGCTCTATCTTACTCACCGAGTGTCTATATGCTTACTGGTTCATCAGAGAACCATTTCAAAACATTGAGTTAATCTCACACACACAGATACAGAGAGAGAGAGAGAGAGAGAGAGAGAGAGAGAGAGAGAGAGAGAGAGAGAGAGAGAGAGAGAGACAGACAGACAGACAGACAGACAGACAGACAGAAAGCGAAAGGGAAAGAGAAAGAGAAAGAGAAAGAGAAAGAAAAAGAGAAAGAGGCATGGAACGAAAGAGAGATGGAGACAGAGAGAGACAGAGAGCGAGGGAGGGAGGGATGCAGGGAGGGACGGAGAGAGGGGCGGAGGTAGGGAGGGCCACCGGTATAGAAAGATACTGTACATCCCTGAAATATGGAAGCAGAAAGACATATGTCGAATAACGATGAAGCTGTATGTCTGCCTTTAATAATAATAATAATAATAATAATAATAATAATAATAATAATAATAATAATAATAATAATAATAATAATAATAATAATAATAATAATAATAATAATAATAATAATAATAATATTCATAATAATAATATTCATAATAATAATATTCATAATAATAATATTCATAATAATAATGCACTTCTATAGCACCCGTTCTAATACACAAGGGCATCAATCGATGGTACTTCAGAGTTCAGATCCATTCGCAAAAGACCAGGTCATTCCAGAGATCAGTCAGAGGGAAACAGCAAGACAGACTGTGGAGGAAATGCTAGAGTCTAGATTAAACACTGCCCTTACCCCTCTCCCCTGTCACAAACTGTCGCACTTTCTTAGACCCCCTCGACCGAGACGTACTTTATAGACGGCCCCCTAATGGGGAGCCATCCATCCATTACGCCAGCCATGACTGGACCAAATTTGAAACCGAATGTAGATTTCACGTCTAGAATTTATCCGACATCTTACGTCAGGCATGTAATCCTCCACGGAACCTGGGCATGACGGTCGTGCTCGGTCATTCCGAATCGGCGCACTGATACATCGCCTGACTGGAGTTTCGATCGACAGATGGCGGAACGTTCTGCGGTTCTTAACGGAGGATAACAGGATCAGGAACCGACGATCCGAAGGATGCGATAAACAAATCGGAGAATTAAACGCAGAACGAAAACCTTGGCCCTGTCGGAAGGATTTTTGGAAATTTTGCTTCATTGATTTTAGTTCTGGAAGATAGACAACCGGTGGGCAAATGACGAAGAAGCAGACATTAGAGTCTTTCAAATGCCTATTGAGTCATTAATTCATTAATTCATTAATTCACTAGTTCGTTCATCGTTTATTCATTCATTCGTTCATTCATTCGTTCATTCATTCATTCCTCCTTTCGTTCATCCGTTCGTTCGTTCATTGATTCGCTCGTTCGTTCATTCATCCGTTCTTTCATTCATTCATTCATTCATACATAAATAATACATACATCCATTCATTCATTTATTCAGCTATTCATGCACCATCCATCCATGCATCCATCGTCCATCCATCCAGCTATACATCCATCCATCTGACCTCTCTGTCTGTCTGTCTGACTCTCTCTCTCTTTGTATGGCTCTCTGTCAGCCTCTCTGACTTTTAGCATTCACCTCGTTGTTCTGACGCACGTTCAGCCCTTCATTGCAAATGTCTGCATCCTTGCTTGTCGCCTCCTCGTTCGCCGTCATTCTTCTTCTGCTCCTCCTTCTCCACCCCAACCAGCCCACCGCCTCCTCACGTTCTCCGTCATTCTTCTTTGAAGTCGTTCCTCCTCCATCATCCATCATCATCATCATCATCATCATCATCATCATCATCATCATCATCATCATCATCATCATCATCATCATCATCATCAGCAGCAGCAGCAGCAGCAGCAGCAGCAGCAGCATAGAACAGACACGCCAAGCCATGCAGCGAAGTCGACTGCGTTCCCCTGGCGACAGAACGGCGAACCTGTACAACCGGCAGTTGGATGTTCGTAGCTGACTGTACTAAGACTGATGCTCGTGCTGAGGATTTCTTGAAGGCGCTGTGGTCAGAATGGTGAGTGCAGAATTTTACTATTTTCCCGCAGAAAACGAAGAATTCAACCGGCACGACAAAGCGGTGGCGGCTCCAGGTTTTTTGGCAAGTGGCGGAGGGGGTCGTTGGAGTGGCAACTTTCTTCCCTACAAAGGTCACAACGACTGGGACCTTAGATTTTAACTAAAGATACTCTATTGAGTTCTGTTCACTGTCATTTGAGATCAGACGAGACCAGGGTTATTTCTAGGATTATCAATTGGGGTGAGGGGTGGGGTGGGGGTGGGGGTGTCGGTATATTTTTGGGTCTTTGCCGAAAAAGTCTGACAAGCAAAAAAAGGACATCCCAGGCTCAGATTGTGGGGTCGGTCTCAGATTGAGGGGTGTTGGGAGTGTTAGGGGGTGTAAAATATCCATGGACGAGGTTCATAATGTAAAGAGACACGCGATGCAAAGCAGTGGAATATATATTATAGACTATGAACTCTGACCTTTGCCCCTTTGACCTCAAAACTGCTCTGCATGTGGTCCGGTCCTGGGTGGGGACAATGCCGGGGTGGAGGATGGGGTAAAAGCCCGTTCAAACGTATTTGAGGAAATTTAGGATATTCATAAGAGAATTTCGATCAATTGTTGAATTTCCCTTAAATTTTAATAATATTTTTTTGCTTGAGACTACCGAAAATATGTAAGCAGCAGGGCGTAGCGACGGTGGGGGTGGCATATCGGTATATATACCCCCAAAATCAGTCTACTACTACTGCAGCTACTACTACTACTACTACTACTACTACTACTACTACTACTACTACTACTACTACTACTACTACTACTACTACTACTACTGCTGCTGCTACTACTACTACTACTGACTTACTAATCAACTGGATCAAGAGACGATGGAAATTGATTGAATCAATGGATCAAGAGACGATGGAAAATGATAACAAAACAACAACCATAAAATCACAACAACAATATGACACCGTTATATATATATATATATATATATATATATATATATATATATATATATATATATATATATATATATATATATATATATATATATATATATATATATGACGCATATAATTTTTTTTATATATACGCAAGTCTTTGCAGAGGCCAAGTGCTTCCCTTCACAGAATTTCGTCGAAATTTGATTACGCCAACAGCATTGGTCTGCTTCGCCTTCCATTTGCCCAGGGGGCGGAGAGTGTGGCGCCGCCTGGGGACTGTTTATAACTTGATTATCGTTTGAACCGTTGGCCGTCGTTCAGCCGTTGATCGTCCCTCGGTCCACCCGGTGCGGTCTTACGGACAGTTCGTGCGATGCGGGCAAACCGCACCTCGTAGACCGCGTTCGCTGCGACGGATTCACGCCGTAGGGAAATGAATCGTCTGTTTTTCTCGTGCAGATAACTCGAAGTAATATAAATATTTACGTTTGATTTACTATATTGTAGCCCTTCCTATCACTTATGTCATTCATCATTATTCCAATACAAAACATCGTAACACCATTAGCGACCGGAAATCTGAGTGAGTAATTGGACCGCCACTGCAGGACCCTGTTTCGCTATAATAGGAGCAGAATCCAGTGGCGGTCAGTGTTTTATACAGGCCTGTTACGGGGAGATTCCTCCCCCCCCCCAAGTCTCAACATTCCCTCCCCCCCAAAAAAAAAATCCCAGCACTTACACAAATTTTGCATTGAACTGTGTGTCTTCCCCTCCAGCCAAGTCAATCCCCCCCAAAGGCTTCAATCCCCCCAACGGCCTTCTCTTGCTTGCCAACCTTTTTTAGGATTTCATTTCCTCCACCCCACCAACTTCCTATAAATTCATTGCACCCCCCACCAAGAATTCTTGGATCTGCCATCAGTGTCTTATCCAGACTCCAGAAAATCAGTTTATTAACGTTTATATTCCTGTTAACTTCAAAATCAAGAAATGTAAAATAATACAATGCGAATAAGATATGCTGTGATTTTTAAAAACATCGTTAATCATTTCCATTTATCTGTTCGCATGTCGCAGTAAGCGGTCATTTGTTAGCAAAGCTTTCGGTCCAATCGTTTTCAACGCATTTCGATCAGCAAGCGGGTTTTCCTTATTCCACTTGATGCGATTTTCAGGTGCTCCGCCGTCCGGGAGCCAGAGGCGGATCTAGGGGAGGGCAGGGGGCACATGTCCCCGGGCGCCGAGGTGATGGGGCGCCAAAATCGGATATTTGGGTAAGTGAAATGCACAACAAAGAAGAAGAAACACGTGTGACGACCTTCTGTTTGCTTGTCAGTTGTTAGGGCGCCAACGTACACTTTGTCCTCGGGCGCCGAATACCCTAGATCCGCCGCTGATGGGTGCGTTTTTGTCTAGGGACGCGTGAAGTGGACGCGTTTTTCGATTAACCCAACGACTTGTGTAAATGGTTTGACTAGAGGAAGCTTTATTCCGATGATAAAACGTTCAACTGAAGATGGACGCTGAACGAGACAAGAAGCCGTTAACACAGAGAAGAAGAAGAAGAAGAAGAAGAAGAAGAAAGAAGAAGAAGAAGAAGAAGAAGAAGAAGAAGAAGAAGAAGAAGAAGAAGAAGAAGAAGAAGGAAAAGCACTGATTTAGAAGTTCACAACATTGCGTATAAATCATACGACTACAAAATTGGTTTGGCTTTTTATGGCCCAGAGTGTAAAAGCCAAACCCGTTTTTCTGGCAATAACTCTGTCAAATTTTGACCAAAATTGTTAAATTGACAATGAGGGGATTTCCAATACATTTGAAAGAAAAAGCTATTAATATACTCAATCACTAATCCCAACACTCCGTGAAATATGACAATGTATAACACTGATTAACACTCTCTGCGACCAACACTGAAATTTTAAGACGATAAGATAGTCTTTGAGTCTTTTCACTAAATACTGACAACCTTGTTTTGTTGACAGTAAGTTTAGTTTAAGTTTACAGTAAGTTGAAAGCAAGACATTAAAAAGTATATTTAACAAGTATTAAAAAAGAAGTCATTTATCCTTCAGTATCGTCGCGGAACATTTCACACCCCTTGGCGGGCCGAACATGGCCCGCGGGCCACCACTTGAACACCTCTGAGTTACAGATCAGGCTTCTGATGTTGCTTTTTAGGCCTAATGCTCATTTAATACGCACACATGTGTACAAATGGCAATCTATGATTTTTAAATTATTTTTTGTAGACTAATTTGAGTAACAACAATTGATTCCCTTAAGTTCTTGAGTGTTAAAAGCAGTATTTTGGTTATAAATTTTATTTTTATATAATTTTATTCGCGACTGAAAGCGAATAATAATTAATAATAACTTAGTAACTGCAACTATTGACCCTTTAACAAACTGCTCACTCTGGTTTTTCTCTATTCGTTTCCGTTTTGGCGTTCAGTCGGTTTTCAAACGACTTCTAACAGTAAAGAGAAAGAAGAAGTCACGTGACGAGGGAGCAGGAGGCGGTGGGGAGGAGAATTGACAGCCGAGGAAGCTGCTCTGGAATTCGAACGCCTCAAGGCAAAATGGCAGGTACTTACTTACTTACTTACTTACTTACTTACTTACTTACTTACTTACTGTGCATACTGATACTTAGTTTACTAGTGTCAAATCAAAGTCACAGAACATTAAAATATTGCTCCAGTAATAACTGAAACATTGATGGCACAGTTGGAATTCAATATTAACAGAGACATAGTAAATGGAGAGGCAGAGGAAGAGAATTAATTCTCTGTAATAAATCTGCCTTCCTTTATACAGTAGAACTTCGTTATAACGTACTTGGCGGGTCTGTAGAATTTAGTACGTTATATCCGCGGTACGCTATATCCAATACCATCCAAAACATCACACCAGGACCGTACATTATAACCGAGTGACGCTTTAACCGAGGTCGCTATAACGAAGTTCCAGCGTAACAATATCGAGATTAACATAATAATTATTGCATTATTAAAACTATTTCAATGTTTTATAAATATGCAAAATAACATTTGAGCAAGTAAGTAAGTAAAATCTCGTTAATTTCTATAGCTCTTTCAAAAGCAGCACCGAAGTAGCACCTTATTCCTAGGCGCTTAATCTCAGAATGAAGTAGCTATAGTCAAAAGGTGGAGTCATTCATGCAGGGTCATTTAATCCAAAGGGTCAGTGGTTGGGTCGTTATAGCTAATTGGTGTAAAACAACCATTTCCTGTCACGTGACCAGTGGCGGTTCCAGGATTTCTTGGTGTAGTGGATTAAATTAATTCATAGAAAGTTGGTGGGGGATGAAAAGAGAGGGGGAAATCAATAAACTTTGCCGAAAAAGAAAAAGGCTGACAGGCAAAAAGTGCAAATTTTCTCGAATTTTACTAGACTTTTTCATAAAAATTGGTTAACAAGCAAAAAAATGTCATCACCCGCAGTTTTCCCCCTTCATTTTAGTCGATTTTTACCCACAAATAGTAGTTCGGCAAGCAGAAAAAGTCCGGTAGGGGATGCAGGTTCATTTAATCCAAGGAGATTTAGCCATTTAACCCACTCATACTCCACGTGGAACCGCCACTGCACGTGGCTCTGATTGACAGGAGGAAATCGCGCAGATGAGCGAATTTCTCATCATACGATCGACGGAGGAGCAGAAGGAGGCGGGGGTAGAGGAACCCGTCGACACCGCCTACATCGTCGACCGCGACGGAATGCCCATCCTAAGGGCGCTCTTCGACGTTCACAGCTTCCGCCCCGACGACGTCCGGATCAGCGTCGAAGACGACCTCCTGACGGTCAAGGCCGAGGTCCTCGAGGACAAGGAGTGTTCCACCTTCAGAAAGATCCTCATCCGTCGTATCGACCTCCCGCAGAACGCCGACAAGAAACGCATCCACTCCGCCTACACCCGCGACGGGCTGCTGTCGATCGAGATGCCCTTCCACCTGTCTCCGCACCGGCGACCCAGCGCTCACCTCCAGGGACGCTGCAACATCGTCCCCATAACCCGTGACGCCCACGGCAGGCGCGTCATCCGGCTGGCGGTGTCGCTGGGGTCCGAATTCACTCCGGACGACGTGAAGGTAGACGTCGTTCGAGACAGGCGGATGATTTCCGTCACGGCTTCGTACAAGGCAGAGGTGGGGGCGTATGGATCGGAGATCGCTCAGAGAGAAGTCAGGAAGGAGTTCCAACTGCCCGACTACGTCGACATCGATAGTGTTTCGCATCAGTTTGCGTCGGTGGGTTGTCTTCGCCTTGAGGTTCTGCTCAGAGGAGACGAAACTTTCCACTGTGAGATCAGTACAGAAGATATCGAATGCTCAGTCCCGTCGCTACAACCGGATTTCGTTTCGTAACTGCACACCTCTTTTAGTTAGAACTGTCCTACAGTTAAACCCCTTTCGTCTCGTAACAGCACACCTCTTTTAGTTAGAACTGTCCTACAGTCAAACCCCTTTCGTTTCGTAACTGCACATCTCTTTTAGTTAGAACTGTCTTACAGTTAAACCCCTTTCGTTTCGTAACTGCGCATCTCTTTTAGTTAGAACTGTCTTACAGTTAAACCCCTTTCGTTTCGTAGCTGCGCACCTCTTTTAGTTTAGAACTGTCCTACAGTCAAACCCCTTTCGTTTCGTAACTGCACATCTCTTTTAGTTAGAACTGTCTTACAGTTAAACTCCTTTCGTTTCGTAACTGCACATCTCTTTTAGTTAGAACTGTCTTACAGTTAAACCCCTTTCGTTTCGTAACTGCACATCTCTTTTAGTTAGAACTGTCTTACAGTCAAACCCCTTTTGTTTCGTAACTGCACATCTCTTTTAGTTAGAACTGTCTTACAGTTAAACCCCTTTCGTCTCGTAACTGCACATCTCTTATAGTTAGAACTGTCTTACTGTACAGTTAAACCCCTTTCGTTTCGTAACAGCACACCTCTTATCAGTTAGAAACATTGTCTGAAATGTGAAATTTAACCTCTTTCGTTAAAATTTGAAATTTAACAGCAAAACAACTCTTCTAGTTCAGAATTGTTTATCAAACATGAAACATTTTGAACTGAATAATCTGAAAATTGAAATTTAACTACGCACACGTACAAGGACACATCAAGCAATGATTAAAATAAAGTTGAGTTTTAATTCACACGTAAAAGTCAACAATGATTAATAGTGTTCGTTCAGTATGTAGTTTTAGTTATCAAACATCAAGCAATGATTAATAGTAGGCTAGTTTGATGTTTGAATGATCAAGGACACAACAATGATTTTGCAATAAAAGACAGACATACGCACACGTACAAGGACACATCAAGCAATGATTAATAGTAGGCTCCAATTCACAGTATGTAGTTTTAACAGACATACGCACACGTACAAGGACACATCAAGCAATGATTAATAGTAGGCTCCAATTCACAGTATGTAGTTTTAACAGACATACGCACACGTACAAGGACACATCAAGCAATGATTAATAGTAGGCTCCAATTCACAGTATGTAGTTTTAACAGACATACGCACACGTACAAGGACACATCAAGCAATGATTAATAGTAGGCTCCAATTCACAGTATGTAGTTTTATTTTAAAAATAACACGAAACTAAAGCGATAAGACTTTAAAGGATCTAGCCTTGAATTACGCAGAAAGCAAGATATTGCAAACGTCAGACTGACGAAACACAGAGAGATATCGGGCGGAGACAGTTAAAGCAACTACTGGTCAGGAAGTCAACGCGTTTCTGGATGCATTCTCAGTGGCACCATTTCCACAGCAGCTCTACCATGAGGAAGATGGAAGAGGAAGGATTTTCCAGTTCTTAGCTCATCGTCCGTCCTTAGTTGTTCCACTGAAGAGACAGGAACAGACGTTGGCAATTTCCACGAATTCACTGACCAAAAGAAAACGCTACAATTACTGCCTGCGACTTCGCGTCAAAAGACTTCGCGTCTATTGTCTAAACATAAACTGGCTATGGCAGGGTTACAACAATTTACAAGAAATAATAATAATAATAAATAATAGTAATAATAATAGTAAAGTAATAATAATAAAAGTAATAATAATAATAATAATAATAATAATAATAGTAATAATAATGGGACTAGTATTAATAGGGTCCAAACAATGAAGATAGTGATAATGATAGTGATAATAATAATATAATCTAAGTATAATAAAGAATAATGATGGTAATAATAATAATAATAATAATAATAATAATAATAATAATAATAATAATAATAATAATAATAGGGCAGGTGGCGATGGTGATGATGATGATGACTTAGTGGCGATGGTGATGATGATGATGATGATGATGATGATGATGATGATGATTTGATGATGATGATAATCCTGATGGCGATGATGATGATGATGATGATGATGATGATTGATGATGATGATGATGATGATGATGATGATGATGATGATGATGATGATGATGATGATGATGATGATGATGATGGTACCCGGCATTTGCTATGCTATCATTTAATCGCCTACAGTTGAATACTAACGAGAAATGCAGTTCTGTGATCTTCTTCGGCGCAGACAAAGAACGACAAAGACGAAGACAGCCAAGATGACACAGAACCCGAAGACGGTCAAAGACACATGGATGACGAAGCGATGATAGTCATCATCATCACCATCAACACCATCATCATCATCAGATGATGGTGATAATGATGGCGACGACGATAACAATTTGCCGATGATGATCGACGGAGATGTAATCATCGAGTGATGATAGTCTAGAATTTGCACGAAGCAATAAAACATTGAAAACGTCGTTAAATTGAACAAATATCATCATTAGTTTTCAAAACACAAACGATTTCAACCTTTACTCGTCCACAAAAATCGATCTCTAGTCTCGACAACCGTTAGAATCGAAATTTTTTAAGGGAATTAATTAGCAGCATCAGTAGTAGTAGTAGTAGTAGTAGTAGTAGGCCTAGTAGTAGTAGTAGTAGTAGTAGTAGTAGAGTAGTAGTAGTAGTAGTAGTAGTAGTAGTAGTAGTAGTAGTAGTAGGCCCATAGTAGTAGTAGTAGAGTAGTAGTAGTAGTAGTAGTAGTAGTAGTAGTAACCAAGCCCATCAGTTGGAGGGAAAGGACACAGTTCAAAGCAAAATTTGTGTAAGTGCTGAGATTTGGGGAATTTTGAGGTTTGGGAGGGGAGAAATTTCCCTCCTAACAGGCCTGTATAAAACACTGCAGGCAAAGCATACATCCTGGAGATATATCCCCAGTGTTAGACAATCTACAGCCAAATGTAATATTGCTTACTTACTACTACAAAGTTCGAAATACAAATCGAATCGGAATAACTTGAAAAGGTGCAATGAAATCAGACGATAATAATTAATTATTTAATCTGGTCCATAAGCGAACGCTTTGAATTTAAATAAAAACAGGCGCCATCAGTCTCTGGGATCTTGGCGTAGTAGTAGTAGTAGTAGTAGTAATAGTAGCAGCAGCAGCAGCAGTAGCAGCAGCAGCAGCAGTA
This sequence comes from Metaphire vulgaris, assembly GCA_018105865.1. NCBI lineage: Eukaryota > Metazoa > Annelida > Clitellata > Crassiclitellata > Megascolecidae > Metaphire > Metaphire vulgaris. The sequence goes on from CM030871.1 coordinate 9,285,789, forward strand.
GCAACAGCAGTAGCAGCAGCAGCAGCAGCAGTAGCAGCAGCAGCAGTAGTAGTAGTGGGCCCAGCAGAGAACTTGCCTTTGCATTCAAGTACCGATCGGCAGTAGTCCATAGTATCTCTCAGTCTATCGCAGATACTCAGGCACGTCTCACATGCCCGTGTTGCTGGATCGCAGTAGAATCCTTTGCTACAGTCTCTTGAGCACGCGGTCGCCATACTGTAGTCCAATAGTAGTGAGAACTTGCCTTCTTCAAAAATAATCCAATTCACACGCCCTTTATAATAATAATACGCGGTAATAATAATAATAATAATAATAATAATAATAATAATAATAATTATATTATCATTATTATTATTATTTATTATTATTTATATGTTATAATAAATATATAATTATTATTATTATTATTATTGTTATTTATTATTATTATTATTATTATTATTATTATTATTATTATTATTATTATTATTATTATTACGTGATTTATGGTGGTCTAGGAGGTTGAGTTAGCATGTGTGAAAACCACCGTAGTAACTTTCTACATTTATTAACCTAGTTATCTCAGATAGCCTAACAGTCGAATTCGTTGTTTGTTCAACTGTTACTGCCTCTTCGTCCAAACTGTTCCATTTGTCCACAACCAGTGTCTTATCCAGACTCCAGGCCTTGGGGGGGATTGAGGCATTCGGAGGGTAAAATCGACTTGGTTGGAGGGGAAAAGACACAGTTCAATGCAAAATTTGTATAAGTGCTGGGAGTTTGGGAGGGGGAATTTTGAGGTTTGGGGGCATCTCCCCTCCTAACAGTCCTGTATAAAACACTGATTTATAACATTCGAATATGTGACCTAAGACATGCTACGCCAAGTATAAGGACTTTGTAGTCTTCCCTAGGTAATCCGATTCTTAGGACATTCTATTCGGTAAAATGAACGAATTCTTTTAAGACAAACTTTGGATATTCTCTAAAAGACAGCAGAGATGAACATCGGTCCATTTTTTACAATCCTATCCAACCCATCATAAATCCGACCCACCTTGACCCAGCTCAGGAAAGCAATAGCGTTATTTCACCAAGCACAACCCAGCCCATCGCGTAGCTCCCACCCATGCCCATGTCTGAAAGAGAGTTGTTGAACAAGACTCAAAGAGGGGAGGGTATCATTGTGCCGGGAAAATTTTGAGAGCGGGAAATTTCACGTAAATTTCAGCCATAGATCTTATAAGACACGAACGGCTGGGCAACTTTATGGTTTATCCGATAATAGAAGAAGACCTAGATATTTACATAACACAGAAGAACTAATACAATGGCAGGCCTGGCCTTTAGCCATAGGTCTATGCGGAGGGGCAATGGTGCGTGTGTAGGCGTCAGTGAAATCGTGTCTTGGTTGTTTTTCAAGAGTGCAAACAAACACACACACACACACGCACACACGTCACACTCTTTCATCTCTTTCTCTCTCTCATGCACGAGCATCGAAACGCGTCGAGCTGAGCTGTAAGATACATCTACAACAACTACAACAGGTTTTTTTACATCAAAACTAATAATATTTTGTCTACAGGGGCAGTGTCTCTCTCTGTCTTTGTCTCTCTCTCTCTCACACACACACGCAGTGCTTATCCTAGGCCTGTTTGGGGGGGGTAATTCCCCCCAAAGTTTTAAAATCCCCCCAAAATTGTATATGTTGGCTTGGGGATGGAAATCCCCCCCCAAAAAAAAAGCGTGGAGCGACAAATCTTGTCCCCCCAAACATTTCAAACTCCCCCCAAAGTGAAGGTGGCTAGAATAAACACTGACACACACACACACACACACACACACACACACACATGTAAGTTAATTGAAGAGCATACATTGAACCAGGCGAGAGTCGATTTTGAAAAAAAGATGGATAATCAGGATAATCTGTGAAAAATGGCGACAATTGATATTGCGCTCTAACAAACCCAAATGCGCTAAAAGTAGCTTTGAACTCGATGGTGATGGTGGAAGAGGTGGTGGAGGTTGTGGTGATGGTGATGATGACGACGACAACAATGATGATGACAATGATGATGACGACGATGATGATTATGATGAATTTATTCAAAGGGTTCTGATATCCATTACGGTCAGAAAGACTTCCATACCTTCCGTAGTTCAACAGGGGCGTATCGGAGGGGTTATATCGGTTTATAACCCCCCCAAAATCAGTATATATAATACAGTTTATATAACATATATATATATACAGATGTTTAACATATATAATATATATAATACTTATAAAATAAATAGATATTACAATATATACCTCTCAAATTTATACCCCCAAATCAAATTCCTGGTTACGCCCCTGATGTCCAAAAATCTTGACAGCGCTATACTACGAGTCTACGAATAAAATATGCAATAAAGATCAAGGAATAATCGTTTACATCTTTAAACCAGTAAATATGAAGCGATTGCTACTGCCACTACTACTGCTACTACTGTCTGCTACTTCTTACTACTACTAAAAACGATTAAGAAAATAAACAAGATTTTACCTTTGTTTATCAGGAAGTGATATAAACAACCATAATTTTTATTTACTTTTGGGTTTGTTCAATAACTTACTTTCAATTAAGCTATTTAATGTTTATATTAACTTTGACATAGGTCCTATCTGTGATTAAATGATAAAATCCTGTGGACGAATTGTTTAACAGAACTGTTGTTACCCTGTAAAATTTCACTTTCAGCCTTTCTCTCCGATGTCAGTCTTCAATTTTCAATCTTCGTCGTACAACGAAGACCCGACTGTCTGCTCAGCAGTGAGTTTATTTAGAGACAGAGACAGAGACATCTTCAACACACGCTTCGTATCGCTGTATATAGACCGTAGGTATTTGTGTTACGCGGGAAAATTCCCCCACAATCCCCATCGCAGCGGTTGTTTACGTCACGTGATTCGCGTTTTTCCCCTTACGTCACGCCGTCACACTTCTCTGATGGATGGGGGCATATATGCTCAACCGCTGTGTCGGGTAAGCCACGAAAGGTAAGGCACGCCGAGTGTGGGGCGTGGGCAATGGCGGTACCAGGATTTCTTGGTTAGGGGATGAATGAATTCATAGAAAGTTGGTGGAGGGATGAAAAATAGAAGGAAAAAATCACTAAACTTTACCGAAAAAGGCTGGAAAAAAGGGAATTTTATCCCTCATTTTACTATATTTTTACCCGGAAAAATAGGTTGACAGGCAAAAAAAGGTCAGCCCCGGTCAGTTTTACTAGACTTTTGCCCAAAAAGTAGTTTCACAAGCAAAAAAGTAAGTCAGAAAGTCCGGTGGGGGGATGCATCCCAACTCAGCCCCCACGTTGAACCGCCACTGGGCGTGGGTGTGTGGGAGGGGCAAATGCTCATGGGCCCGGGGATTTGTAGGGGTCCAGGGAAAAATTACTGTATACAATATAAACAATATTTATGAATGAATGCATGGTCTTGCTATGGTCTCGAATATGATATCAAAGATTCAGAGTGATGTTGTAGCCTAGGTTTTGGAGGCGCCGTATAAGATACCAAGCAAGCAGGGTTATTTCTAGGATTATCATTATTTGGGTGGATGTCGGTAAATTCTGGGGGCCCTGTCGTAAAAGTCTGACAAGCAAAAACGGTCACCCTATAGCTGAAATTGGGGTGGGGTGGAGTTGAAGGGTGTGTCGGTCTCAAATTGGGGGTGTTGGAGGGGATTAGGGGTGTAAAAATATCCCTGCAAGCAAGGCATTGCGCCGCCTTTACTTGTAAACGAGGAAAAGCAAGTCTTCACATTTTTAATAATGAGATCGTGAAATCATTGGATCGATTAATGAACTTACGAACTTTGAGGATATTAATTTTAAGCGTCTCACTGACTTTTCCCATATTCTTGATTTAAAGATTGTTCAGGATCACGTGACTTCTCTTCCCAGTGGCCCGGATTTTCTGTCGACGGGACTGCGATAGGTATCACGTGTTAGTAACGACAAATCCCCTCCTATTCTTAGGTCAGGATGGTGACAAACTGATGCTGGGGGTAGCTCTTCCAGAGATGTCCATGGGTCCATTTTTAGAACCCAACCCATCAAATCTCCAAACCAACCCAAACTATATCGGCAATATGGTTACCTGACCCAACCCAACCCACCGTAATAGGCCTACATTGCAATTTCGAAAACCATGACAAAATCTTTTCTCTAGTAAAGTGATCTAGTACCCATGCAATCATGAATTATATTAATTGACATTACGTGAGTTTTGTCTGAATATATAAATCGAAATTTCATCTCAAGACATCGGCTTAATTTTGAAATTCAGACCAAAAATGCGATGCAAGACGAATGTTGAGATAGGCCTAATTGTAATGCTTGGTTAAGTGCCCCTTAAGACTAACATCTTAATTCACATATGCAAAAATAACTAGAATTGGAATGAAAAGTTTATCTCAAGAAATATTACTAAATCTAAATAGATGAAAAGCATTTCGCTAGACTAATAATAATTGACGGGACTTGGGAATTTAGCATGTGGAGTTCTGATGACGACGCCTAGGCTCCCCTAGAACATCTCTCTGAGCGCTTCGAACTCTTCGTCGAATCTGTCCGGATATGAAGACGTTATCAATTGGACGAAATAGTCGGACAGCGTCCGGTGATATTCGGACGCCGAGAATCGGACGTTGTTATCAAGACGTTCTAAAACCAACCAACGTACAGAACAGTCAGTCAACTAGATTCGCCCAATTTTCAAAAGCGGTCAGATGATACTGGTCGACCCTGTGACATCGTGCGCTGGTAATGACGGCAACAGGCCGTTTTAGTTTTAGTTAACGAAATTAAAATGGTTTTAGTTTTAGTTTTTATTTCGCCAACTAATATAATGACCCCTTTGACTCTGATATTAGGCAAAGAAATAGCCAGTGGTTTACCAATTAAATTTAAAGTAGTTCTAGTTTTAAACTTTGTCTGCTGGCTGAGAAAATTGCTAAATTCTTCGTATGGTCTCCATGGGGGACAGTGTTTTTCCAGACCCCAGGCCTTTGGAGGGCAAGTTGACTTGGGGGGAGGAAGAATGTAAATGCTGGGAGTTTGAGGGAGATCTTTGCGTTTGGGGGTGGGGGTATTTCACCCCATCAGGCCTGTATAAAGCACTGTCTTAGCAGCGTTGTGGAGCAGTTGGCTCATTGACTCTGACAAAGAAATAGCCAATGGTTTGTCAAATAAAATTAAAGTATTTCTGCCTAAACTTTATGTCTCTATGACTCAGACGGCGAAGAAACAGATTCCTAGAATAGTTTTAGACTTTTAGTACAATTTACGCATGTTCCTCCTTTTTTGCCGCGGACCGGATTACAGACCAGACCTCTCCGGTCCGCGGCCCGTACTTTGAAGACCCCGACCTCTGGGCTACAGTCTCATAACCACGGTGTTGGTGCTAAGTAAAAGAATCGATGAACTGATTCTGTTACCAGATGTAGGTTGGTCCGTCAGGGCGTTGATGTAGTCGGTGTAGAAGGCGTAGTTGATCTGTCGGTAGAGTTCTTGTGTGTAGATTTCCGTGTCCAAGAAGAACACCTTGAAGTTGTCGTCTGCTCGGAACTGAGGCCAGATGTGCTCCGTCTGGTTAAACGGATCTCGAACGGGCGTTGGAGTTGGGTTTCTGCATTGAAAATAACACTTTCTTTATTGTAACAGTTTAGTTATAATCTTGATCCCAGCATACGTAATATAGAAACTGCTGATTTTATGGCACTCTTTTTGAAACGACTTAAAATTTATCATTTTATCAATATGCAATATCATTTGATTTGGGGTATAATGTAATTTGGAGGGTATAAATCTTAAAACACTTAGTAAAATCTTAAAAAACACATAAAAACTTTAAGGTTGCCTGATTTTTGGGAAGTATATACACCTGCATACCGATATACACCCGTCGCTACGCCCCTGATGCAGTAACCACAGCTTCGGAAGCGCTCCTGAGTGATTCTTCAGAAGAGGCGCTATACAAATGTTCTGTTACTTACATTGACTTGACAAAATATAGAAAATATCTGAGACCCATATTTGACAAAGTTCGTCCAGAGAGTTTCCACGTAATCTGCATAGGTGATGTCTTCTGGAGTCCATCCGATTGAATCGACATAAATTCCAGAATCGTTTCTGACATCTGGGTTGATCGTCAAGAAGGTAAGACCCCACACGTAGGAAATCTCCCACGCATGTGGAGCACCTACAGCAATAGTATTAGTTCTCCCAGTAATCAATAATAATAATAATAATAATAATAATAATAATAATAATAATAATAATAATAATAATAATAATAATAATAATAATAATAATAATAATGCGATTTAAAGTGGTTTAGAAAACTAAGTTAGCTAGTGTGAAAATCATTGTAATAGGCTAACTCTACGTTTTATAGCCCAGTTAAGCTGCGAAGGTAAAACGCAGGTCTAGAGAAAGTAATGACAACCTACGTTATTTTTTCCACTGCTCTGGGTGTTAAAAAGACTTATTTTCTGACCTAACCGGGGCAACCAACCATTAAGATGGAAAAGTCTGACCCAACCCAACCCAACCCATGGGTTAAGCCAACCCATGGACATCTCTGGATATAACGTACTGAATTTTATAGACCTGCTAAGTACGCTATATAACAAAGTTCTGCTGTATAGATTCTAACCAAGCCATTCTGGAAAGGCGACAGACGCGTTGAGACTTCGGAAGGCATAGATGTACGTATAAATCGGAGCGTGTTCCGAGGTAAGTTTTGCCTGTTGGTCCCAAGCGGTTCCGAACCAGGAATCTGTGAAAATCTACAGCATAAATACAGATGGATAAAGTGTTTCATTCAGGCCAGTTAGGGGGAGATCCCCAAACCACAAAATCTTCCAATCCCAACATTGACACAAATGTTTGCATTGAACTGTGTCTTCCCTCCAGCCAAATCAATTCTCACCCCAGGGCCTGGATGGAGTCTGGATAAAACACTGGATGTACACGGACGCTGTTTTGGGCGAAAGAGAAACCAATTAGAAGACTCAATCAACGCAAAGAATATGCGCTTCTAAATTGGAAGAGTCTAGAAACCTTCTCTTTGTTTAGCGTTGCAGGAGAAAAAGTTAAATTGAATTAATTTTAATAAGCTCGAACTGAAGCTTATATTCCAACCATGTCCAGCTAAAGCGCAATTAACAATTCACTCAGTTACAGATAAAGAAAGCATAGTAGTACAGTGGAACTTTTATTTAGTGCATCTTTGCTATGGTCATGCCATTGAAGATGACCAGAATTTTACAATATTTGATTGGGCGGAACAGTGGCACAAACCTGGTCAGTAAAACGTTCATGTCCTACTGTAGTTTCTCAACAAAAAGCATATTAGGTTGTTATACTTTTTCAAGACATTAAGGATGCAAAAAACACAAAAAACTACCAATGACATTTTAAAGCATTTTTAAAGTAAAAAGTGCCCAGTTAACAGTATTGAGGACATGACGTTTTCAAAAAATACCCATGTTAGGATATGCGGACATGGATAGTAGTGTATATATGTATATATATGTGTGTGTGTTACAAAAATTATGATTAATATAGTGGCCTCTTCATTTCGAATTGATTATAAAAGTTTTATTGCTTCGGGGGCGTGGGGCATTGGCCAAAAGGGTGTTAAGTCCTACGCGGCTGGGAAATTTGCCTGCCAATTTAGGGAATTTCAAACGGGGGTGTTTTGGTGGTCAATGGGCCGTTAGCACCCTTTGAGACTGACCCTGTTGAAGGCCTGTCTGTTGGCCTCGAGGTCGTCGATGTATGGCCAGTTGGTGTAGAGGAAGTTGAATGCCTGGTAGAAATCCTGAAACGTTTCTTCGTCCATTCGAGGGCCGTATGGGGCCAACACCCTCTCTTCGAGATACTGTTCGAACATCGAGTGGTTATATCCACCGAACCAGGACTCTGGAACAACTGTACGAACATTCTAAGATTTATACGCCATCGAAGTATTTTAACCCATATATGCCTAACTTTTTATTTCCTCGCTATATTGAAATATTTAGTCAAATCTGCACCTAATAGCCTGGAACTAACCTATTTTCTGGAAAATTTTGACGGATCTCGAAACTATGGCCACCCAAATGTCGATCCTTTATAAAGGATGCTAGGCACTTATGGGTGCATAAATGTTCTGCAGTGTGTGCAAGCATTGTATATTTGCAAATTGTTTGATTTTTCTTAAGAACTTCATGGAAATTTTTATAAACAAAAAATGCATCAACTGAATCTTCCAAATGTCATGTGTCAGCCATCAATTAGCACCAGGAATTAGCAATAAGCGGTTAGCATCACTCTCGATGAAGTCAATGAAGCAGTCTTTAGGTTGTAAGCCAACAAGGCCCAACATTGCACTTCAAGGCAAACAAAATGGGCCTTCTTCTTGTAAAGCTGACTTACTTTCTACTTTTCAATGTATGAAACCTGATGGTCTTTGCCATCATAACGGACACTCGACTGAAAGCAGAGATGTAGTACTTGGTACTTGTACTTGTACTCGAGTTGTACTCGAGTACAAATTTTTGTACCTTGTACTTGTACTCGGAGGCCAACTTGTACTTGTACTTGTGGGGTTTTTGGAATGCAAGTACTTGTACTTGTACTTGTACTCAGAGGCCAGGTACTTGAACTTGTAGACTTGAAGCATTGTGTACTTGCTACATCTCTGGCTACATGTACTTCAAAAGGGTACCAGTAATGCTGTTCCTTTAGGCTAATGACAAGCACATCCTCACAGATGGCCAAGTACCTGGAACTCAACGATATTTATGATGAAGCCACTGATACCATCGTATTTTGGAACAGTGAAGTTAATAGAAAGGAGTTCAACAGGCTGTATAGTGTATAATGCAGCCATTAGAGACCTTATGGCGCACCAATTAAACGCGTATTTAGCCAAGCTGGCTTGATCGCGAGACCGCATAGGGCTAATAATTATGACCGATGCAAGACTATCATCTCTATTTTTGAGTGCAACTGTGATGATATTTAGATGCTAATAGTGTCAATTTTATTCGTGGCCGGACAAACTGTCCGAGGACAAAATGTCACGGACAAAATGTCATGTAGAAAATGTCATGGGGACAAAATGTCAGCGGAAAAAATGTCAGAGGACAAAATGTCACGGTTTAGGGTTAGGGTTAGTGTTAGGGTTAGAGTTAGGATGACATTTTGTCCGCTGACATTTTGTCCGCTGACATTTTATCCCCATGACATTTTGTCCGTGACATTTTTTTCGTGACATTTTGTCCTCGGACATTTTGTTCTAGCACCATTTATTCAATAACCGTGACAAACAGCTACCCGTTAATAAAAGGCCTACTTGATGTTTGTATTTGGCTATGAGAATCGGTACTTGTATTTGTACTCGAGGCTTAGTACTTGTACTTGAGACTTCAGTACTTGTACTTGTGCTTGTACTAAATGTACTTTACTGGAGGCCAGGTTGTACTCGTACTCGGAGGCCAGGTACTTGTACTTGTACTTGTACTCGGAGGCCAGGTACTTGTACTTGTGGGGAGTTTTTGGAATGCAAGTACAGTACTTGTACTCAGAGGCCAGGTTACTTGTACTTGTACTTGAAGCATTGTGTACTTTGCTACATCTCTGTTGTCTAGAACCATTAGCTGCCCAATCGGTCCTCTAAGTTGAGTCTCTAAGCATAACACTTGCTATAGACTAACAATATCTCGTCTGAAGGACAGATAATTGAGGCAACAAGAAGTATCTGCAGGTGATAGTTTGTATATGTAATAAGCATTCTGAGTAGCAACATCGACCCTCTGGATAAATAGTGACCATCACACTTCTTGGACCTGAGGGAAATTCTGTAGCAGCCCACATTCTGGTCCATGCGATCCGTGCCTCCCATGTGCAGGTTGTAGTATTTGATGGTTGCTGGCTGGATAACTTCTATCACCTTCTTATGGGCTGATGAACATCTTTTCACTTTCTCAACTGGATCAATGTCATGCAAGTTGGAAGCCATGGCCACAGGGCTGTTGTCGTGCCATTGGTTGATGATGAATTTTCCGGTTGCATCATAACTGTAGTCAAAGTGTCCTCTTTCTTCTTCATGTCAGATATTGATATAAATGGGCATCTGTCCGTTCAGTTGACACACAGAGTGCCAGTTGCTCCAATATTCCTGAGTGAGGTAATCCAAGAGTCATGGCAATGTGGAAAAATTATCAAAGTACAGTCTGTAAGTTGGTCCAGGTGACAAAGATTTTGTCAAAATTATGACAACTGACCCTCCAAGACCCAGATCTTGGTGTGCCATGGAACCTTTGCTCTGGTAGAGCTCAAACTGTGATGTGATGCATGTAAATCATGTAAGCCATTGAGACCAATGGTTGGCGTATGCTGTATAATGTGTGACCCCGGATATGCCTAGCATCCTTTATAAAGGATCGTACAAATCTGGCGCCTAAAAAATCTTGTGCAGAAAATATGATGAAGCTGCCATTGACATGAGTAGTAATAGATGTCAAATCACATTGTTGAACTAAATTTAGCTTTTTATGGTGAAATTTTAGAAAAATTACAATATACCTTTTGTCAGCTATAGTTACAGGTGACAAAAACAGCTTTCAACTCTGAATCAAGATTTAAAATGTGAAAATATTCAGAACCAAAACACTTTTCTTAAAAGGTCACTTATTCAGTGAAGTCAATATAGAATTGCAATGCAAAAAATCTTCATTGGCATAAATAAGTAAGTAAAAAATCAACCATCCTTTATAAAGGCTCGTAGGCATATATGGGTTAATTGCGACCGATTTATATTTACGATATTTAGACGACGTCTCTTTGTTAATTTGGTTATGACTTGTCCAAGTGCAGTGGCGTCAATCCCGTGAGGGTCCTGGGGTTCGGACCCTCACAAAAATGTGGTTGTGAGGGTCCATAAGGCATTGGACCCATCACAAAAATCTATAAATCTATATTGTACCGTTGTAAGATTATTCAATAAATTGTTGCGTTGGGTAGATAATAGCTATAATCAGCAAATGGTATTTTGGAACATTAATAAGTAATAAGAATTTTACTAACAGATTACATGGTGCTCTCCTTCAGCGTAGCACAAGCTGGCACAACAACAGGTGGACCCTCACAACTTTTACTACAGATTGACGCCACTGTTCAGATGTAGTACGATTTTTAATGAAAATTACATTAACGTGTTCACTATAAAATTTGCTTTATAACCAAATCACAGCCATAGCCAGAGTTCCAGAGTTCCGATTTGAAGAGACAATAAGTTTTGATTTGTATTTGATATGTAAGCAGTGTTTTGTCCAAACTCCTGGCCTTGGGGGGAATTGACTTGGTTGGAGGGAAAGAGGTACACATTTTAGTGCTCGGATTTGGGGGAGGGGATTTTGAGGAGTTTTTTGAGGGGAGGGAGTCTCACCTTCTAACAGGCCTGGATAAAACACTGTATGTAAGGTATGTATTAGACTATGTATTATTATGTGTTATGTTTTGACATTGCGTTTTGCCAAGGTACTGTAGATTTAATAAAGCGACCTTTACTATATTGTATTGTGTATATTAAATAGTGATATGTATATTGCCCGCAAGTCAACTAATGACTGTAACCGAATCAGCGGAGTGGCCGGAGTTGCGCAATAGGGGACTTCACGGATTCTACAGACCGATATTTCCAATCCCGAATAGGCTCTTGAGGGGGGCATGGTGAGCTCCCTGAACAGGGTCTGGGGGCCGAGTCCCCCACCGCCCTCAACTCAGAATAAGACTAGATTAAAGTATTGAACTCTGGAGAAAATTTTCAGAATATGTGGCAGCGGGGGCGGAAGATGGCAGAGTGGCTTACGTGCTGGAGCGTCAGGCTGACGGAGCGGGTTCAAACCCCGTTAGTGCCCCTAGTGGCTTTCACAAGGTAGTAATGCCTTCTAAGCCATTTTAAATCATGTTAATTTTAAGTTTTATTTGGCAATAACCTAATACCAATATACCTGTGATTAATCTGAACTTACAGAGGAGCGTGTTATATGCTCCGTCATCTTTGCAGATTCCCGTGAGACTCGGAACGGAATCGGATCCGAGGTTCTGCCTGAGCGTTAGTGGACGATCAGGTAAGAATCCACCTGGTCCGTCCACTACAGGTGCGAATCCCAAGCACAGATACCCGGGCTGAAAGGAAACACTCGAAGATTTAAGATATTCTGAAGAACTCTATATGCGTTTGATACTATCTATCCTCATTCTCTCAATCCGAATATCCGATTTAACAGACAAACAGACAGACACACAGACAGGCATACAGACAGACAGACGCTTGGGACAGAAACAACCGAAAAGTTTCTGCCGCGGCCGGGAGTTGAACCACGGACCTTAAGATTGGCAGACCAGTGCGCTAACCACTTTTGTCGATAGCCGTTTCAAATTTAGACTAAAAGCGCCAAAGAGAATAAATAAATAGGTACTAATATGTTTCTTACGACAAAGCACGTGCGAAATGAGTTCCCAAACCTTTTTACTAGACAAACACTCTGCTTATTTATTATTATTATTATTATTATTATTATTATTATTATTATTATTATTATTATTATTATTATTATTATTATTATTATTATTAAATATTATTAAATCTCAAGAAGGGACTTCATGGAGACAGCTGGTTCATGTCATGGCGCAGCGTCCGTGTGACGGAGGAGCATTATGATGATGATGATTATGATGATGATGATGATGTTGATGATGATGATTTATTATTATTATTATTATTATTATTATTATTATTATTATATTACACTGCAGAGTTTTACTAACCGCGCAGTCAATGTTGTCCGCTCGCCTGAGTTGTGTGTCGTTGAGAGCGCGAAGGCAGTCTACCATGTCGACGGTGTTGTCGGTGGTACAGTTGGCGTTCTCTGCCACCTGGTAGACGTAGTTCTCCGGATTCTGCTCCGGTAAGTTTACGCTCCAGAAGTGGATTTCCGATCCGCTTTCCTCGATTCCTTGGTGGAAGAGTCCTGAAAATACGCGAAAAGGAAACCAGCGGGTCAAGATCTAAGCGGATCAGTTTTCTAAGATATAGATTTCCGATCACATGACCTCAGCGATATTATTGCGTTCATACTTTCATTTGATTAATTATCGACGCTAAAATTCAACAAATGCCATTATTAGACTTAATAGAAACTGTAATAAACAGTATAAATACCACATGCTAGCCTCAGATTCTCAAGATTTACTTTATTGGAAGGCAGATTTTTTAGCAGAGAAACGATCCTCTTCACCTGCTTCCTCCTTTTAGTATCTCACAGACAATGTTAATCCCTTGCTGCATACCCAATAGCTTATCTTTCAATAATTATCATTTGAATTCTACAACTTTCAATTATTATTCTTTGTTTTGTTTTCTTATACTAATAAACGGATCTGATTTGATTTATCAGAACCAAGAGTAAATTGGGGATCGGACTTCAGTGGGGTCGGTGCCTTGGGCCACCGCCCCACCGTCCCCTCTGCACGCTACTGGCGGACGTGGACCTCTGGAAAGTGGCGAGACCAGATGGAGCCCTGTGCTTCCTGCTCCAGCGCTTTCCCCGGCGATGGTGACGCGAGTGGGATCGCCGCCGAAGTTTGCGATGTTGTCCCTGACGAACTCCAGAGCCAAGAGCTGGTCGTAGAGTCCCATGTTGCCCTTCAGCAGACCATCCGGTGTACTCACGAATCCTGTTGGACGAAGAAACAGCGTTGCGGTGCCTCAACGATCGACTTTCAACGATGACAATAGAAGGATACAAAACTAGTTGAAAATTGGGATCATGTTATTATATCGGTTTATCAGTAACTTATTTGCTTAGAAAATCTTATTATCGTCTGCTTTAAATTGCTTTCCATTCATTTTTTGGGTTTTTAATGACTGTTATTTTATTTATTTTTATTGGACTCTGTAACGTGCTCTTGCTTCTGACATTTTGGTAATATGACGCACAATAAATTATCAGTTTTTTAATAATAATAATTCTTATTATTACTATTATATTATTATTATTATTATTATTAATATAAAAAGAGTTTTCGGACCCTCGGAGGAAAAACCTGAATTCTCCAAAAATCTGTCCGACAAACTTTTCGCTCCACTGATTCGAAAGGCACAACAGAATACATGTCTTGACACCCAGCTCTAACAAGGGTCAGGTCGACCCATTAGCTTGACAACCGCTACAAACGTACTAAAGTAGATGTGTCTTTGTGTGTCATACGAGCGATTCTTATTACCATTATTATATGAGCAGAAGAGCTCTCAAACACAAATTCTTCAAGAAGAGTTTGAGACCAATGAAAAAGATATTGCTGCAGGCAAATGGAACAGTTTGGGCAAAAAGCCAGTAACAGTTGAAACAATAAATGGATTCAGAAGTTATCTAGGAAAACTGGGTTATTAAATGTTGAGAGTAATTATAGTGGTTTTCACACAGTCTAATATCTCATAAACCGCTTGAAAATCACTTTATTATAATCAATTTCTGTCTGTTTGCCCTTCAGAGCATGAAGGAAAGGCTTTACTGTTTCGCTACCCATTAGAAATGGGAAAACTTTGCTGTTTAGTAGGCTGTGCTCTAGCATTCTGTGCAGCCAAACAATTATGAAACGACGTCGTCTCATAAAGCTCCGCTCATTATGAAATGACGTTACTTAGCAACGATTATAAAATGACAGCAGCGCCTGTCCAATGAAAACTGCGTTACTGGACAGACATTAGGAGAGTATATAATTATATTATACTAGAAATAAAATGACATTGAATACTGCGATTAAGTCAGACGAATATTTGCTCGCCATTATATGCGCTAGATAAAACAACGATAACCGCCCGAATGGCTTCAAGATTACCGAATACACCCAAGCGGTAGTTTGGAATGACGACGATGACGTCTTTGAGTGCCAAGAAGTGTCCAGGGTATTGGATGTTGGCACCACCTTGATAGGCTCCTCCGTAAATCCAAAACATGACTGGCAGAGGACCTCCTGACAAGTCCTGTCACACAGAAGCATGGCAAACTCAGGTTCCGACATGTTCATGTCATGTCATGCTCTGTCAAGCTATCTCATGTTATGGTATTATACGTTATGCTATGATATGTCATTTTATGTTATGCTATGTTGTGCTATATCATGCTTTTTTGTGTTATGCTATTTTCTTATCAGTGTTAACGAATCACATAGCAATTGATTTGCCTACTCAATTCTTAATCTTAGGGCTAACTGTTTTGGTCTTATTCAGAGATAAATTTTCAAAACTTAGGTTCAAATATTTTTTCCACCGGGGCCAGGGGGTCTTATTCAGTGGAGTTGTGATAAATGCTACATACAAAACAAAAATGGTTACCATGATTAGTTGCCACCCCAATATTTTCCAAGAGCCGCCACTGCCAGAGGGAGGTCAGACGCCAAATTGTCTTCTATCGTGGGGCAGAACCCTCAACCCCATAGCAAGCTGGATTTTGATATTTCAGCGTGAGGGTGCTGCTATCAGCGGCCGTTACCTCTGGGGCATAGATGTTGAGGTTGAGACAGTCTTCCGAGAACTTCGTCCATCCAGGATGACTAATGGCGACGACTCCAAACGGACTCTGAATGCAGACGTTACCCAAACTGTTTGCCTCAAAGACGTCGCTCCACGCCTCAGCCTTTAGTGGACGCTTCAAGAGAGAGAAATCGAAGAAAATCCAAACATCCAAGTCAATGAATAAAAATCCATCCATCCATCAATCAATCAAAAAAATGAATGAATGAATCAATCAATTTATTAAATAGGCATCCATAGACTCCCTGTAATGTGCCCTTGCTCCTAACAGTCGGTAATATGGCACACAAGAAATTGTCAGTTTAATAATAATAATAATAATAATAATAATAATAATAATAATAATAATAATAATAAAATAATAATAATAAGCTGCTTTAGTTTGGGCAAATTATCAACCTGGGAAACGATTATCTAGTTGAATTTGTTTGCCACTGTCTTGAACTTCTTCATGGGCGCCAAATAACTGTGATTTTACTCTATTCAACTCATCATACTGTAGAAAGGGAAGAAACTGGGAAAAAAGACTTTGGCACATGATCATAGACCAGTTCGCATCAGTAAAAGCAAGAAACTGCATCTGCAGTTTTGTTCTTGTGTCAATAAAATGGCATGACTTGTTTATGAAACAAATTTGTCAACTTGCTGATTCAATTTTCTGAGCCCTCTGCCATGAGCGCCAAATACCATAGGTAGCCTACACATTTGCCAAGAGTCAGTTACCTCGAACCTGAGGTTGCCGACAGGTGGCGTTGCAAAAGGTATTCCCAGGTAACTAGTGATGTTCTTCTTGGTGATGCCATCGGCCAGGTTGACCGTGACCGTGTGACCTCTGACCGTTCCATATTCAGTCTCTACGTCCTTGGCCAGGATGGCCGTTGGAACAACAATCATCAGCACCACCACCACCGCCAGACTGGACAACATCCTTCAAATTCTTCTGTGGTGTGATATCTTTATAAATATAAATATTATAATAGAATAATAATTATGAACTTCTATAGCACCTTTTCTAATACCCAAGGATCTCAACCGATGATACCTGAGATCCATCGGCAAAGGACCAGGTCGTTCAAGAGGGAAACAGCAAGATAGACTATGGAGGGAATGTTAATTGGAAGAAATGTGTATTAATCACATGTGTTTAAGATTGGATGGGCAAAACATAATGGTTCACACACAGGGCAGACCCTCCTGAATCACTTTAAACCTTGTTATGTTATATTATATTAACCAAAGATTTGAAAATACTCGTTTTATTGGAAGATCTGATAACCAGAGAGGGATAATAATAAGGTTTAGAGTGGTTCAGTAGGATCTGCCCTGTGTAAGAACCACTATGTTCCAACCATCCATTCATTCACATTATGGTCTTGCTGTGTAAGCGCATGCCATGCCCTCCTGTCTCTAATGATCCTTATTAATATTCGATGTTGCCTGAATTTGTTTCTCTGCCTTTTTTTCCTAATCGGAAAAATTACACCCGAATCATTTAACGCAGGTTACAACTAAGGAAAACATTATTAAAGAGTCCGTATGTCCATACGCAGGCCCGCCGAGAGAATTCCGGGCCCCTGCGCAGAAGGGCCGACGGACCCCTGACAAGTCTTACAAATTGATAACGACCTTTTTTGCTTCTCATTGATTTCACGATACGAATGTTGCGCAACTCTCGAAAACTATTGATGACCTTTTTTGCTTGTCGCTCTTTTCCACGCTGTTTATGATGTCCTCAGCGCCCGGGCCCCCTTTTACTCGCGGACCCCTGTATACATAACATGGTAACCTTTTTGTGTTATTATTGCTATTATTGTTAATTATACATCTTCATCATCGGCCCGGGCCCCCTCCAGACCGCCGGGCCCCTGTGCATTTGCCCCTGCTCCCCTCTCGGCGGCCCTGCCCATACGTTTCGGTTGTTTAGAATGATGATGGGATCAGTGGCGCAGCCAGGTTTCGGAATTGGGGCACCGTTACTTGCACAAGAAAACTTGGTCTGCTTCGAATGTAGGGTTGGGAAAGATTTTTAAAAATGTAATTAATAGCAAGTAATTAATAAGTATTTAAAATTTTTAGAACGTCATAAAAATTAAATAGGATTTGTTGACGAATTAGGCCTACCTGTAAATACTGGTCAGTCAACGAACTCTTGCGACAATGTCTGGTTGAACTTAACAGAAGGGACAAAAGATTTGTTTTTCTTAAAAAGTATCCACCGCAATTTGTTTGGGTGATGTCCCGTTTGCTTGGCATACTAGCGTTCGATAAAATCTTTGGTCAAACCAATATCCAACCTGAGGGAGGAAGATTTCCAAAAAGACACGGGAAAGTCAGCGAGAGACACGCAGACAGTAAACTGAAGACAGGAGATAAAGAGAAAATGATGCGAACATTGCAAGATGCTTAAGACGATAAGAAAGGTTACCACTGTCAGAATAACACGCAACAGGTATAGAACACAAAGATTGTGAAGGTGTATGCTATTAGGTTCGGACATTGTAGATGAGTATAATCGCTGGTTATGGTAAGGTCCCTATGGCTTTGGGTAGCTGTCGATTTTAAATTATATTTCTCAGATAAAAGGATTCGTTCCCAAGTTTTCTCTTCTAAAGCGCTGATCAGAAATAATATTAGAACCATTATTATGTACAATTGTACATGTACAGGGCGACAGTGGCGTATCCAAGGGGGCGTTTGGGGGTTAAACCCCCCTTGGCTTCCGATGAATTTTTTTAAAATGTTTCCATGCATTTTTTAATTTTCGGACGCGGTTTTGGGGTCAACTCCCCCCTTGGCTGCCGACTCAAAGCGCTATGAAACGTACAGATGTAAGGTGACGACCTTTTTTGCTTGTCAGCACAGCCGAAAGGAAAACAGTACAGTACCCCTTTACCCCCAGTTCCGACGGGCCTGGAGGTCTGAATCTATTGATACTGCTTACTGAATACTGATTCTAAAAAGTAAATTAGTAACTTGAATATCTATATAGTTTCTCAACAGCTAAAACACAAATCAGAACACTAGCACAGTCTGGCAGTAACTTTACATGGGATTAACATGCTATCCACTGATAAGAAAAAAACGAACGTAAAAGCGGTCACATTACATCCACTGACATTATAACATGACATCTACATCAACATCTACTTCTCAATTCTACCGAGTAAGTAAGAAAGTCGTCTACTTTCGTCTCCCTCTGACAACTCCTTCGCGAAGTCCGTTACGACTTCTATAACGCCGCTGCTTGTCGAAGTCACGCGACTCCAAATCGTCCGCTGATTCGTCGATAAATAATAACGCCTGAGAAATTATTATTAATCAAAAGGTTCTTCGTTGATTTGGACTCTAAATTAATTTCTCTTTGTTCAACCGGTTCTACAGCTTTCACAGAAGTGCAATCGATGATAGAATCTGATGTAAAATTATCAGATAATTTTGAATTAAAGTCCAGCTTTCCTTTTGAATTTGTTGGCTGCACGTTCAATGATCGACTGTTCTTTGAGTATTCCGCAACGGTCGCATTTCCCTCCAAAACTTTTGTAGAATATTTTTTGCTGATATTCGTAGAGCAATGGTCTGCTGACGCGGGGAAATTCCTTGCGGTTTTATTTAGATTTTTGTCTTCAAAATTAGGCAAAAGTTCCGAAAAGTAGTCACCCGGTCTACGAATTATTGGTCTACCGACATCTCTGACTGTGTCAGACCTGGCACTTTGTCGCTGAACATTTCCGTTGGCATGCCAGTAATTTGGATACACAGGATTGTATGCCTTAATTGGTTTTTGTCGAGGAGTCCTTAGTTCTACATGGATGCTGTTAGAAACAACGCCTTGTTCTGAATCTATTTGCCCGTTTAGGTTACATACTTCGTAATCTAATGATGAATTATGTGTAGTACGCTTCTGAGTTTTCCTTACTTCCGGTAAAGATGTCTCCTCTGCGATGACGTCATTGAGGAACGACGCGCTAGGATGTTGGTTTTTCGAACTCTTTGATTTGCCTGACTGTGGTTCCTGCGATTTCTTAGACGGCGGCTTTTTCGAGTTCTCTTTGCGAGTGCTGTCTTCAGTCGAAAGATCTTCATCAGATATTAGTTTAGGCTCAAATGATTCTGACCCATACGATTTGTCGTTAAATTCGCTCACATTTATCGCCGTGTTAAGTTCAGATGGGTGTAAAACGCCTTTTGCCAACTGAGTTTCCGTGACGTTGCTCGAGAATTTAGTGACATCGGCGTTTTCAGATTGCAAATTTTCGTTTGAAACTGTCCGAATTCCCTTGCCTTTATCAACTAATGCCCCTCTCTTGAATTCCGCCGTCTTCATCGAAAGAGTCCTTGGTTTTGGAACTGGTTTCTCTCTCCTAAAGCCATCACCTTCAAAGCATGCCGTCTGCTCAGAAAACGGTGTCGGTAAAACTGAGTCGGTTATGATGTTGTATTTCTCTTTGTCTTCACTTTCATTTTCTATCTGCGGGTCTTCGAATTTTTCGCCTACATCGCCAGCAATTTTTTCTCTTTCTTCGAAGTTTTGCGACGTTTTTTCCTTCCCGCTGGCGCCAAATAAGTTCAGAATTGCGCCGAGGTTGCTGGTAGTGGCGCTTGGAGTTGTGTTCAACTCGTCTTTGTTCGATTTTGCGTTCCTGTTTTTGTTCACTACGATTATTTCGATTTGTCCAGAATGCAGTTTCTGTACAAGCGATTTAAGAAACAGGGTTTCATGCGCTTGGAATACTGGATCACTTTTCGTCGGTAACGGCAAGATTTCCAGGCCCGATCGGATATTTGCCGGTATGTCCGGTTGTCCAACGGTTGAATCGACCATCGTTGTCGTCTCGGATGTGAGCAATTCCAACCGGGAGTTGAAATGGAAACTCGATGATTTTGGGTGTGTTTTGTTTTTGCGTCCAGTTTTCGTCGCCTTTTTGTTATTATTCTCAGTATTATCTTTTACGGTTACCAGCGCTCTGTCCGCTCCGGTCTCAGCAGTAGGCCCATTATTCCGCGTAGATATCCTTCTCCTGTCACCTGTGCTCTGCGCATTTTCCGAGGACTTTTCAAGGTCATCGTAGCACGTGACCTTCCGTGACCCGTCTTTTGGGTCACGTGACGACGTTATAATAGACCGATTTCTGACTGGTCCGTTACAGTAGTCAAGAATGTCGCCCGCAGGAGTATAACAGTTATCCGTAATTGCGAACAGATTTCCATTTTCTAAATAATTCATCTCACGAGTTTCACCGACGGAGGGATTTTCATCGTCAGACTTCGATTTGGCTGATTGTGATTTATTTTCTACTTTCCGTCTCCTTGGTTTAACGGGATTAGTCGACGGATTACCGTTAAAGTTTTCACTCTGTCGAGATTCTGTGAAACTTGCCGAATTTGAAGCAGTTACTGCTACCGGAATCTCCTTGGATTTCGGGGTTCGCTTAGCCGGTTTTTTCATAACCTTTCCAGTAGATTTTCTCTCTGTTTCGTCGTTTCCCAATACAACAGCGAATTCCTCTCCGGTGCCAACAGTATTGGAGATGATCAGAGGCGCCTGCTTGATGGTTTTCGCATTTTCCGACATTTTCTTTCGTTTAGTTTTACTGACAGACTCACTGCCATCTGTCAGGTGTTTGGAGATGATTGACATCTGTACAGCTGGTCCGGTCACGTGTTCTCTGTTCTCAACGTCGGAAATAATTCTAGGGTCTGTTGTTGTTGTTTCAAGTTTGACGGTTCCATGGTGATCCACTTTAGATTGAATGGAATCAGAGTTTCTTGTCCTGTCTTCGGTGTTTACGCGCCTCTGTTTTTTTCTTACGTGGTTTTTCATGGCGTGTTCTTGCTCCGATTCTTTGCTGTCGATAGGAAAATTGCGAGAAATTTCCACAATTCCCTCTGATTTTTTTCCACTGTGGCTTTTTCCCGGCTGTTTAGCAGCATTCGTGTCTAGGGTTACTAAGGATTTTGTCTTCTGACCAACGCGATTTTTAGATTTTATCCGATGTTTAACGTCATTTTTACCGTCAAGCAATGTTGAATCAGTAGGATAATCCGAGTCCAATTTTACTTCGACTTTGTTAATGTTATCAGCTAAAGATAATGAGTTTTGATGATTTAGTCTCTTTTTGATTTTTGCTGAACCATTCTGCAATACGTTCCCTGTCTCAGATGTCAGCTGTTTGCTTGGTTCAGCAGAAAATCTGCGGCAATCCGTTGTTTTACCTGAGTTGTGAATTTCTTTCTGAGCAGAATGTGTGCCAGTTATCCTCTTATTATTATTATGTTTCCCAGTCGCTGGTGTATCTCTTAGAACCCCAAACTTCGATGCGGCAGTCTTCCCACGATCTACGCTGAGCAAAATCCCCAGAGATTTCGAGATGTCAGCCTCCAGGGGTTGCCCGTTCGGTTTCCTCCGCGGATTTATCCGCAGACATCTGCCTCTTTATTCGTTTCAACCCGCGGAAATCTTTCGAAAGCGTCCGGAGAGACGTCGGATAGATTTTCGTCGAGCAGAACCCATACACCGTCAAATTGCTCCGAAGACAGATTATAGCTAGCTACATGTAAATTTCGCTCGTCACCTCTACCTTTATCACCTTTAAGGCCATCACCTGTCGTTGGAGTATTCTCACTTCTGTCGCCAGGTGTCGCTATAATCGTCGGTGTAGAATTATCCGTCGATTCGTCTCTCTTTTTCTTCTGTCTGAATTTCTTTGCGACTCCGACAAAATTTCCACGAACCTGGACGTCATTAGGAATTTCCGAAGCCTTATGGTTCACCGTTGCGACAGCAGATTCGGACAAGAGATTCGACCGGTTTGTTTCGGGGGAACAGGCTACCTCCAGCTCTTCCGCCGACTCTTCCTTCTCGGCCGGAGAACGAAACCTCCGATTCGGACGGAATCGGCGCGGTTCCACCTCATGGAAAACCAGTCCGGTGGCGTTGGTGGAGGTGGAGGTGGTGGTGGTGAGTGGGGAGGGAGGTGTCTGGATCGTTGTCGATCGGTGGAATCGCCGTCGTCGTCGACCGCCGTGTTCACCGACAGAGAATATCCGAGTCCAGTCATCTGAGACGCTCGGCTCGAAGAGAAGACAAGGTCGTCAACTGAACGCATCGCGTTACGAACCACCACTGAAAACAGATATAGAGATAGTAGCAGCAGCAGTAGTAGTGGTTGTAGTAGAATTAGTTGTATTAGTATAAGCAGTAGTAGTGGTAGTAGAGGTAGTAGTAGAGTAGTAGTAATAGTAGCAGTAGCAGTAGTAGTAGCAGCAGCAGTCGTGTAGTTGTAGTAGCAGTGGTAGTAGCAGTAGTAGTAGTTTTAGTATTATTATTAGTAGTAGTAGTAGTAGTAGTAGTAGTAGTAGTAGTAGTAGTATTAGTAGTAGTAGTAGTAGTAGTAGTAGTAGTAGTAGTAGTAGTAGTAGTAGTAGTAGTAGTAGTAGAAGTATCAGCAGAAGTATCAGCAGTAGCGTAACAGTGTAATTAATAGTACTACTACTACTGCAATCTACAACTACTACTACTACAGTACTGCCACTAAGAGACTACTATTACTATACATTGTGAAATGGTGGTATAGAAGTTTAAGATTGAAGTCGATTAGATTTGATGTCGCTGATTTAAATGAAGAAAGTTAACTGACTTTCGCTCTCCCAATCTTTCAGAGACGAAATCGAATTGTTTTTAACGGAAACCAAATTTGTGCTGGAATTTTCTCGGGTTCCTGCGCACACAAAAGGCTAAACCTTCAGTTTTTTAATCAGCTTCTTAGAATAAATCACACGTAGAAAAGTCTTCAGCATTGGCATAATTTGAATGCTAAGGTCTCAATACTTTATGCAGCGACTCCAAACTTTGGAGCGCCCTCGAGTAGAAATACAAGAGGCGCCATACAAATGCTTCTCTGCGTTACATCACAAAGTCGTGTTAGGAGCTGTCCATTAATTACGCCAACAAAATAGGGGAGGGTTTTTTGAAAAGTTTGACAGTTGTTGACAAGGGTGGGGTGAAGATAAATTGACGTAGACAATTTCATTTTTTACAATTTATAAAAATAGGAAATTTCATGGAATACTATTTATTACAACGGAAAAATCATGACAAACAGAAAAATGTAATTACCACCACATTTTACACTTGATGAACAAAAGAAAGGAAAAAGTGTCTCATCGCTGCAAAAATAATAATCTTATAAACTTTTTAGGGGAAACCCGTCACTGGTCTTAGTGGCGGGAGGGGGTCAAAAGGTTTTACTGTTTACTGTTTATTTTTTCATAATTATAGACGGTCTCTGAAAGTTGTCAGTTGTTGACAAGTGGGAGGGGTCAAAATTGCCAAAAAATTGTTGGCGTAATTAATGGACAGCCCCTTACAATAGCTGCGTGGCGAAGCGTACATGTATCTGTGATGCAGACATGATAGATGTACTGCATATGTACATTGTGTAGTGTACTGCATATAGGTGTACTGAATATGTACATTGTGTAGTCAAATTTTCGCAGATGGTTACGCCACATCGTGGTTGGATGTTACGGCTATGGAGGGCAATGAGTTTTCGAATAGAAATACTTGAAATTTAGATAGAAAAACTTGAGATGTTGAAAGAAGTGAAATAAATAATCGTAACTGACTTCTGACAATTTTGTCACGGTTTTGAAACGTCCGTACTGCGCGCAAATTGAATTAGCTAACAGCCAGGGGCGTAGCGACGGGGGGTATATCGGTTTATATACCCCTCCCCCAATCAGTCTACCTTAAAGTTTTTTAATGTGATTTACATGTGGTTATATGTGGTTTATATGGTTTGTGTGGTTTATAGTTAAGATTTATACCCACCAAAAATATTTATACCCTCCCAAATCAAATTCCTGGCTACGCCCCTGCAAACAGCTGCCGTTGTATGCGATTGTACACAAGCGTTTATAGTGATAGCGGCTCGAAAGAGTGCAAACCGCTTGTTTCGCTGGTCAAACTGTTCGGTCTCTTCTTGGAATTGTTTTCGATTTTGAACGCACGCCTCTTGATAGCTGCACAAAATAGAAAACATTTTACTACAGGGTGGCGCAAAAAACCCGTACTAATCACACTTAGGTGAGCATTTAATATAGTCCGGTTTTTTGCGCCACCATGTATAAGAAATAGTGTTGTATAATATCTGGCCGTGTTGTTTTAATTTCCTAAGCGGGGTGTGGTGGTGGTGGTGGTGGTGGTGAGGGGTTCACTTACCGGGCCAACATTACCAGTGCAATTGCATGTAGGGTGTTTAAGTGAAAAATGAAATGTGATGTCTCTGCAATTTAATCGCCAGAGGTTTCTGTTGAATTTCAACAGAAATCTACAATTAATCTGGATATTTTATATCTTTGATATATTACGGAATCCGAATCCCTTAGGCCAACCTTTTTCTCAACGATAAATTTCTTTTGCATCATGTTTGCATTATTTACTATTATACTGTTATATCGCATAATTATAACCTTATTACTACTGTTTATTATCTAAATCAATTCTGTAATTCTCTCTCTCTCTCTCTCTCTCACACACACACACACACACACTATTAACTATTTGTACTAGATTTCGCCGTATTGCGAAATTTAAAACCTTGGTAAGTAAAAAAGCAAAAATCTCATGAATTTCTGTAGGCCTAGGACTGTCTTTAGTAAGTACAGCAGCGACTGCTGTTGATGCTTAAGCCCTGAATCTACCGTCGAATAGCTATAACTTACGTTCTCATTGCCTTGCCTAAATGTGGAAGAAATGGGGTTTTCAGGCTGTGCAGTGTGCAATGCCCAGGGGTACTCCTGGGGTCAAAGGGCCCCTCAAGAGAATATTTTTTTTTACTTTCAAAAAATTCAGAATGTGAATTCTAGAACATTCTTGACGTTACCTACAAGCAAGACTGCATGTCATTTAACAGCGTACACAAACTCAAACGACACTATGCTTTAATATCGAATGATATTAGTTATTGCAACAGGAGAGCAAATCTGCGAACTATTGTTTCCAGGGGCTGACCTACAATAATTCTTTCGTCGTCGCATAGTTCGACAAGAGACGATGCACTGGAGAAGACGATCATGCTGGGGGGAGGGGTGGTAGAAGGCAAAAGAAAGATAGGCAGATAAAGAACAATGTGGATGTTAAAAAAACATCGCAGGCTGGACTGAAGCAACTGGAGTATTCCGGATGATGACGATGAGGATGATGATGATGACGATGATGATGATGATTATGACGACGATGATGTTGACGATGGTTATGATGATGATGATGATGATGACGATGGTAATGATGATGATGTTGATGACGATGATGATGGTGATGACGATGATGGTGATGACGATGATGGTGATGATGGTGTTGATGATGATGATGTTGATGATGATGGTGATGATGACGATGATGATGATAATGGTGATGATGATGATGAATATGGCGATGATGATTATTATGATGATGATGAGGGTCCACCACTGAAGCTCTGTACACGGGTCCCCCTAAAATAAAACCTTGCTGCGCCACTGTCTTACCTGCTTCCAATGTTCGTACTTCTACGCAGCTGCAGTCTTCCCCATAGACGTTCGAAGCCACGACCCAGACGCCCTGCTCCAGGTCCCTGGTGACCTTGGAGATCTGGAGAGTATGACCTTGACCTTGACCTCCGTCGCTTTCCAGGTGGAACCGCGCCGATTCTTTGATCCGCCGCCGTCCCACCTGCCATCGAACGCTCGGCCGTGGAATTCCGGATATCCGGACGCGAATCGAGGCCGGTTCGTCCAGCGTCAAGGTCAGGGGCTTCTCAAGGTCAGAGTGATCGATCAGAGGAGGAGCCGAAGGATGGAAATCGGGGCGTGGCCATAATCCGTATGACGTCATCGCTGTCCAATCAGATTGAACTGTGCATACCTGATGCGATACAGCTCTTTACGTTTAACCGATCAACTCTCAAATGTAATGTAATGTAGCATTTGTAGAGAGCATCTTTAATTTCTACTAAGACGAGCTATTATTTCTACACAGAGTCTACAAATTTCAAATCAAATCAAAATTATTATATTTAGCATAGAAAAGAGTTCACATATAATGAAATGAAGTCAGTTTGTAGAGTTACATTAATAATATGATTTAAAGTGGTTTAGGAGGCTAAGTAAGCCTGTGTGAAAAACCACTGAAAACCACTCTTGGCATTCAATAACCTAGTTTTCCAAGATAGCCTTTGAATCCGTTTACCGTTTCAACTGTCACCCACACCTCATCCAAACTGTTCCATCTGTCCACAACAATATAAATTTACATTGATTCTTAATTTGATATTTAAAATAGAAGCTAGGCGCAGTTACCATAACTAAAGGGAAAACCAAGATGCAGTGCAACAAATTATCACAGAAACCGCCTTGGATGCTCCGTTTCTGACTGACTAAGAATTAAGACCTTCTACAGTCGTGGTAAAATATTTTTAGGTAATCACGTCTGACACTAAATTTCAACAAACGTCACACTCAGACTTAATAAATGGAATAAACACTTTGTGCCAACCTGAGAAATCGACTTTATTCGGAGGTAGATTTGTAACAGATAAATAATTACCTGTGAAATCAATCATTGTACTTCGCACAGGTGAGATCTACCTTTTAGAGCCTCACCTGAATTAATTAAACGATTAAAGGCAACAGTGAAAAAGTTGATTACCTTACAGGAAAGCCAATTGACATTTCGTGACAATAGCCTGAAGACGGTTTTGAAGATAAGACCTTCCGTATCCTTTGATATATGAACCTTTGGCCTATTTCGAAGCCTTATACTAAGTACTTCTCTGCATAGGCTAGCAAAGAGAGGCCCGAATACTGAACAGTTGTGAACCTTGTTCGAGGACCTGCCTGAATTTTCGGTCCCTGTTATGGCGAATAGACAATAGAGAACAGGTATGTTTTGATCGAAATGTCATAAGAAGCTCAGCGTGATCAAAATGATCGGAAGATTTTAAGTGGATCAAGTAGAAAATGAAGTGGATTAAGTAAGTAAGAAAATTTTAAAATAATTTTAATTTCTAATATTTTTTTGATCTGATCTATACTTGATACTTCTATTGGTTGACCATGCGTTTTGTCAATAAAGAGATAATAATAATAATAATATTATTATTATTATTATTATTTGACGATAATTATTATTAATAATAATAATAATAATAATAATAATAATAATAATAATAATAATAATAATAATAATAAGGTAACGTATTTTGAACGATCTACCTTAAACAAGATAACTGATTTTTGTACATAATTTTGACATATTCTGACAATTAATATCCAATGTCTTAGATAAACGCGCATTCAAATGTTCTCATTCAGTTTCAGTTTAAAGTTCTGGTACTCGAATTTAAGAGAAACAGTGCCATCTTCCATTCTGTCTGTCATTTCGGCTAAAATGTTCAGCTAAGATAGCGTCAATCGTAAGTCGAAAAGTTCCCGTTAAACGCTCAACTGAGATTTCGACTGTGTGTGTGTGTGTGTGTGCTCTAGTCACGTGTGCTCTAGTCACGTGTGCTCTAGTCACATTGAGATCTAACGGTTCTCGCTGACTTCTCCGAGGAGTGACTCAAGCCGCGTCACGTGACCAGCAAGGTGGAAAGTGACAGAGACTTGACTCTCCGATTTGTGGTTTGACAAACGCACACACACACACACACAATTACTTCACTCGATTAATTCAGGATAAAAGATTGTTTGCGAAAAGCGCTGTAGGTGTTTTGTTGCCACGGCGACGGCGGTTGCCAAGGTGACGAAGGTTGCTATGACGAAGGTTGCCAAGGTGACGAGTATTACTCCATGCGAGATGATGACGACGACACAACTAATTATGACGAGAATATTGAGTGATCATAATCATAGGACGACGACGTTGACGACGATGACGATGACGATGTCAAGTGTGATTACCGTAACGATGATGAAGATATCGATTGTCAGTCATTATAAACACAATTATTATTGTTATTATTATGACGACGATGATAAAGGTTAAACAGTAAGATTGCAATTGTCTGGGTACGAATAATGATAACGGCGACGATAATGATGATGATAATAGTGATGACAATAATGACGACGACGATGATGACGATGATGATAAAATGATGATGATGTTGGTGGTGGTGGTGGTGGTGGCGTTGGTGGTGAGGATGATGGTGATTATGGTGATGATGATGACGACGACGATAATGATGATAATAAAATGCTGATGTTGGCGGTGATGATGATGATGACATCACTGCAGTATCTGGAAGTATGTACCACTACAGGTCCAAGGTGCAGATTGCTGGGAAGTACAGTATATATTTCTGCAGTGCACTGGGCTGGAGGGGGAGAGGGGGAGAGGGGGGTCCGATCGGAGTCAGAGTGCGAGAGAAGCTTCGGGCGCACTCGTTGCCACGGTGCAATGCGTCATCGCATCGTTGCCCTTTGACCGAATGGAGGCGAAGGGTCGACAGAGCAGCGTCTTCAGCTGCTCTCTGAAAACCCTTCCGCTTACTGTATACAGGAAAAAGTTAATGGCAAATCCGGAGACGTACAGCGCCTTGGAGTAATTCCCGACCACGTCCAGCCACACCTCGCTGTCCACCATTCCCGACAGGTGCATCTTGTACAGCACGAAATGCAGCAGTACCGGTACGTAGGCGACCACGTAGCTCGTCGAGACGAGTATCAGTATGATGGTCAGCTGGAGGTTACGATCCTCGCTCTTCACTCGCTTCTTCTTCCTCTTGGTTTCGAGGAGTTTCTGGGAGACCTCTCGGCGCCTGTTTTTATCGCGCGTCAAACGCGTCACGCGGGCGATTATGAACGCGTTCAGCACGGCGATGACCAACACCGGGATGACACGATAAACCGCCATCTCGACCACGTAGACCACGGAAAACATCGCCTCGTGGGCCTCGAGTATGGCGCAGAAGTGGTAACCAGGGATGATTCCTATGGCAACGAAGTGGTACGGTGCTATGGTGACGGCGATCAGAAGGAATATCGAGCCGCAGATGGCGCGCGCGCGGAACACCGTACAGAGTTCCTTGAACTTGATCGGGAGGAAGACCGCCACGCTTCGTTCGACGGTAAATGCGAGGATCAGACAGGTGGAGTAGTCGGAAAACAGGTCGGACAGGTACTGGAAAAGAACGCACGCCGCCTGACTGCGGTTGACGACGTCCGCCTCGCTGTCGGCGAAATACCAGCAGCGCATGGTCGTCAACGTCTTCGTAACGAACACGCTGGTCAGGTAGAGAGAATCGGATGCGGCCAGCAGTAGCAGGTAAACGTTCGAGGATACGACCAGCATGTCCTTGGAGGTGAAGACGAGCATGCTGAGCGTGTTGCCGACCAGCCCGATGACGACGAAGACCAGCGAGGCGAAGAAGTAGATGGTGAAGGACAGCTGGGCCGCGTCGTTGCCGTACGAAGTCCCGTGGCAGGAGGCGTCGAAGACGTCGTAACTGTTGCTCGAATTCGATGTGTTATCATCATCATCATCATCCAATCGCAAAACGCCGGTTTCACTTAGGTTGCTTCTGGATAGGTTGACGGTTGAAAACATCGTCGTCGGATGTTACTTACTTACAGTGTAACTTCTGCCAGAAAAACAAAAACGACAGGTTTTAATACTAAAAACAGTGACGTCAATCTGTAGTAAAAGTCGTGAGTGTCCACCTGTTGTTGTGCCAGTTTGTGCTCTTCCGAAGCAGTGCACAATGTACTCATTTAGCATAATTCTTACTACTTACTAATCTTCCAAAATACCATTTGCTGATGGTGTCTATTATCTATACCAAACGCAACAATTTATTTAATAATCGTACAACGGTGCAATATAGATCTCTTTAGATTATTGTGATTTTGCAACTACGAATCATGCATAGACTATATCTAAATATGAGAACTACAGTAGCATAAAAGTTAAATAGATCGATGGGCAGTCAGAGAGAAAGAAATCTTTTGCTGAATTTTCATTCCTTTCATTCGGGATTTTTGCGGAATCTTTTTTTAACATTATTCGTCAAAAAGTAAGCCAATATCATTGAACATTGCCGAGTTTTCTCAGACTATGACCCCCCCTCCCTGTCTCGCTTTGATCAACATCGCAATGCATTATGGATATAAGACCCTAATAGAAATGCAGAAATGTTTTTCATTTCCTGTCTTCCAGGCGCGCCACGGAGAAAGCGAACATGAAAATTGCGTGCGTTTAAAACTTTCAATCAGAACCAAACACGACAGAAGCCGACTTACAGCTCCTGAAATCGGCGACAGAAATAATTCCGCTCCAATCACCGAACCAATCAATCAATCAATCGCCTAAGCGAGCGAGCGGGAATACATTAGTTTCAGTCAATCAGCTGCCTTCTCGACCATTGAGTAGATGCATTGCATTTCGAACGAATAATTCTAACACGTCAACTCTTCTACTCGATTAACTCCTTACAGGAGTCTGTGGAGGCGACTTCCTAGAAAAGAAAAAGGTCAAAAGGTAACTGGCATCATGCAATCTATAAGGCTGATCAATGATCATATTTTTTTAACATTTGGACTTGGAAGAAAGATTCGTTAGCGAATATTCCATGTTCTTTCTCTTCTTCTTCTTCTTCCTGTTCCTCTTCCTCCTCCTCTCTTCCTCCTCTCTTCCTCCTCTTCTTTCTCTTCTTCATAATCATCTCTCTACCTAGTAGTAGTAGTAGTAGTAGTAGTAGTAGTAGTAGTAGTAGTATTAGTAGTAGTAGTAGTAGTATAGTAGTAGTAGTAGTAGTAGTAGTAGTACTAGCAGTAGCAGCAGCAGTAGCAGCAGCAGTAGTAGTAGCAGCTAGTAGTAGTAGTAGTAGTAGTAGTAGTAGTAGTAGTAGTAGTAGTAGTAGTAGTAGTAGTAATAATAAGTAGTAATAGTAGTAGTAGTAGTAGTTGTTAATAATAATTTTATAATAATAATAATAATTAATTAAGTGTTGTTATTTTTCCTGATTTTTTCCTTTTTTCTCTGTCCATTGATTTTTCAAATATCATCGATGAACGCTTCGTTAGTTGACCCCAAAGGAGGGTCAAAGATCAGTGACCTCAGACTGTCGTTAACGACGATAAGATTCGACACCTCATCCAAGGTACAACCAGTTTCACCCGCGAAGTGACGTAGACTACAACGGACCTCCACCCCCACCTCGACCCCTCAACCATCATCACCACCACCGCCGGGTAATCTGCCCCTGCCTGGCCACAGGAATGGAGTCCGGCGATTAAGCTGCCCGTGCACAGCGACAATTATAAGGACCGGAGGATCAGAGATGATTTATCTGCGGGAGGCTTTTCGGTTTCTTGTTTTCCTCGTTTCTTTTTACGTTGAATCGGTTCGTTAGGGGAAAATCCTCTTAGCGGTCCACGGAAAATATGACAAAAGCGGGTTTTACGGCTGAGTTTTAGTCATATATTCTGATCAGTACCTAATTTATAAGCACATACAAACACAGTTAAGCATATCTGCTATAGCCAGGGTCGGTGCCGCACACCCGCAAAGTCCGCATAGTCGAGGGTGGGTTGGGCGGGGGCGGGGGCAGGGGGCTTACGGTGACTTTCAACAAAGAAGAAATCCTACAAAACCATATAAAATCCAGTTATTATAATAGTATTTATGTATTTAGAACTACGTCTCTTACATTCGCCGTCCTTCGAGGCCAGGATATTTATTATACGGGGGCCCAGTAGCCTACTGGTTAGCCCCTGTCCTCTTTATCGAGTACTGGTTAGCCCCTGTCCTCTTTATCGAGTACTGGTTAGCCTCGGTCCTCTTTATCGAGTACTGGTTAGCCCCTGTTCTTTTTATCCTTGGTTTCATAATTATCGGACAATTAAGAGAATTGCTTTACGTTGTATTTTTCGTCCTAGTCAGGCAGTGGAGATTCCAGGATTTAATGGTGGAGGGATGAAGTGAATTCATAGGAAGTTGGTGGAGGAGGATGAAAAGCAGTGGCGGCTCTAGGATTTGGAAAGTGGGGGGGGCGTTGGGGTGGCAATTTCTAAAATTTCTAATAATGGGGGGGGGCAACCATTTGTTGTTTAATGTATGTAGCATTAAGTATAGGGTCCCAACTGGGGGGGCCACTGGGGGGCCAGGCACTCAATAGGGGGCACGGCCCCCTGGTCCCCGGTGGAGCCGCCACTGATGAAAAGACAAGCAAAAATCAATAAACATTGTCGGAAAAGGCCGACAAAAGGGAATTGTTCCCCTAATTTTACTACACTAGTACACTTTTACCCAAAAATAGGTTGACAAGCAAAAAAAGGTCATCCGTAGTTTTCCCCGTAGTTTCACTAGGCTTACCCAAAAAATAGATCAAAAATGTTTCACAAGCGAAAAAAGTCCAGAAATCCGGTGGGGATGCATTCCCACTCATCCCCCACGTGGAATCGCCACTGTAGTCAAACTTTCTCTTTGATAATTCAGACTTACGTGGAAATACTGCATGGTTAAATCCAAGTAGCCTACTATTGAAGGCAGAAAAATCTTTAACTTTGAGTCCGGAATATTCTAGTTGAAGAAACTATGCAGTGGCGTACCTAGGGGTATTACAGGTAGAGCAGATGCCCTGGGCGCTACTTGAAAGAGGAACGCCACACTCTGTGATCTTGCTCTCTACTCAGCGTAAAAGAGAAGAAACTGAGAAAACTGGTTTTGAGCACGTGATCATAGACCAGTTCGCATCAGTAAAAGCAAGAAAAGTGCATTTGTAGTTTTAATCTTGTGTCAATAAAAAATGTCATGATTTGTTAATTGAAGATTTGTTAATTTGTTTAATTTTCTTCCCTGCCATGGACACCAAATACCATAAGCGCGTCCCTGAAACCAGATCAAATCTTCACATAAATTTTTCATAAATCTGTTGAATGAAATTTTATGGATGGATTTTTGAATTGATCGACTAAACTCCTAGACCAGGAGTTACATAAACACTCAGAGATTTTAGACAATGAGCTGCCTTCTGCCAGTCCACCCCCAAAAAACCATTCCGTCCACCCCAACCCCCACCCCACTCCATCCACCGTTCCTCATTCCACACCACTTCAAATGCACCGGTGGAAAGGAACCATCGACAACACCGTTGCTAATGACAGCGTCTTCGACACGAAAAATCGAAAACGAGGCGAAGTTTGGCTCCATTGTTAGACACCGTCTGATTCCATACAAAGCATACAATATCATCAGAAAACATAATATCTCGAGAGAGAGAGAGAAAGAGAGAGAGAAAGAGACAGACAGACAGACAGGCAGACTGACAGAGACAGAGAAAGAGACAGAGACTGACAAAGACAGACAAAGACAGACAGAGACAGACAGAGACAGAGAAAACGAGAAAGACAGAAACATTGAGTGACTAGGAACAAATAGACAAACATACATAAAGACAAAGAGATAGATAGACAGAGAGAGAGAGAGACGGAGAGAAAGAGACGAAGAGAGCGAAAGAGCGAAAGAGAGAGAGAGAGATGAGGAGAGAGAGAGAAGGAGAGAGATATGTCACGACATGATATATGCTTGAACACTTGCAATGGAAGCTCTCTCTCTCTCTCTCTCTCTCTCTCTCTCTCTCTCTCTCTCTCTCTCTCTCTCTCTCTCTCTTCTATCGTAGACAATACGTAGGGGGAAAATGTTACTTTTGGATGGACTGAAAGACGTCTTCTGTGTTGAAAGACTTACAGTACATCGTTAACGGTTATCAAACGACCTGCTCGGGTTCTTCTCTGCCCCGTGGACGCGCGTATTCGCGTCCGGACTTCAAAGCGTCTCAGGTGTCTATTTTTCTCGAAAAGTCTCGCGCCTCTTCGCTGTAGGCGCTAACCGGATAAATAAATCGCTGTGAAGTATGTTGTTTTTTTCACGGAGAGAATATTTAGGACGTGTTGGTTCAGAGGCGGTTCCAAGAATTCAGTCTGATGGAGACACATCCACGTGTTCTATTTCCCGTTCTGCCTTGCTCATCCCCTTTCATGTAGATTGAAGCATTTTTAATATTCAAAGAGACGAAAAGATCATCATCATCATCATCATCATCTTCATCATCATCATCGTCATCATCATCATCATCATCGTCATCATCATCATCATCATCATCGTCATCATCATCATCATCATCGTCGTCATCATCATCATCATCATCATCATCATCATCATAATCATCATCATCATCATCATCATAATCATCATCATCATCATCATCATCATCATCATAATCATCATCATCATCATTAGCCGTGGATTTAACAGTATATATGGCAAATGGCATCTCCACAGCTGTCTGTGTCATAACTTGTTTGGCTTTTCGCCATGATGAGAGATTAGCAACAATATTCATAGTGTGTCCCTGGGGTGAGGTGGGGGTGGGGGTGAGTGTACATTTGGACAAAATAAACAACAGCATGAGCAGTTATTTTCATGAAGCGCAAGCTGAGAACCAGCTATTTTTCTTTCCGCTCTATAGATTCGTTCTGGTTGTCTGACTGTCAATCATACATTACGGCAGAATGTTTGCACGAAGCTGATATAATTGAGTTCCCATTTCCGTTCTCCGTCATGCCCTCCTCCTCCTCCTTCGCTCCGTATAATCCACGTGCCGCTTAATCGTCCGCGCTTTTGTCCGGGATCCGTCCGGTCATTTTCCCCGACGTCTATTCAGCCTGTCATGGACTCGGTTCTATAGACCGGGTCCGTCCGCCGTTAATCCGGTTGCATTCCGGATACGGAACCTTCGGACCTATTCGCCGACGATGAGAGGATTACGATCAGGGAGGCGGACGGCGAGAGGAAATGTCATTTTCAATATTTCCCGTCTTTCTTCCATCGTTCCTTCCTTTGGATTAAATCGGCATTAAATCCCAGTTATCCATCCATCCATTCATTAATCCGTCCATACATGCATCCATTCATCCATCCATTCATCCATCCACCCGTCCTTCCATCCATCCATCTATCCATCCTTCCATCCATCCATCTATCTATCCATTCATCCATCCATCCATCCTTCTGGTGCAGTATTTAACTTGACCCCATGGGCGTTTGGACGGGGGTGCAATGGGGTGCAACTGCACCCCCTGGAAAAATTTCTGCTGACGCCTATGCTTGACTCGGTTAAGAGGTATTTTTTCAGCTCTCATTCCAAATGCCCATCCATCCATCCATCCATCCATCCATCGAGAAATCCATTAGTCCATAAAACTGATGGCTTCACATTGTACGTATGGTCGGCGCTGTGACTTCATTTAGTGAAAAGCGATTTTCGCCAATTGAAAATACGTGGCTTCGATTCGAATCCTGTCAAATCCAGAGACACGACATTGATTATCATCATTAGAATTACAACTCTGTGCAAACGACAGCTGTCAGACCCACAATACCATAGAGAAGACCGCTTTAACGCAAGTCCGATACGGCGCTAAATAAATTGAATTCAAACAGTCACGGCAAGGAAGACAGTGGACCAGTTCAAATGCGTTCAAATGCTCACCGCGTTTCAAATGCTCACCGCGTTCAAATGCTCACCGCGTTCAAATGCTCACCGCGTTCAAATGCTCACCGCGTTCAAATGCTCACCGCGTTCAAATGCTCACCGCGTTCAAATGTTCATCGCGTTCAAATGCTCACCGTGCTGAAATCCTTACCGCTCTGAAGTGCACTCCGCTGTAAAAAAAAAACTTGTGTGCGTCTGAGAAAGGAACCCGGAGAGCGGAAAATATGAGGTGATCCAGCATTCCGAATCAGGTTGTCCTTGGAGACCTCGCTAGAACAAGGACATCAAAGATGCTCACCCAGTTGGGCATAGATTACAAACAAGTAATCGCACACAAGAACAAGCACACACAAGTAAAGCATCGAATAAAGCAGCTAAGAGTCGTCAAAGACACCTCAGAGAGAGAGAGAGAGAGAGAGAGAGAGAGAGAGAGAGAGAGAGAGAGAGAGAGAGAGAGAGAGAGAGAGAGAGAGAGGAAAGAGTGTTAAACTTGTTGAAGAGTTCAACACTCTTCTCATCCATGATGAGGAACAGAAGCAGTTTTTGCTTCGTTTTGTTAAGGCAAACAGAAAGACAGTGCCTATCGAGGCAACAAAGAAGCAAGGCATTGATTCTCTAATCGTTGACAGACGCAGATCCTTTTGTGTCCGGACGTTTGACGAACTCGATGTGTTACCACTGCATACTTATCGAACACTGAAACAGTATCATTGATCCAACGTACAGATAATACCACATGCTGTTCCTTTATGTCAAGAGTTTTCACACAACTGATCAGTTATTTGCCTTATTCTCATTTTTGGAATCTTTAGGGTCATTGAGCACTGCCTTCCAGTTAGATAGGACAACTGAAATTGCGTTAGAATACTACAATTACCTAATGGAACAAAAGTATAGGGTACCCAGATTTTTAACTTTAACTTTATTTTCTACTAGAATACTACAATTACCTAATGGAACAAAAGTATAGGGTACCCAGATTTTTAACTTTAACTTTATTTTTACTAGAATACTACAATTACCTAATGGAACAAAAGTATAGTAGATTTTTAATAATCATTGTCTACTAGAATACTACAATTACCTAATGGAACAAAAGTATAGGGTACCCGGTACCCAGATTTCTAAGATACTATAATGCAAAGCGTAAGTAAGATAATCATTACTCTCAGCAAAACCCATAACCTAACACTAACCCTAGGATACTGTAATGCAAAACGTAAGTAAGATCATCATTACTACTACTACTACTACTACTACTACTACTACTACTACTACTACTACTACTACTACTACTACTACTACTACTACTACTACTACT
The DNA here is from genome assembly GCA_018105865.1 of Metaphire vulgaris. Taxonomy (NCBI): domain Eukaryota; kingdom Metazoa; phylum Annelida; class Clitellata; order Crassiclitellata; family Megascolecidae; genus Metaphire; species Metaphire vulgaris. Next base: position 9,323,272 of record CM030871.1, read on the forward strand.
ACTACTATTACTACTACTACTACCACTACTACTACTACTACTACTACTACTACTACTACTACTACTACTACTACTACTACTACTACTACTACTACTACTACTAACTGCCATTTTAATGTCTCACTGTTAATGCTAATGCCTTGCTGCGCACGCAATAACTTATCCTTTTAAAATGATTTTATGGAGTTTTGTAATTTACAATTTTTATTTGAGATCTGATACTAATAAACTGATTTGATTTGAAAATCGATCATTTGATTTCTTGCAAAACCAATTAAAATCGGTTTTATCAGCAAGACCATTGCAGCATCGAAATAACATTACACAATCTCTCTGGTATATAATTATATCGGCATCTTGTATTCTTGAAGATGCCGCATGCAATATTGTTGACGATGACAAATTAGTTTTGTACTCTGTCCACCGTGACCGATAAGTCTCTCTCTCTCTCTCTCCTTCTCTCTCTCTCTCTCTCTCTCTCTCTCTCTCTCTATATATATATATATATATATATATATATATATATCAAGCCATCGAATGTTTTTCAATGCGCACATGAATGTACTGGTTTGATCTTACAAAATACACCCGGTCTTCTTACTCCCCTAACCCCCCCCCCCATCCGTTCTGAAAAAGCTATATTTATTCATAGTCCAGAGGCCCTTCGAGAGCAATGAGGGGACCAGAGGAGGCTACTGGGCCAGGGGAGTGATTTGGGGGTTGGGGCGGGGTGGGGCTTGTTGCGACAAATTCCAGTTTTAGCAGTTGTGATTAGAAGAGTACACTTCAAATGCGCATTATTTTTACATTAGAATTTGATGCTCAAGGAACAGTGGAGACCCTTCACGTTTCTGGGGTCCGGGAAAATCGTTCCTCTTCTACCGTCCTTCCCCCCACCGGCCCTGTCTATGAAGAATAGGGTTGGAGAGAAATAAAGAGAAGGGATAAAAGAGAAGGTGGAGGAGGAGGAGGAGGAAGAAGAGGAGGAGGAGGAAGCGATGGAACGCAGAAGACAAAGGAAAGGCGGATAAGGGAAATGAGAAAGATAAGGATGAAAGAAGAAGAAAAGATCAAGATATGAACGAATCAAAAAATGAAATCAGGCGAGGAGATGATGAAGATGATGATAATGATGGATGATGATGAAGATAGATTGATAGATAGATAGATAGATAGATAGATAGATAGATAGATAGATAGATAGATAGATAGATAGATAGATAGATAGATAGATAGATAGATAGATAGATAGATAGATAGATAGATAGATAGATAGATAGATAGATAGATAGATAGATAGATAGATAGATAGATAGATAGATAGATAGATAGATAGATAGATAGATAGATAGATAGATAGATAGATAGATAGATAGATAGATAGATAGATAGATAGATAGATAGATAGATAGATAGATAGATAGATAGATAGATAGATAGATAGATAGATAGATAGATAGATAGATAGATAGATAGATAGATAGATAGATAGATAGATAGATAGATAGATAGATAGATAGATAGATAGATAGATAGATAGATAGATAGATAGATAGATAGATAGATAGATAGATAGATAGATAGATAGATAGATAGATAGAAGGAGTGATAGAAGGAGAGATAGGAGAGAGGGAAACAGAATAAAACACAGAAAGACGAAATGAGAAAACGAATGAATAATAATGATGATTAATTAAAACATGGTCTAGGATGATTGATGGAGCGGCAGAAATTAATGAGAGTAGAAGGCCATTGCAGCGCAGAAGGGAACCATTGTTTATCTATTCAGATACAAACGGAGATATTCAGTCGCTTTCAAAACATTTACGTTATCCATCTCCATCTATCGGCGATGTAATGAAACCGACGAGAAAAACAATGAAACGTCCGGATGTTATAGCACTCAACGAGTTATTCCCCTGGCAGCAGACGATGCCAGTTCAGCCGAAGACACCTGTTAGACGCCATGCACACGACGCCAAAGCTGAATACCGCCATCTGACGACGATATGCACTGAATTACCACTACTGCTGCTACTACTACTACTACTACTACTACTACTACTACTGCTACTACTACTACTACTACTACTACTACTACTACTACTACTACTACTACTACTACTACTACTACTACTACTACTACTACACTACTACAACTTTACTAATACTACTACTATATCTATTATTATTATTATTATTATTATTATTATTATTATTATTATTATTATTATTATTATTATCAGAATGAAAAGCTATATGGTGTTATTTACACCATACACACTATTTAGGGGGCAAACCATTTTATTTTCTTCAGAAATATGCTTTAAATTAAGCTACCTATTATTATTATTATTATTATTATTATTATTATAAATATTACTACTCTTCTTATATTATTATAATAGTTGTGATACTCATAATACTGTTGCACTCCAAATCCAGTCTAAAATTTCTGGTCAATTTTAGAGATCAGTCAGAAAGGGATGCAGCGCGACAGATCGTGGAGGAACAGCCATTTAGAACAGATTTGTTTTAAGTCCACATTTAAAAGCCAGAATACTTGCATTTAGCATTCACGTACGTTGTTTATGTATTGTTTATAAGACACGTGTCTAATTTCGAATAGCGCCACATAAAGTCGCTTCCTTGGATCTCAATTGCATCCCCCAAGACTACATAAACTGTCAGCGCCTTCACGTTCCACTGGCCGCGGCTAGAAACGCCGGCTATCATTTTATACTCGTCGAGATCCATACATTAACTATATATATAGGCAGCGCATATCACTGCCTCATTCGACCGAAGACATCTTGTACCTTATTGCGAAAAGCTATAATCTCGCTGCCAAGACCCGGGAAGGAAAGCGATCAAATCATCTAAATATTGCGCAGAAGAATTGTTTATGTTGGACTCGCAGTGGCGTTTCCGACCGCGTGGGGGGGATGAGTGGGGATGCATCTCCCCCACCGGACTTCCGGACTTTTTTCCGCTTGTGAAACCTATTTTTGGGTAAAAGTCTAGTAAAACTACGGGAAGAAAACTGCGGATGACCTTTTTTGCTTGTTAGCCTATTATTCGGTAAAAGTGTAGTAAAATTAGTGATAAAATTCCATTTTGTCTGCCTTTTCCGGCAAATTTTATTGATATTTTATCCTTCTCTGTTCATTCTCCCATCAACTTCCTATGAATTCATTTCATCCCCCCGCCAAGAAATCCTGGAACCGCCACTGGACTCAAAGGAATTGACCGATTTAGTTCGTTGTAACCGACTTACCGTTATAGGCTAGTTCGTTGTAAAGAGATCTAACTGTACTCTCAGTCATGCTTCACATGAACCAGGGTTATAATAGAAATATTAGAGCATTAACGAAGTTCTACTGCATGAACACGCATTATTTCAAGTATCACCGTTAGCAAGGATATCCTTAGTGGAGAGGCAGGACAAGACAACCATGTACTGTATCTGTAATAATTCTGCTTTTCAGTACAGTGAGGCTATCACATGGGAAATGATGCTTCATCGAGATGGCGGATTTTCAAAAAGTATTATGACCCTATTTTGAACCGATGTCAAATATTTCGTCCGAACCGGTCCTGGCCAAGATTGGTGTGATACCGAAACTCCGCTAGGGAACAGTGTTTATTCTAGCCACCTTTACATTGGGGGGGATTTTGTAATGTTTCGGAGGACAAGGTCTGAGTCTCCACACTTTTGGCGGGAAATTTCCATTCCCAAGCCAACATATAAAAATGGGGGGATTTTTAAAACTGGGGGATTCCCCCCAGAGAAGGCCTAGAATAAACACTGGCTAATGAACATGAATCTCCAATATCAAGAATCTTACTCGCTTGTCAAGGTATGATTCACGAAAATATCCCGAATGTCATTATAAAGGATTGTGCACTGTAACGCTTATTTTAATCATTTGTAGATGCAAAGACAGAAGGACAAAGTATAGGAGAATACAGGATCAAACCTACCAGAGGACAAGAGGGCAAAAATGAAATTGCACAGCAAGACCATAATGAGAGCAGAGACAATTATTTCGAATACATTTTTGCCTGTTGGAACCTGTCGATAAATCATGTGTACTTCATAGAAAATTAGGCTGCTTTGGCAGTTTCTGTCTGCTGTCTGCGAAAGACTTAAAAATAAAGAGCCTCTTTCCTACCAGGATTTTCCCCGAAGCTTTGTACAATTAGAGGCCCTGGTCTGGGAAAGCGTCAAGTGGAGGGAACTAGAAATCCCTTAATCTGGCACAAATTGTCTTTCCTGCAGTTAGCAAGATAACGCAGTTTTTCAAAACCATCATGTTTTTACCCCGCGTTACCCTACGAATAATGATAGACTAGAATATTGAATTCACTATTTTTGACCAAACGTCAAATTATGTGTAACTGTTTCGAACAGTGACGTGCCTAGGGTATGACAGGTATGGTAGATGCCCTGGGCGCCACTTGAGAGGGTGAGGGGCAAAGAACTCTATTATCTTGCTCTCTACTCAGCGTAGAAAGAGAAGAAATTGAGAAAACTGACTTTGAGGCACATCATAGACCAGTTCGCATCAATTAAAAGCAAGAAAAGTGCATTTGCAGTTTTGATCTCGGGCCAATACTGTGGCATGATTTGTTAATCCCTTTGTTAACCTGCTAAATTGATTTTCTGATCCCCTCTGCCAATCGCGCCAAATACCTTGATTCTGAATAAAACCGTCCAATAATAATAATAATAATAATAATAATAATAATAATAATAATAATAATAATAATAATAATAATAATAATCTTTATTCGTGACAAGCACAGCATTAAATTGTAATAAACAAGGAATAACACAAATCAACTGGACAAAACTATATAAAATAAACTGATAAGATGGGGCAATGTCTATTCTAATTAATGTCCGCCATGTCAGAAGTCACCCCATTTTGGAGGACTAATGAAGTATATTGCCTTGAATTTTGTCTTGAAGTTTGAAAGTGAAAAGTTTTAGTAGCAGGACTTTGAGTGACTTATTTCCTGTTTTGATGTTTTAATCGTGTTTATGTGTTTATCGTAAATAATTATAATCTTCGTTCTTAAGTTCTGCATCTATTCTCTCTGAAGTGTTCCAAAAATAAATAATTATGCACTTCTATAGCACCGGGGCGAGAAGTTAGCAGAGTGGTAACAACGTTGGACAATGGGGCAGGAGGTCGCGGGTTCGAGTCCCGCAGAAGCCCTAAAGGTCGACTCAATCTTTTTCGCGGTGGTAAAATGAGGAGCAGTGGTAAAAATCTCTGCGATAAGTCAAACAGGTACGCTACGCGATACACTAGCCCCGTATCCGTGGCATTGCACGCCTGGCTGAAGGCTCTAGCAACGGATATCAGCGCCGCCCTATGAGCCCGCGAGGCTTGGGAAGGACTTTGACTTTGACTTTTGACTATAGCACCAGTTCTAATACCCAAGAGTATCATTCGATGATACTTCAAAATCCACCCGCAAACGACCAGGTCATTCCAGAGATCAGTCAGAGGGAATGAGTAAGACCGACTATATATGGACTATGGAGGAAGAGCTAATTGAAAGAGATGTGTTTTAAGTCTGGATCTGAAAATACCCAATGAATTTGAAGATCTGAGATCTAAAAGCTGAACTCATCTATTTATCAAAGAGCAAATCGAAAAGCGCTAATGACGAACATTGCACTTCAAGAGAGCAATAATACGGACGCTTTGGGGCGTGATTTCGTTCGCCGTAATTTGGGTTCTTTCGCATGAAAATGACAATTTTCCAGCGGAAAAATTATATTTTCCATCAAAACGAAAGGTTCCTTTCGATCTGTAATTTCCGTTCAATAAATAGCCAAACGCACCAGAAAATCGTGTGCGTGTGTTTGTGTGTGCTCGCGTTTTAGGCACGTTTGAGGGGGTAATGGGAATGCTAACGCAACATCTAGAAACCCAATAAAGTTTATATTCGAATTAGACTGCTATTATCTCGAATAAATACGCTATGAATTATTTTGATCAATATACAATTAAAGCAGTGTTGGAATTGCCGGGAACATTTGGTGGGGGGGGGGTTAAACCCTCCCCCAGCTAACTTTGCAACCCTCCCAAAAATCGCATATCGAGTACTCGGTTTCTGTCATTCATTGAATTTCAGTATAACTAAAATCTCAACTCTCTTTTCCCCCAAGCTCAAATTTCACAACTCCAACACTAAATTATAGAAATCACAAAACTTAATTAACCTAATCTAATTTTAAACTTCTATAGCGCCAAATCAAATTCAGTGCGGACATTAGAGAGCGTTAAGACAATACAACAGGAAACTTTATCTGAACTAGACAACTGCATTGGTGTCTTTAAGTGCAAGAAAACGCGACGCTTTTTGTTACAAAGAGTTTATTTAGTGATTTCTTAGCGCTGTTAACGCAAACATGGCCGCCACTAAGACGATCACGTGACACGTCACGTGCTAAACCGTTTCAACGTTCGTTTGTATAACCAGACTTCGATGTACTGTTGAATGGTTTCATTGCTTCGTAACTGAATCCCTAGAAACTCAAAAATCCGACGGAATTATTTCATTTTATATTTACCGCGACCTCATCCCCTCTTCCATCCTCCGTATCCTCCTTCTCTCCGTCCCTTCACCTTCTCTTTTCCTTCTTCTTTCTCTTCTCTTTATCCATCACCTTCAAATTCTCTTTCCTTCTTTCTTCTCCTTCTTCTTCTTCTCCTCCTCATTCTTCTCCTCCTTATTCGTATTCTTCCTCTTCATCATCTTCTTCATCATTATCTTCTTCTTCTCCTGCTTCTTCTTCCTCTCATTCTTCTCCATCTTCTTCTTCTTCTTCTTCTTCCTCCTCCTCCTCTTTCTGCCTTATTCACCAACGCTGTAGTAACCTTACGAACGTTCGCTTAGAAAACAAAAAACATGGAAGCCAAAAGAATTACGGAATAATAATTAATCGGATGTTTTAGCGCTATTTCGAGAGAATCAATCGGCGATTTTCGTGGGCGCTTCTGGCGAAAACGCACACCCTCCGAGAGAGGGAGATAAAAGAGGAGAGATGGAGGAGAGATGGAGGAGGAGGGAGGACCAGAATCCTCTCCAATGCCTTCCATTCGAGCAATCACGAAATTTCTGCTCATTTTAATCTCAGAACTGGCATCAGTGACGTCACTCGTACTGACGCTTATGTGTGCGTTTTTATGTGTGCTTGTATGTGTGTGTGAGCTTGTGTGCATGTGCTTGTGTGGGAGGATCGATCTCGAAATCCTGTATTCTGATTGGCTAAGGGCCTGAGAGTTTTAAAGCAGGTATGATGGATGATGATGATGATGATGATGATGATGATGATGATGATGATGATGATGACGACGACGACGATGATGATGATGTGGACGATGAAAGAGAAAGATAAATCCGTTGATTAAATTGTCTAGAATTTGGATCACTCGGAAATTGTCTGGGACAGAGGATAGAAAACGAAAACTGGCAACATTTAAAGACCCAGAATTCAACCTCTAGGTTTGAAGTCGAGGTCAGAAAAAGCAGAAGGAAGAAGATAAAGAACGAAGAAATGAAAAAGAAGAATATTACAAGAGGATAGAAGAAGAAGAAGAAGAAGAAGAAGAAGAAGAAGAAGAAGAAGAAGAAGAAGAAGAAGAAGATGGAAGAGGAGCGGAGAGGAAACAAATAAAATAACAAGGAGACGAAAAGAAGAAAGAAGGGGAAGGAGAGGAAGATGAGGAAGTGTAAGAGGAAGTAGGAAGATGAAAGAAGCTGTTGAGTCAGCGATAAAAAGCACTAAGAAGAAGAAGAAGAAGCAGATGAAGATGTCTTTGCAAATGATAGCAATATAATCCCGCTACTACTCGACCACTGAGAAATATATATATATATATATATATATATATATATATATATATATATATATTCGCTAATAATTATCGTTGCGTTGTGGTTGTATCTCTCGAAATTCAAGCATCGTCTCACTTTTCGTAAGAATATACGGACGATGATGATGACGGTGTAACAACGGTGCTCCTGCTGGCGTCTTCTGTTTACCCTCGCCCGTCTTCTCTGTTTGCCCGACGACCCCCGTACATCTCCGCAACTTGTTGATTCATCGTCGGATCTTTCCCTTCTTAAGCAGTTCCCGAGCCCCGCTGCGCCGCTGTCGCCCACTGACTCACTCACTCACTTACTCTTGCTACTTCGCCGGTTGATATAGTATCCGTTGAAGCGGCTGCCCGATGGTATTGACTAACAATGGGACCGGGTGGATGAGGAGGTCTTCTTGCACAAGCGCTCAGGTTGTTTCAAATCGTAATAGCCTTTCGTTCATTTGTCGCCGTCTGAGAGAGAGAGAGAGCGAGAGAGAGACAGAGTGAGAGAGACAGACAGACAGACAGACAGGCAGAGACAGAGACAGAGAGAGACAGAGACAGAGACAGAAACAGACAGACAGAGAGACAGAGAGAGACAGAGAGAGACAGAGAGAGACAGAGAGAGAAACAGAGAGAGACAGAGAGAGAGAGAGACAGAGAGAGACAGAGACAGACAGACAGGCAGAGACAGAGACAGAGAGAGACAGAGACAGAGACAGAAACAGACAGACAGAGACACAGAGACAGAGAGAGAGAGACAGAGAGAGACAGACAGAGACAGACAGACAGAGACAGACAGACAGAGACAGACAGACAGAGACAGACAGACAGAGACAGACAGACAGAGACAGACAGACAGAGACAGAGAAAGAGACAGACTGAGACATTGAGAGACAGAGAGAGGCAAGAGCCCTTTTATCGCTCGGAAAGAACCGGAAACAAGAGTCGTTCTTGTTTTCACAGTCAATACTCACCACCGATCCGCTCCGGATTTCAGACCTGTCGTTGGCAGAAGTGGATGATTGACAGAAGGTCGGCAGGCATTATAAAACCACTGAGAATTATTATTGAACGAAAGAACAAGAACAAGACGAAGGAGGAGGAGGAGGAGAAAGAGGGAAGAAGAAATTGATGAAGAAGAAGGAGAAGAGGAGGAAGAAGATGAAGAAGGGAAAGAACAAGAAGAAGAATGAAGAGAAAAATAGAAGGAGAAGGAGGAAGAAGAAGAAGAAGAAGAAGAAGAAGAAGAAGAAGAAGAAGAAGAAGAGATAAGGAAGAATAAACAAGAGTTATAAATTCGCGGTGCTCTGTTGTTCAACCCAGTTATAATGCAGTGTAATGTAATGTAGCATTTGTATAGCGCCTGTTATATTTCTACTCAGAGACACTCCTGGCATTGGAGTCGCTTGATAAAGTAGTGAGAATGGATGAGTTCAAGGCATTCCAGAGGGAGGGGGTCCAGTCACTGCAAATGCTCGATGCTGAGTAAGAGCAGTGCGTGATCTGGAGACATAAACATTCTTCTGATCAGTGGAGCGGAGCAGGCAATGAGCAATGGAGGAGGGTGATTTGAAAAGCTCAGTAATCAATCAATCAATCAATCAATCAACTTCTATGGCGCCACTATCATAATGTACAGGGCATCAGCCGATGGCGCACCAAATCCAAATAGAATTAGAGCCAGGTCAATCCGGAAGATCAGTCAGAACAGCGGGGAGTAATCTAAGGGAGATAAGCCAAGTCAAACAGGTATGTTTTAAGACCAAATCTGAAAGACGATAAAGTGTTAGTTATACGAAGTAATATTGGTAATGAATTCCAGGACAACACACTGAGAAACAGCTAGAGCCAATGACTGTACGAGAATGAGGAACAGCAAATGAAATTCCTGTCGAATACCTTGTGGAATGATTAGTTGGTCGAAGGATAAGTAGCATCTTCAGATAATTGGGTTCGTTATATATATGTATATAGCATGGTCTTAAATACTAAAAGACACATTTATAATTAATTCGGTGCCTGGCTTAGTAATGCAAGAAAACGCCTGACCTCGACGTGCTGCAGAGACAGTAAAGGTCCGGTGGAATAAGGAGTTAAATGCAGCTACCACCTTAATGGTGAGATTGTCAATTGAAGGGCCCAGAGGATTAAGGAAGTAAATCCAGTTACCACATTAGTGTTGAGATTATCAGTTGAAGGGTCTGGTGAAATATGGAAATAAATGCAGTTACCCTTCTTATTGTTATTGATACTTAACCCCTTAACTGGGGATCCCGGATATATCCGTCCATTTTACACTGAGTTACAGTTAAACACACGGTTAATGGGGTTAAACCATTGGGGAGGGGGTCGGGTACAGTTACCTCTTTATTCCACTCAGCCATTCTACGTATATACCAGTTACTGGTTCTAGTCGTTGCTTTTGTGCTTAAAACTGTGGAACTTTTTCATTTCCTGCCTTCGACTGTTGTTGGTTTTTTTCTTGATCTTCGCCGAGTTAAAGCTGTCTTCTTCTTCGTCTTATAAACGTAACGATAAGAGGGGCTTCTTTCAGAGGAGCAAGCAGTTGACGGTCGATGGATAGATTGGCGCTCGTCAAGTTATCGTCAAAATGCCGAGTATTTCCTATTGACTTGCGTTCGTGGCTTTCAGTTGAGGATTTTTATTTGTACTTTCCTCGTTCCTTCCAACATCAAGTGCTTGGCGTCTCCAGACACGCACGCACACACACACACACACACACATGACACATATGCCAGGGGCATTCAAATGGCGAAACATGTTCAATTTAAGACGTTTTGAGAACATCCGACGTCCAGAAGAACTGAGAACTTAGACGAGTTTTTTTAAAGTTTTCAGTTAATTTCTCAGCAATATCGTTTGATTTAAACCGTCTGCCAAGAAAAAGTCAGTCTATCAGTGGCGTAACCAGGATTCCAAAAATTGGGGTCATCTCGACATTTTCGGGTAAAATAAAAGTGATGACGAGTAGGCAAACAGCGACCTGTCAAGCGTTTTCAATCAACTTCCGTGCATTCGAATAGGGGCGGGACCCTCTGGTTACGCCAATACAGTCTAGGCTGTTTTGGTCTGACCAGTGGCGTAGCATAAAGGGAGTTAGGGCTTAGACCCCACTTGGCTGTCAACGAAACATTTTTAATGTGTTTCCATACATTTTTTAAATTTTCGGACGCGGTTTTGGGGGTCAAAGCCCCCTTGGCTGCCGACCCTAAATAATTTATAAGTGTTTTAGAATGTAAAGGTGTAAGGTGACGACTTTTTTGCTTGTCAGCACATTTGCAAATGAAAAAAGAACAAGAAGAGGAAAGATGAGGATGACCTTCTTTTGCTTGTCAAGAATTTTCGAAGTTGGTTATGATCAAAACCAGCCCTCCCCTTCTGGAAATCCTGGCTACGCCCCTGGGTCGACTTCAGACGTCCAAGACTTAAATACCTTAAGGCGTTCGCGCGTCGCTTTGCAAATTGCAAATAAGAAAAGAGAGCATTTAAAAAAGAAATGCCGCTTAAATATTGCATGCGTCTGTTTGCGCCAGCTTCTTGACGTCGCGCCAAACTGACAGGTAGGCCTATGGTCGCATGGAAAAGAAACGCCAGCGTCATTCGTTCGTTCGGCCCGGAGATTGCCTGCTTGACACTGACGTTTGCGTTGACAAGACCGTTCCAGCGTCAAGCGTCTCTCAGGTGTTCACCGCTGTACTGTATACATTGCGCGGTGCCTGGACGAGACACAAGAAAGAAGGACATGCGAAATGCGTGTCTTCTTCCAGTGTCAGTTGCAGTGGCGTGGCCAGAGGGGGGGAGTTTGGGGACCAACCCCCACTTGGTTGCCCAACCAACATTTCTTATTGCGTATTATTATTCTTTGGGTGGAGGGGTGATAAAATTGGGTTTAAGGTAGCAAAGAAAAAGATCAATATAGTGATAGAGGTGCTGTCTGCGCGCTCACATAGCTACTGTATATAGCTAACTTCAAAAGTCAAAGTCCTTCCCCGAGCGTCACGGGCTCATAGGGCGGCGCTGATCTCCGTTTCTATAGCCCTCAGCCAGGCGTGCAATGCCACGGATACGGGGCTAGTGTATCGCATAGCGTACCTGTTTGACTTATCGCAGAGATTTTACCACTGCTCCTCATTTTACCACCGCGAAGAAGACTGAGCCGACCCTTAAGGGCTCCTGCGGGACTCGAACCCGCGACCTCCTGCTCCATCGTCCAACGTTGTTACCACTCTGCTAACTTCCCGCTCATATAGCTAACTTAATCGAGTAAAATAATAGGCGACTACCTTTTTTGCTTGTCAAGATTTTTCGAAGTTGGAAATGGTCGTTCGTAACGCCACCGGTCAGCTGTCTTCGTTATCTTGATGTCTTGTCTCTTTTCGACTTCTTCGCCCTTCGTTCACTCAGACCAGTTCTTCGCCGTCGCTTCCTTCCGCTGTTTCGTGACTTGTCTCGGGATTGGCCTTCTGTTTCCGTCGTCCAGATGCTGCTGCACGAGACGAGACAGGTTTTGAGTCGCCTTTTGAAGATCCGCGTCCTGGAAAACGAAGAAAGGAAGAAGAAGATGAAGGTGAAGGAGGGAAAAAACTCCTATACTAAAGGTTTTCTTTTCTGACTGAAGGATTAAGAATTAAGAGGAGTGGCGGAGGAAGGTGAGGAGCAGAATCTCGGGAAGAGGAGAGGAAGGAATAGGACAAGTAGGATAAAAGAGGAATCTCTCTCTCTCTTTCTCTCTCTTTCTCAGTCTCTCGTCCTTTCTATCTGTCTGTTTGTCTATCTGCCTGTATCTCTATATGTTTCTATCTGCCTCTGTCTGCGTCTGTCTTTGTCTGTCTGTCTCTGTCTGTCATCCTTTTCTTCTCTGTCTTATCTCTCTCTCTCTCTCTCTCTCTCTCTCTCTCTCTCTCTCTCTCTCTCTCTGCTACTAAATGGCAGCAATTTTATTCAAAGAAGATATCGCCTTTCAAAGAAAATAAGAGCTAACCAAAGGGAAAAGACTTTGGGACGTAAGTAAGTAAATGCTGTTTTATGTACGTTAAATTCTGTTTGCTTCTCTCTCACTTTGCCTGTACGTTAAAAGTTAGGCTTTAACGTCACCTCCACAGATGTCTGTCTGTCTGTTTGTCTGTTTGTCTGTCTGTCTGTCTGTATCTACGACTGTCTTCTGCTACTGTTTCATTTGACCAATCGGATTGCTGACATTGAGGTCGGGTTAAAGGTCGATATCGTGTCTTAGGTCGTTAGGTTTGGAAAAGGAAAAAACCGCATTCGCATTCTTTCAACGGGAAGAAGATCACGCGATTGCCTGACATTGTGGCCAAGATTAATGTATTGGTGTTATTTTCTGGTTTCTCGAAACTTCGATTTAAATTCTCAAAAGAAAATGGTTAGGACTCCTACAATACGAATTTCGTGCCCGAAACTTTCTTCACGGAAGGTCTTGTCACGACCCGGTCACGAGTTTGTTGACCCTTAGGTCTTCCTGACAGGAAAATGGGCGTCAGGATCACGAAGATTTACTTCACGAGCTATAGACCTACGTAGAAGTCCTATTGAGCATGCTATTCTGTATACGCTGTGTATTGAGTCAGTGCGGCTCCACCGGGGCCAAGGGGGTGCCATTGAGTGCCTGGCATCCCAAGTGGCCCCCCCAATTGGGACCCTATACTTAATGCCCCATACGTTAAACAACAAATGGTTGGCCCCCCATGATTAGAAGTTGCCATCCCAACGCCCCCCCACTTGCCAAATCCTGTATTGAGTACAATGTACTATTCTCTGGTAATGGAAAGATGTCGTTAATGTGTCTCCATACAAGTGGCGCTGACATAAATTTTCCGGGGGGGGGGGCCTAAAGCATAATGGTCACGGTTAATATTGTTTTCAACTGTGGCGTAGCCGAGGAGGGTTTGTGGGTTAAATCCCCTCTTGGCTGCCGACGAAAAAATGTTCTTATGTGTTTTCATACATTTTTTAAATTTTCGGACGCGATTTTGGGGTCAAACCCCTCCCCTTGGCTGGCTGCCGACCCAAAATTTCTAAGGGCTATAGAATGTAAAGGTGTAAGGTCTTCTTCTTCCTCTCGTAGTCCCGTTAGGAACCGTTGAGACCAGCAGCGTTGTTCATGATTTGACGCCATAGAATACGGTCTTGAGCCACGTGTACCGCGTCTCCAATGCACATCCGCGTCCATTCGGTGATGTCATCTCTCCATCTTCTTCTGGGTCGACCTTGTGCTCGGTGTCCCTCCATTGCGCCTTCCATGCAGACCTTTATTATTCTTTTATCCTCCATTCTTGCAATATGCCCAAACATCTGCAGCTTTCTTCTTTTGATTGTGGTGATGATATCTTGCGCTGCTCCTATTCGTCGTCTTACTTCTTCGTTGGTAATCCTCTGCTCCCACCATATGTTAAGAATGCGTCTGTAGCATCGCATTTCAAATTTACGGTCTTCGGATTTTAAGGTCCAGGTTTCTGCTCCGTATAATAGAACTGAGAACACGCACGTGTTGAGTAGTTGCAGTTTGATTTTTGGTAGAGAGTCCTCCGTTCCGCCAGGTGCCTAAGGCCCCGGCTTGCCAGGCCTATTCTTCGTCGTATTTCCGGGCTACAGTCTCCATCTGCACAGAGCAGGCTGCCAAGGTAAACAAATTCCCTACCCACTCTATTTCCTGACCCCTACTTTAATCGTCATGGTTCTTGCCCCTTTCCCCTACTGCCATTATTTTGGTCTTGTTGACGTTGATTGCCAGGCCCAGTTTGCTTCCAGAAAGTGTGTCCAACATGTTTTGTAGCTCTTCTGGTTGAAATGCCAGGAGGTCCACATCATCAAATATCGCAGATCTTTGATTTTGATACCATTAACGGTGACTCCTCCATCTTCTGTTTCTTCCATCTTTTCCATTGCTTCTAACAATGTTAGGAACAGCAGAGGTGATAGGGGTCTCCTGCCTTGAGCCTATTGTTGTTTTTAAACCAGTCTCCGATCTTTCCCTTATAGCGCACCGTGACCATTGCTGTCTCGTATAGATTGCGCAGGACTCTTAGTAGTTTGCCTTTGAATTTCAAGAATTACCCACAGCCCGTCATGCCACACTGAGTCAAAGGCTTTTTGTAGTCTATGAAACAGTTGTATATGCATTTTCCAAATTCCTGTGCTTGTTCCGTTAACAGTCGTAATGCCAACACTTGTTGTATTGTGCTTCTTTCCTCTCTGAACCCTCCCTGCTCTTCGGATAGTCCTGTTTCCAGCTTGCCTTCAGTCTTTGAAGGATAATGGACAGGAGGACTTTGCTGGGGGTGGGATAAGAGGGAAATTGATCGGTAGTTTGAGCATTCTTTTGTATTGCCCTTTTTGGTATCATGATCATTATTGACTTTGTCCAGTCTTCCGGCCATCTCTCTTTCTCCCATACTATGCTGCATGCTCGCCAAAGGTCTTCTCCTCCATTTTTAGTAGTTCTGATGCAATCCCATCTTGCCCTGGGCTTTTATTGTTCTTCAGTTTTTCTATTGCCGCCTCTACTTCCGATTTAAGTATCGGGTCATCACAGTCTTCTCCGGATGGCCAGATCTTTCTTTTATGTTTTCCAAAAATTTTACGTCCTCTTCCATCATAAGTATAAAGTTTTTGATTATATTCTGTCCACCTTGTCCTTATATCCTCTTCCTTGGTCAGTGGAATCCCTTCTGTGCTATTTATGGTGCTGGCTGTGCTTTTCCAGTTCCTGTTAATTTCCTTATTAGTTGGAAGGCCACCTTTGGATTGGAGTGTACCAATGTCTTTACTCGCATGTTTCTTTTATCCAGTTCCGCTTATCCCTTCGCGCATTCCTCTTTATATTGTGACATAATGCTCTATAGCTTTCCATTTCCTGTGAGCTGTGCTTGTGCCCTTTCATTCTGCATCTTTCTTCAACTAGTTTCATGGTATTTGCACTAATCCATGGTTTGTTTGGTGTCTTTTTGATTCCTAGTGTGTCTTTGGCGGCTTTATGCACTGCTATTTTTATCTTCTTGGGTTGTGTTCCGTCAGTGATCTAGATATCGCCTCCTTGAATTTCCAATTTATCTCTGGTTGCTTTAGCTTTTCCATGTCATATCTTCTTCTTGACTGTCCATCTATTCGTCTTGCAGGCTTGAGACCGCATTGCAGGTTACACATCACCAGTTGGTGATCTGACCCGACGTCTGCTCCTGGGTAACTTCTGCACCTATGAATGTCCTCAGTGTTCCTGGCATCAATCATTACATAGTCGATTAGGTTCTTTGTGTAAGGTGACGACCTGTTTTTGCTTGTCAAGATTTTTCGAAGTTGGTTACAATCAAAACCAACCTCCTTCCGGAAATCCTGGCCACGCCACTGTTTTTCAGGATAAGTTAAAGAGATTTTCTAAGCTAAATAGATTTGCGAATGTTCCTTTTCTATTCAAGTCAATGTTACTCGTGTCTTCATTATTAAAACGGATAATTAACTCATGCAGGGTTGGAGTTGCCGAGGGGGTGGGGGTTTGAACCCCCCAGCTAACTTTGCAACCCTCCCAAAAATCGCATATCGGGTACATACAGTTCTCTGTCATTCATTGAATTTCAGTCCTCAAGCCCCCCTCCCAGCTCAAATTTCATAACTCCAACACTGATGAACTAATGATGAATGCTCAACTGCGCATTATCATCTTCTAAGTCTAGTCTTAAGTCTGTTTGGCGTGGCCTATCCGCCTTGGATTATCCCCCCCTCCTCCTCCTCCTCCTCCTCCTTCCCGCTGATCTCTGACTGACCTCTCCGGCTTGACCTGTCTCTAATTCGGATTTGGTGCGCCATCGGCTGATGTCCTGGGCACTATGATAGTGGCGCCATAGAAGTTGATTGATTGATCGCGTAGTGTAAAAGAAGACAGCCATTTCGACTTATCAATATTTCATCACTTAACTGCGCCATCAGGTGGCACAAATTGTGATCAGTTGCCAACGGATATTCGATTGTGCATTGTATATTATATTGTTATATTCTTTCTCATTTGCATCCATTAAATCTGCTATTCTGTCGACTCGATTCTATATCAAGGATTGGCATGGAATCATAAATGACGTCTAATAGTACTGTAATTACTATAGGATGTATGGACTATTCATAATTACGATAGATTGCTTGCTTGATTGTTGTTTTAAACTACGTTGGATATTGGTGATGGTCGTTTGCTGCACTTGGAGCATGCTGTTTTGGTCTTTAGAAATGCAGTGGAGTGGGGGGAGGGTGAGTGGCGGTGGAGTTGTGGGTGGTTCGGACCATTTCCACACGAAAATGTTTTCCCTCTCGTGAATGATGGTATATGGCATAGCTAAATACCAAGATTATCTGACGTTACTTCGATGGGAAGGCCATAAATCTTTCTGCAAATTGAATAATAATTAATAATAAACAATAATTATGCACTTTTTTATAGCGCCATATATAACACTCTAGGGATACCAATCGATGATAGTACTTCAAATCCATCAGCAAAAAATACCGGTTCATTCCAGGAATCAGTGTCAGTGATAAAGCGAGGCGTAGTAGCTATGGAGGAGATGCTAATTTAAGATATGGGTTTCTAGTCCAGATCGGAAAATACTCAATTCTTTTAACATCGAGAATTATGCAACACGGTAAGCAAGTAAGCAAAATCTTGTGAATTCATATAGCGCCTTCGAGAGTGGACGCGCAGTAGCCGCCTTTTCTTAGGCGCTCGATGTAAAGGTGAATGTCACCTTTGGTCCTGTTTGTTTGCTTTATTTCACCCTCTAGAGACTGACAGACGATGCTGCTGACGGGATACAGGCAGTGGCGGCTCCACCGGGGGGGTCGGAGGAGCCCGTGCCCCCTATTGAGTGCCTAGCACCCCAGTGGCCCCCTGTTGGGACCCTATACTTAATACTACTTACCTAACAACAAATGGTTGCCCCCCTCATGATTAGAAGTTGCCACCCGAACGGCCCCCCACTTTCCAAATCCTGGAGCCGCCACTGGATACAGGTGACACGCCGTCATTTTAATATCCTGTGTAGCTGGCGCACCTGTTCATCAGGTCGGTCAGACGTTGTTCTGCTTGATATAATTATTGGACGGAAACCTTTGGATTTGTGCATTCTGTTCCTATTATGCATCGTTATTGTCAAAAGAGTCTCTCTTGGGGGCGAAGCGATAGCAGAGATGTCCATGGGTACATTTCTAAGAACCCAATCCAACCCAACGCATCAAATCTCCAACCCAGCTCAATCCAACCCACGCCGATAATAGGTTTACTTGACCCAACCCAACCCACTGTAATTAACTAATAATAATAATAATAATAATAATAATAATAATAATAATAATAATAATAATAATAATAATAATAATAATAATAATAATAATAATAATAATAATAATAATAACAACAACAACAATAATAATAATACATTACAGTTTCTTAAACAATATGACGTATTTTCTGACCCAACCCACCATTAATATGGAAAAGTCTGACCCAACCCAACCCAACCCAACTCATGGACATCTCTGAGCGATAGGCGAAGTATTGCAAAATTGCCGTCTAAATTGCCTACTTGGCGTCCACAGACCTCGAGCAGTACTGTAGATAGAGAGCCCGTGCAATCTAAAGATGCGTCTAGAAATTTCGCGTGTCTGAAAGCCTTTTTATCAGCATTGGGTAAACACACGTGAAGATACTTGGATAACCTCGTAAATTATGGATGTCCTTATCGCCGACGTTTTAGGGCCTACTTGGCAGTGGCGACTCCGGGATTTGACAAACGGGGGTACGGGGGCGTTGGAGTGGCAACTTCTAAGCGTGGGGGCCAACTATTTTTTCCTAAAGCTGGGCTCGTCTCTAGTTGCTTTGGGTTGCGAAAGCAGTAGGGTTATTTTACCAACCCAACACCAGGGGCGTAGCGAGGGGGTATATTGGTATATATACCCCCAAAATCAGGCTACCTTAAAGTTTTCATGTGCTTTTTTAAATTGTCAACGTTTTTGAGATTTCCACTCCCCACCCCCCAATCACATTATGCCCCATCCCAAATCAAATTCTTGGCTACGCCCTGTCCAACACAACCCATCGTAATGCATTGCAATTTCTTCCATCGTGACTTTTCTGACCCAATCCAACCCAACCCATGGATGGAGAGCGCATAAAATAAGCAGCCAATTTACTGTACTACTTTCCAAAGCGCTATATAAAATTTATGAGATTTTACTTACTTACTTATGTTCTAGTCTGCTCCCACGTGACCACGCCGATTACACTAGATATATTTTAAATCGATTCAATCATCAAAAAGATTTTTCTCGTTTTAATTCGATATCGTATCAGGATATAGGAAAACTTCTGCGGCAGTTATTTCCTTCTTCGGATTCACGAGCATTCAGTAGACGATGATGCGAGATGTTCAGCAAGCGCTCGTGAAAAGAAAAATCAAAAAGAAAGGTCGAATGTCGCAAGATCAACGCAAAGGTGAATGCCTGTCTTATCTGAGACTGTCACTCTAAACATAATAGCCGCT
Source organism: Metaphire vulgaris (assembly GCA_018105865.1). Classification (NCBI taxonomy): domain Eukaryota; kingdom Metazoa; phylum Annelida; class Clitellata; order Crassiclitellata; family Megascolecidae; genus Metaphire; species Metaphire vulgaris. Next base: position 9,342,722 of record CM030871.1, read on the forward strand.
CCAAACAGGTTTCTACCGAACACTTTATACGTTTTCGATTTCCCCAAGAGAAACATCAATATATATATATATATATATATATATATATATATATCAATCAATAATTATATATATGTGTATATATCAATAATTATATATATGTGTATATATCAACCAGGTGTAAAGTTGCATGCTTTGGTGTAACCTCGGGAAAACTTGGTGTAAATTAACATTTTGAAGGCAGATATTGTATAAAAGTTGACACCATGCTTTGGTGTAAATTCGGGAAAACTTGGTTTAAGTTTTCCCCAAATTGTTTTAAAAACGTTTTCAATATACAAAAGTACAAAGCAAATAACATAACAAAGCAAAGAAAGTTTTGCGCTATTTAGACTATTTATTATCAACGTCTTTCGCCAGGGCTTGTCTCAACGTGGGTAATTATCATATAATGCTTATTTATTATTGATTATTAATTTTCACTGCTATTTTCTGATTTTCAATACGAACATTTAATTTAATCGTAACGTTAACAAAAGCCTTTGCTTCAGTGTTTGGACATGATTAAATGGTTGATTTACACGTAAATTCATCGTAATCAACAACTGTCAAAGGCAGATATTTATAAACGGCGGCAAAATCTAAAAGAACACGTTTGCGTTAGACTGTTTATTAACTCTACAGGGCTGTCTGTCAATATAATGATGTATACACCTTTCAATACGAACGTAAATTTTCATAACAAAAGCCTTTGCCGTTTGGACATGATTAAATGGTTGATTGCATTTCAACAATTGTTTTGAACAGTGGCGAGTTTGGAGGGTTAATCCCCTTCCGTCAACGAAAATTTTTGTACAGCCTTTCCATGCATTTTTCATTTTTGGCGAGGTTGACTACCGATCGAAAAAATTTCTAAGTGATATAGAAAATAGAAAAATTAGAAAGAATTCGAAGGTGACGACCTTTTTTGCTTGTCAGCTCCTAAAAAAAGAAAAATAAGAAAATTTTGCAAAGTTTGGTCACGATCGAAACCAACACAACTCTTCTGGAAATCCTGGCTACGCCACTGAATATTTATGATATATATATACAATATACACACATAGGCCTGTTTATATGTATATATATACAGTGTATATTGTTAATATTCGTCAATGGATATTTTCTTCGATGATTGTTTAGATTTGATTTTTTTGTAGGGGTGACATATTCGATTATTTTCTGTCATTTCGTGCTATTTAAATATAAGGGACATTGGTAAATCAAAGTGCAGCGTTGAAAAGGGTGCGTTGAAAATGCAGTACAAAAAATGACGGACAATCAGAATATCAATCACTGAAAAATGACGGATTGGAAAATGACGGACAATCAAACTGTCAATCACGCGAATATGACGGACTGGAAAATGACAAACTAGCAGGGGTTGCGTATGCAGGACTGTAAAATGGCACACTGGAAAATGACGGAATGGAAAATGCAGGACTAGATAATGACTGACTATACAATGAAAAACTATAACATAGGGGACGTGGATCGAAAGGCTTGCGTGCCATTGCGATCTTATAGCTATCAATGCATAATTAATTGTACAATCATGATCATCATTATACTTATAAAGGCAATAGTTACAAACAAACACAAATAAACGTTCCTCGTTGGCATGCCAATGGGGCTACAGTTTCTTCGAAGGACCGCTTCTAAAGAACTCTGCACCGGACTTCTTCACGACAGCAAAGTTCTTTTACCATCCAAGTGGATCTTTTAAACATCGTCACCTTCTGACCTTCATTGACATGTCAGCGTTGTCAAAGCGCTTTTGATTTTGGATTTTAAACCATGCGTACAGCGCTATATAAATTGTCCTGGAATAATAATAATAATAATAATAATAATAATAATAATAATAATAATAATAATAATAATAATAATAATAATAATAATAATAATAATAATAATAATAATAATAATAATAATAATAATAATGTAGGTCTACTTCAGGCACACGTAGTTACAAACGTACGTCAAGCTACACCAAGCAAGTAAATAAAAGAGTCGATCTACAGAAATACATTAATCACGCAGTCTCCACAAAGCATGTTTAAAAATTCAAATGACGGAAGTAACACAAGGAACCCAACGTTCATAAAAATGCGTCTTCAATGGAAAGTGATCGTCTAAACGGATTAGCCTTGATGTATATCCATGTATATCCATAGCAACGTTAAGCTGCGAAGGTAAAACGCAGGTTTAGAGAAAGTAATGGCAACCTACTCTAGATTAATGGCGTAAGCCACCTGCGTCGCTGCTTGCCTAGTACCAGAGATCAGAGCCGGAAATCCTACGCTCGCTCGAGTACGGGACTACCTTTTTCTATCCACAAAGATATGGACATATCCATAGACAATGTCGTCGACAAATTCGCTTCCAGCAATAGTAAACTCCATTTTGCACTGGTCGTTTTATCTAAAGGATCAGCATGGTTGGATTCAAGCCAGTGTTTAATCTAGGCCGTTTCCGGGGAGAAATTGCCCTTCTCCTCCCGGAAATTTCAAATTCCCCCCGGAAATTTTGGAATACTACATGGACTAACAGCGGCCCCTAGCAGAATCCCCTCCCCGGCTTTGTCAGTTCCCCCGGCTTTTTCAGTTTCCCCGCCGGAGTCCAGGAGTCTAGATTAAACACTGGTTCAAGCCCCGTTAGCGCCCCTACTGGCTTCCGCACGGGGGCCATGGCGGGCAGTAATGCCTCCTAAGCCACTTTAAATCACGCTGAGCTTTTTATCTTCAACGTGAAGGACACGAGATAATGAAGGCATGATGTGGTCGATTAAATACAATCCAGAATCAATATTAAAATAAAATAGAATTATACATCAGCTGACGATAATATGTCCAACGTTATCAAAGACAAATAACAAGATTACCTGCATCAATAATTGATATGCTTTATCTAGCGTCTGTTCTTCGTAGTTGTGCAGAATCGTTTTTTCGGTAGCCACTTGAGGTTGCCTAGAACGGTTATAATTCTTTCTTACCGTTCTTTGTTCTTGTTCTTTACCGGAAAGAAGAAAATGACAGTTTCCCCCCAGCGAAGTACTGGGCCCGCTGAGTATTCGTTTTGCTTCGCGACAGTCTCAGCCGTGCTTTCGTTTGGTTTGAACCATCGTCTCGAGAAAAACTTTCGCCGTCCAGCAGAATTCCGGACGAATGGCCCGGACGGTCCAGTGGGGGAGCCGAGGAAGGGGCAGGCGGCGCAAACGCCCGACCGACCGACCGACCGACCGCAGAGATAGCGTCCAAAGCCCGATGGCAGCTGCGTGCGCCGACCGAACGACGCCCGTCCTAAGGGCGACCGCAGTGGAATGGATACAAGGAAAGAATAGCATCATCAGACAACCCCTCATCACTCTTCATGAGTGACTGCAGGTCTAACTCCAAAGAGAGCCTCTCTCTCTCTCTCTCTCTCTCTCTCTCTCTCTCTCTCTCTCTCTCTCTCTCTCTCTCTCACTTTCTCTGTCTCACTTTCTCTGTCTCTCTGTCTCTCTGTCTCTCTGTCTCTCTGTCTCTCTGTCTCTGTCTCTCTCTCTCTCTCTCTCTCTCTCTCTCTCTCTCTCTCTCTCTCTCTCTCTCCATCTCTCTCTCCATCTCTCTCTGACTTTCTCTGTCTCTGTCTCTCTCTGTCTCTGTCTCTCTCTGCCTATCTGTCTCTGTCTTTGTCTCTCTCTCTCATTCACTCACTCTCTATCTCAGTCTCTGTCTCTGTCTCTGTCTGCCTCTTTCCCTGTCTCTGTCTTTGTCTCTGTCTCTGTCTCCCTCCTTCTTTTTCTCTCGGCGAAATATCTCAAGGCTGGTGTACGCAAGGATGTCCTCGTGTGGGTCAGAGCAGAGATGGCAACGGGTCACTCGAAATGACCCACAACCCACCTGACCCACAGAACACTTGACCCATGAATCATAGGTCATAGGTAATTGGCAATTAAGATCAATATCTATTTCCAGTTTTTATTTTAAAAATATTTGCCGGTACGCAATCCTACGGAGTAAGTTGCCCAATACGCCGTTAGCCCGTTTTAACCCCTTAACTGTGTATTTAGCTGTAACTCAATGTAAAATGGACAGATATATCCGGGATCCCCAGTTAAGGGGTTAATCAATACTAAATTAGCAGTGCATTTTCAGTGGGAAGGCACGGGAACGGCGTTCCCACACCTTTTTGCCAGATTCGTTTATATCGATACGCAATAATGCGTGTTTTCCTTACAATCGGTTCTTTTTTCAGTGGCGACGCACGGGAACAGCGTAAATTACAGTTTAAAAACATAGAGATACATTGTCATCATCATCATCATCATCATCATCATCACCACCATCATCATCATCATCATCATCATAGTTGCCTTCTGCCAGCTCATTAGCGGCAATAGCTAGACACAAAACTTTTCCATTTATCTTTTTCCGTTGTTAATCTCATTCCATCTATTATTATCATTTGATATCTTTCAAGGTCTTCTTTGATGTTATCTATCCACTTTTTCCTGGGTCTTCCTCTTCCTCTTTTGCCTTCTTTGTATGTGTAGAGTGCTTTATATCGGAGTCTGTTGCTTTTCATTCGATTTACGTGTCCATACTATCTAAGTCTTTTTGTTCTGATTTTATCTATTATTGTCTCTTTCATTCCCAGTCTTTTCCTGATGTCTTCATTTCTTATTCTTTGTAATCTTCTTATTCCCAATATCTTTCTCAAACAACTCATTTCTGCCACCAACAGTCTGTTTTCATCTGCTACATTGTAGGCCTATATAAATAGCATACCAAGTACTCTTATTCTGCTTATTATTATTATTATTATTATTATTATTATTATTATTATTATTATTATTATTATTATTATTATTATTATTATTATTATTATTATTATTATTATTATACGAACATTTCTATAGCGCAAATATTCGCAAAGCAGCAAATGCGCTAATGTCAGTTGCGAACCGAATCAAACAAACAAGAATGTCTATGGTATGCTTCTTACGACAAAACAGATGTGAAATGAGTTCCCAAACCTTTCTTCCTAGAAAAAGCACCTCTCAATAGTAATCAATACACAAATTAGTAATCAATAATCGATAGTAATCGATACTCAATAGTCATTAATGATTCATTAGAGTCTATTTAATTAGCAATACCCAAGAAAACTCGAAATTTGCTTAATGCTTTAACCGCATTAGGTCTATGCGTGTAATTTTCATCTACAAAAACAAAACGAGGTTCGAACGTCGACTTAATTGTCGTAAAATCTACAGAAAGCGACAAATTTCAAACAAATTGTCATCGCCAACGACTTCGCAACGTCGCTCTTTACTGTTTAGGTGGTTGGCTGGTATTATTATAAGGCTCGCAGGGCATATGGATCGTTTGCCTTGCAGTGGCGTAGCCAGGATTTCCCGAAGGGGGTTATGGCCATTCCCAACTCAACTTCGAAAAATCCTGACAAGCAAAAAAGGTCTTCACCTATTATTTTGCTCGATTAAATTAGTTATATAGCTATACATCCATATGAACGCATACAACCATATTGATATTTTGCTTCTTTTTCTGTTTTGATACCTTAAACCCCATTTTGGTGTCCCTCCACCTACAGAAAAATAATATATATACGAAATAAGAAAAATTGGTCGGGCAACCAAGGGGGTTTTAACCCCCCCCCCCCCATTGTCTAAGCCAGCGGTTTTCAACCTGTGGGTCGCGACCCCCACAGGGGTCGAATGACGATATGCCAGGGGTCGCCCGAGACCTTCAGAAATATAGGGTTGTCTCTTTTATTGTTACTGCACAAAATTTACTCATTGGTAGTTACTAGTTGTTTTACTATAATTGTCATTCATGAGGATAGACATTGGAGACAATTGAATAATAATGATTTCGGACATTTTAATTATTCTTTTTTAGCAGTTTACACTATGGACGAAAATAACTTTTCGGTTGGGGGTCGCCACATCATGGGGAATTGAATTAAAAGGGTTGCGGCACTATAAAGGTTGAGAGCCGCTGGTCTACGCCAATGGTGACATTGGTGATTTGTGTCTGTTACACACGACATCCGTGGCTATCGAATGCAGTAATGGCATTTTAGATGGAAATGTCTACACAAGAATACGATTTTCTGGACATGAATCGCGAGTGATTCGGCCATCAGGCGTATGCTAATCGTCCATCGCGCTGACTTCTCGCATATCTCGCCGATGAAACGTCAAGATCTGTCGAACAGATAAAATCCCGTACGCGATAAAATCATAAAAGCATAAGATAGGGATAATAATAATAATGTTTCCTATAAAACCTGTACAACTGGCTAATGGAATTCCGGTCGGTAAATTTCATCGCAGAAATGCACTCCAAGTATAGACGTTTGACGACAGCCGTTACCAGCACCCATGGCTCGGGTTCGAGAGACGGTAAAATGCTTTTTCCACCGGATAAACCGGAAGAGGACTTAACCGACTGAAAATGGACTCCCGAATGGAGTGAACACAGTGGCGTCTTATCAAATATAGAAGGATCCCCGAATCGACGAATGCGGAAAAGACAAGAGCGGTGCGCATCAGATAAAGAAGGATCCCTCCTCGTCACCGCCCCCGATTCAAAGCCCGAATGATCCCCATACGTCTGCGGGTTCGATGTCGTCTGGTCATTTGCGGGGAAATGACACAGACGATGCTTCGCTAAATGGTCGTTCGGTCTGTTTCACTTACGATGCTAATCCATCGGAGATCAGGTGCTCTTCTTCTGTGTTTGTTCTCGTTTGTTTGTTTGCGGCGGCAGTGTCCCATTGAATGTCTCTGCCAAGACGATTGCGTTCTTGGCAGTTGAATTGTCTGTTAATGCCAGGGTATGTCAATCAGTGGCGGCTCCACGTGATCTTGAAATAATGGAAATACCATATTGCAAAAGCTGTTGAAAAACGCAATAAAATAAAAAACGTAAAAATAAAAAAACGTAAAAAACGCGTTTTTTGTTGGAGAGAGAAAAAAACGAAAAAAAAACGTTTGCAACATCTGCATCCATCCATCCATCCATCCATCCACACATCCATGCATCCAGCCATCCGTACCATCTGTCCGTCCATCCATCCATCCATCCATCAGTTCAGCAAGTTACCCGTTCAGCTAGCGAACCAGTAGATCAGTCCCAGGTCCGTTCATAGGATGTCTGACGCCCATTCCATCGATACATCTCAAGCAACAAGATGTTCTACTTCTAAGATAAATGCAAACATCAATACAGAACGACGCAGACACACAAGTAAACAGACGGACGAATGTACGACATTCAGAACGAGAGGAAAACAGAAACGAAGAATATAATTAATTAATCGCAGAGAAATGGAAATGAGAAAATCGGCGAATTTCGTCGGGGAAAACGAACCCTGGCGACCGACCGAACAACTAACAACACACTTTTCCAACTGGTCAGACCTGACAGCAGCAGACATCGTCCAGAGGGCAATTAGTCTTAGGAGTCCTTGACTAGACGCACCAGCGGGACCCGCCACACTTTGCAAGCAGTATTGAGTCCTTGTTTCTTTGAGATAAAGTGAAAGACACAGACAGACAGACAGACAGACAGACAGACAGACAGAAAGAAAGATAGATAGATAGATAGACAGATAGATAGATAGATAGATAGATAGATAGATAGATAGATAGATAGATAGATAGATAGATAGATAGATAGATAGATAGATAGATAGATAGATAGATAGATAGATAGATAGATAGATAGATAGATAGATAGATAGATAGATAGATAGATAGATAGATAGATAGATAGATAGATAGATAGATAGATAGATAGATAGAGACAGACAGACAGGCAGACAGACACAGGGTTTAATCTAGGCCGTTTGGGGGGGAAATTGTCCTTTTCCCCCGGAAATTTCAAATTCCCTCCTGGAAATTTTGGCATACTACATCAACTAACAGCAGCCCCCTATCTGACTTCCACCCGGCCTTGTCAGTTCCCTTTTAGAGTCCAGAGTCTAGATTAAACACTGGACAGACAGACAGAAAGACGGATAGAAAGACTGACAGACTATTAGTGGAAAGTAAATGTGATCCTATCTGAACAATGTCCTATGTAATCGAATGCGTCATGTCTCGTGTAATCGGACTTCTAAGTCGTCTGCTCGGACTCGTCGCATGACGTCACGTCGACTGACAGCCGAAGAGTGCGTCCGGGGACCCCGGATCACGTGACTGATTACGATCCACGGTTCAATTCAACGGATGCTAACGAAGCAACACGAGGCGCGCGTGTGTCGCCTGGTTTTCTGGCGGTCAATCTCCGCAGAGAATTATGACGTCTGTCGCCGAGGACCGATGGGCCAGCGTGCTGGTTCGGCGTCGCCTGCCAATTAGCCGTCCAGATGGGAATCTCTGAAATATTAGTGCTGCTTCTGCTGAAGACAACATCTTCGCTGCGACCGAGATTCGAAATATCAGGAGACGAACTTTAAAAGGCTATCAGTCATTCACACCAGAAAACATAGACATCCAAAATTATAAATATCATTTTCATAATAGGCCTAATAATAATAATAATAATAATAATAATAATAATAATAATAATAATAATAATAATAATTATTATTATTATTATTAGTAGTAGTAGTAGCAGTAGTAGTAGTAGTAGTAGTAGTAGTAGTAGTAGTAGTAGTAGTAGTAGTAGTAGTAGTAGTAGTAGTAGTAGTAGTAGTAGTAGTAGTAGTAGTAGTAGTAGTAGTAGTAGTAGTAGTAGTAGTAGTAGTAGTAGTAGTAGTAGTAGTAGTAGTAGCAGTAGTAGTAATTTCAACCAAGGCTCTTATTATTATTATCAATTATTAACGCATCCAGGAAATAAGATTACAGACGAAACTCTTTCGAAACTCATCTGCAATTCCTATAAACAACGAGAAAGTCATTGGCATGCGAACACACACACACACACACATTGACCATTGACCACCACCTACTTGACCCGAGTCCCCATACGTTGTGTTCACTTCTGACCCGTTTGATGGACACAGGAGGTCGCTCTTTGACCGCGAAATCACCTCAATCGAAGCGTCACTTGATTGGAATATTATGCCGCCGGTGCTCATGGAAACCAGTTCTATGGCAACCGTCGTCATGGAAACGGTGGCGACGGTGCCAACGGAGACTGTTTAGTGGACGCGGTGAGACAGAAGTCAATTCGCCGTCGGTCGACAGAATTTATTGCAAAACGGCTTCGAACAGACCAAATGTCTCTCGCTGTCTCTTAAACGAGGTACTGGGCACGATGAGTCAGCATATTTGCGAATGGAACAGGCCATGGGTTGGGTTAACTCACGGGTCGGGTTGCGTTGGGTTGAATTGGGTTGAGTTGGATCATAGTTTTTTTATATTAATGGTGGGTTGGGTCAGATACTCGGTTTATTGGAAGATCTGACCAGGGCCGGATTAAGGTCCGAGTGGGCCAGGGGGCTGAGAGGGCTGACAAGCAAAGGCGGATTTTATTAAAGGCTAGGGTCGCTATATATATAAGGATATAGTAACAAAGGATTGCCATGTCAAAATCAGCATTTGTGGAATTAAAACACATCTTAACAAATAAAGAATTATCAAGGATAAGGGTCTTGGAAACTTATGTATGGTTCCAGAAAAATCCAAACAGATGAAGAAAAAGCAGTGGAAAAGGAGAATGATGGTTTTCTTCAGAGAAAACATCAAACCAGGAAATTTTGGAAAAGGCAAACTCAAGAAGGAAAATTGTTAAAGACTATAAAGAAAAGACAACTAGAATTCTTCGGACACATAATTCTGGAAAACTTAGTCACAACAGGTAAGGTGATGGGGAAAGAGCAAGAGGGAGACAAAGATTGACGTTCATTGAAAACCTGCTATGCGACGTGAAAGACAAAATATCCCTGGAACTGCTACAAGCGACAACGACAGAGAGAGAGAAGTCCATGGTCGCCAACGTTGTAAAACAAGGCACCTTTTGGCCCAACTAAACCAAAAAAAAAAGTTATTGACAGTTGTTTTTTCCATCAACACCAGGTCTGTTCTGAATCCGGTTGGTGCTGGATGGTACATTTAACCCAAATATTAAATCTAAATCCGCCTATGCTGACAACAAAACAGTTTATCTGTTGAATGGACAACAAATAAATGGTTATCTCGAAAATGATTCACGAAGGGCTACAGCCCCTCAGATTTTATGGCCCTGGATCTGACAACCAGAGAAGAGAGAGAGAGTATTTTTAAATAGAAAAAGTTATTTATCAATTTAAAATGGCTCTAGGATATTGAATCAGAGAGATCCCTTGTTGAATGGCGACGTGGGGTTAAACATTGATTTTAAATATTGAGGTTGGCCAGACTGCAGTGTTTTAAAAATCAGGACACCAGTCTTAAATACAATTCTCTGTTCAACCGGCAACCAGTGTAACTTTTGAAGAACAGGTTTAATATGATTATGCTTACGAGTTTTTGTAATTGGCTGGGCAAAAGAATTCTGAATGCCTGAAGCTTTTGCATATTAGATTTGGCCATACCATTGTAAAGAGAATTACAATAATCGAGTGTACACCTGACAAGGTCATTGGTAAGAGGAATCAGAGCAGGTTTTGGCACAAGGTCACGAATTCGTCGAGTATCTCTGATTTGCAAATGAGCAGCTGTGCCGACCTTATTTATAATGATAATTACAGTAGAGTACTAATGATCTAGATTTGAAAGGACAGGATTAAAAGTACTAGAGTACTAATAAGTACTAGATTTGACAGGACAGGATTAAAAGTGTTAGATTTTATCGAATATTACACCTAGGTTGCGGACAGACTGATTTTGATTAACTGAAATGTTGTCAACTTTAAATGAATTTATGTCTTAATTTACATCAATTAAATTATACACTAAGACGTAAATAAAAACTCGGTTTTTGAAGGGTTTAATGCAAACTTATTACTAAAAATTCAACGCGGAACGTTCTGCAGACAAACGGATAAATTTTCTAGTGACGCCGAAGAGGTTTTCTCGTCATAGGCAACGAATAACCGTATGTCGTCAGCGTAGAAATGATAGTCAGTAGAGAAATTATTTGCTTTTGCTTACCTGTATATAGGTCTAGCTATTTCAAATATTTTAGACTAAGCGCCTAAGAATAAGCGGTTAATGCGGTACAACTCTCGAAAGTTATGATATATCATACAGGATGGCGCAAAGAAAACGGACTAGTCACATTTAGGTTTGCATTTAATATAGTCCGGTTTTTTGCGCCACCCTGTATATTTTTGTATCGAAAAAATATATATAATAATAGTAGTAGTAGTAGTAGTTGTTGTTGTTGTTGTTGTTGTTGTTGTTGTTGATGTTGAAGCAGCAGTAGTAGTAGTAGTTGCTGGATTTTAAGTGGCTTAGTAAGATTTTTCCTGTGTTGAAAACCACTATCGCCCACACATCCCTCTATTCCAACTTCCGTTTGTCTATTACAGCTGTTATCTTTGATTCTGCAAAAAACACACACAAACACAATTGGCTGTATGCAATGCCATGCAGGGCACGCATGTTAAATTTCAGTTGTTCGTAAGTTTTGTACCATAATCACCATGTATAAATAAAACGAAAATATATAACTGCTTAATATAATGTCCCATTTTATTGAAGTTACTTTGAAATCATTCACAATAGTACACTGTAGCTGATACTGTCTTAATAGTTTCTTATAATCATAAAGTATATCCATAAAGTCGCCTGTCGCTTTTCGCAAACAGTTGAAGACACATCTGTTTAACCCGTTAACTGGGGACCCCGGATATATCTGTCCATTTTACAATGAGTTACAGTTAAATACACGGTTAAGGGGTTAAATTAAGTGTGCTTTTTATCATTGACGTTGTAATGCGCTTGCTAACATTAATTGATTAGGCGCAATATCAATAGCTAATTTTATTAAATTAAGTTAAAGTAAATAATCCAAATAACTCCATTCGTCTACTGCTCTGGCACTGAAAAATTAAATTCACGAAATTATGCTTACAGTAGGACTTCATTATGACGCATGCTTTTCGCTTAAACGCACCGCACTGTACGGTCCAATGTGATCAGGGTTTAATCTAGGCCGTTTCCGGGGGATAATTGCCTTTACCTCCTGAAATTTCAAATTCTCGCCTCCCCTCCAGGAAATTTTGGCATACTGCATCAACTAACAGCAGTCCCCTAGCAGAATTACCCCAGGCTTTGTCAGTTCCCCCTGCTTTGTCAGTCCCGCCCCGGAGTCCAGGAGTCTAGATTAAACACTGAATGTGATGCGCTACTGTATTGGATGACATTGAATGCAATGTACCTCGGAAATTAAGTAGGAAATTAAGTAGGAAATTAAGTAGGAAATTAAGTAGGAAATTAAGTAGGAAATTAAGTAGGAAATTAAGTAGGAAATTAAGTAGGAAATTAAGTAGGAAATTAAGTAGGCTACTACTGTAGAGTTTACAGACCAGCTAGTTACATTATAATCTTTTCGCATGTTTCGCAAATTCAGACTTTTTCTTCACCAACCAATCACCAATGTCATCGCATCGTTCCTGTGTGGCCTTCCTTCCTTGTTGGAACCATCCATTATTCCCAGCACTATATTCTTGATCTTTCTATCATCTTTCACACTATAAATACGTCCAAAAAGGCGTAGTTTCCTCTGTATAACTTTTTTGTTTCAATATCTTTCGTATAATTATTGTTATTCCTTGAAGACTATAATAATGACATGCCTGTTTGTTTCCTAGTTTAATTATTATAATTTGCACGAATAATGTTCTATAAGATGCTTTTCGCTTCATTCATCTGTTAGCCTATATTCGTTTGTTGCGCGGGAGATAATGCAGCGATTTCAAATATTAAGATTTTATTGTACATGTATATGTCATCCTTTGAAAATTATAACTGACTGATTTTCCGATATCGCTAAAAAGCCGTGTAATGCATTCGAAACCGGAAATCAAGGAAGACACAAAAGGGGAATTCCCGTTGCCATCTTCAGAGTCGACGCGCTACTCTATAATTTTGTTGCGTGGTTTCAGACTGTAACTAGGCAAACGACCCTTACTGAACGCTGTGTGGATACAGTGGCGTAGCCAAAAGGGCTTTTAGGGGTTAACCCCCCCACCTATTGAGCGCCGATGAAAAAATGTTTGTAATGTGTTTCCATGCATTTTAAATTTTCGGACGCGGTTTTGAGGGTCAACCCCCCCCCCTTTTTTTTTGGGTCTGCTGAGCAAACATTTTTAAGCGCATAGGCGTGACGACCTTTTTGCTTGTTAGCAACTGAACGGATAGGATAAAATAATACATAAGATGACTTTTTTGCTTGTCAAGAATTTTCGAAAGTTGGTCACGGTCAAAAGTCAAAACCTCCCTTGCGGAAATCCTGGCTACGCCACTGTGTGGAGATGTCAAATTGGATCGCTGTAACATCCGCCGTGATGACGGATTGCTCTAGTTGTTGTCCGTCATGATCGGGTAGAGTAGGATGACCAGCGCCGAGGCACTCATCAGCGTGAACAGCAGCCAGAAGAACACCCGATCGAGGACATGGGCCAGTTCATGCCACTCCTCGGCCGTGCTGCCCTGGCCCTGGCTCTTGCCCCCTCCGCCCCCTCCACCGCCTCCGCCTCCGCCCCTCTTCTGCGACCCCGCGGCGGTGGCTTCGTGGCCGACGCCGCCGCCGCCGCCGCCGTCTTCGTTGGCGTTCGCCCAGTCTTTCGCCCCTGCGGCCCCGGGCGGCCCCGTCTTCGCCGCCGTCGTCGTCCTTTGGGCGTAGCGCGGCGGCGTCGACGACGGGCCGTTCAACTGCGCATGCTCCGTCGTCGTCGTCGACGCGAACTTCCGGCCGTCGGCGACCTTCGACGATGACGTGATCATGACGTCGTCGAGGGCGTCACTGCCCGAGTCGTGACGTCGGCGCTTCTTCTCGCAGCAGCGTCGCCGGCGTTTCCAGACGTCGATCCTCTGCAGTCGGATGGCAGAAGCGATGCCGTATTGGGCAGAGGAGGAGGAGGCGGCGTGGCTCCGGGTGTCGATGCAGACGATGCGGCCAAGGCAGCCGAGCACGAGGCGTCGTATCCAGGGCGGGATCCGGCAGCGGGAGCCGCGGTGATGGACGTTCAGGACGAGGACCGTCATGCAGATGGAGACGGTGCCGAGCGTCATGGTTGCCATCAGGTAAGTCACTGTTGCCGTAAAAGAGAAAAGAGAGGAACATTGCAGGATTAGTTGAAGCTGCGTTGATGCGAATAGAATGAAGCATTTATGACATTGTATACTGCAAAGTTTTGTTATTTGTAGATGCAAAGAAAGAAGACAAAGAAGGAGAATACAGGAACAAGCCTACTAGAGGACAAGATGGCGAATAATTAGATCACACAGCAAGATCATAATGTTAATGAATGGATGGGTGGGTGGAAAACATTGATTTGCACACATGTCGGGCTAATCCTACTCAAACGCGCTAAACCTTGTTGTTGTTATTATTATTATTATTATTATTATTATTATTTATTACTATTATTATTAGTATTACTAATACTATTATTATTAGTAGTAGTAGTAGTAGTAGTAGTAGTAGTAGTAGTTGTAGTAGTAGTAGTAGTAGTAGTAGTAGTAGTAGTAGTAGTAGTAGTAGTAGTAGTAGTAGTAGTAGTATCACTATTATTATTAAAAATTAATATAGTTTCCTTAAAGTGCATAGGCGTAAACTTGGACGAAAGAAATGGGGTCGAATTCCTAAACCTTTCTTTTTCCCTAGCCCAGTCTCTCCAAAAATGTGGCGTGGGAGTTTGAGCCTAGCAGTCAACTGTAATTCAACGCCTATTACACAGGAGCTGCCTACCTATAAGCGGTATGGCGAGCGACGTCCTCGGTATTGTGTCGGCGATCATGAGGAGAAAGACGGTAAACGCCAGGAGAACGGAGATTCCGAGCGAGATCTTCTCTCCTGCGTCCGGTGGAAGGCAGAACCCGATCATGATCAAGACGGACAGCATGACGCACGGCAGGATGATGTTCATGATGTAGAACTTGCAGCGTCGCTGGAGATGGAGGGTGAATATGACGTGGGGGTAACCGCCGTCGGCGCTGCTAATCATCGTGATGTTCCACTCGGCGGACGTGGCGTAGACGTGCCACTCGCCGTTGATGCGAAAGTCGTGCGTCGAGATGACGGTCGAGGCGTTCGTGATGTTCATCTTGGTGCTGTGGTACGAGTAGGCGCCGATGAGCAGAGGGCAGTGCTGGGTGTCGAAGGGGAAGAGGGCGATGTCGATGTCGCACGTGGTGCGGAAGATGCCACCGGGTTCCCAGTGGAGTCGACCGTCGTGGTGGAGCAGGACGCGGATCCGTTCGAAGTCCGGCATTAGCTCATCGGCGCTACAGGACAGGACACACACACGGAACACCGGATCATATACGATTACACTCTATAAGACTATGCAATAATAATAATAATAATAATAATAATAATAATAATAATAATAATAATAAGAAGAAGAAGAAGAAGAAGAAGAAGAAGAAGAAGAAGAAGAAGAAGAAGAAGAAGAAGAAGAAAACCACTGTTTTAAGAGAAGCGGAGAATGTGACAAAGAAACTGTCCATTTATTCATTTCGTCGATTATTTACTGAATTGATAATAATAATAATAATAATAATAATAATAATAATAATAATAATAATAATAATAATAATAATAATAATAATAAGTTCTTTTTCAGTGGGAACGCATCAAAACGGCGTTCCCACACCCTTGTTGCCAGCTTCGTTGATATCGATATGCAATAATGCGTGCTCTACTTACAATCGGTTCTTTTTTCAGTGGGAACGCCCGAAAACAGCGTAAATTACAGTTCAAAAACAACGAGCTACATTGTATATAAGTATTCCAAGTACTGCTATTCTATACTAATATCCACGTTATACTTCCTACGACAAAACAGATGTGAAATGAGTTCCGAAACCTTTCTTCCTAGAAAAAGCACTGATAACAACAGCAGCAGCAGCAACAACAACAACAACAACAACAACAACAACAACAATAATAATAATAATAATAATAATAATAATAATAATAATAATCTATAACCACATGAAATAATAACTGGGGCATAGGTGGCTTAGTTTGACCTTTACTGTGCTTAAAACCGATGCCATACATTGAAATAATGCGAATAATGTTAACGATAATTACATTTTTAGCCAGAAGCGTCCTTATTTGATCTGTTCTAGTCTACTCTTTCTCTCGAACCAAATGAGATGCACGTTTTTTAATGAAATCCTGTACATTCTCTGCCATTTCCTCCTGTTTGTATTTTCTGTTACCTTATAAAATCCGTTTTCCTCTTTTGAAATCGGTTTATAACCTGCTTTACTAATTTTTAAAAAATAGTAAACTAGTTGATTACTATGGACGCTAAAATCGCATGACTTCAGTTGCAAAACAATATTATTTTTAAAATAGACTAATACAATTAATTACATTTTTGAATTGAACCTGAATGCGTTTTAGCCTTTTATTTTTATGTAATTACTCTGAATTATATATTTTCATTTGGTGAAGAATGGGTATTAATTTCTGTTCTTGAAAACCTTTATTGTCGTGTCGCCTTTTAATCGGATGTATCTTTGATGAATAGAGCTGATAGCTAATACGATTCTGGCTTTACGAATATCAGGCAAAATCTCATTATTTGACAATCAAATCTTTCTGAGAAATTGGTTGTCTTCAAAGACAACCAACTATTTCGTTTCTGGAATTAACCATTATTGCAAGCGCTGCATTGTCGGGTAACAAAGCTCTGGAATCTATCATGCGTTTGAGCTATGATACCAGTGGGAGCTGTTGTAAAGAACGTGGCCGCACATTAGATTTATGCTATTATTAGGAGACCAGTTAGAGTAGACTATAAGCCTAAGCAATAATTATAATGTGTAGCTGTCAGTCGACCCAAGTAAACACCAGCGACGGAATTAACCACTACTAGCTGGGGCAGATGGCGCCCATGACAGAGGGGTCAGAAAATTAAAGTAGCAGGTTAACAAATCTTTAATTAACAAATTGTGACATTTTACTGACACAAGATTAAAACTACAGATGCACTTTTCTTGCTTTTACTTATGCGAACTGGTCTATGATGTGTTCAAAGTCAGTTTTCTCAGTTTCTTCTCTCTTTATACGCTGAGTTAGATCACAAGGTTTTTGTCACCCCCTTTACGTGGCTTCCAGGGCAGTTGCCCTACCTGCCATACCCCTAGGTATGTCCGCTATGAAACCATTTTCGAAGATGATACAGAATTAAAACAGGTCTTCTCCGGAGTGAAAACTGAAAGTCATAGTACAGTTTCCCTTGAGAATTTTCACATCAGGAAAATCTACGCCAGGTTTTTTTCAATTTCCATCATCCTAAAAGTTGTTTTATCTACCCAGTTTTGCCCGTCTTGACATCTCCAAAGAGCCATCAAAACCATCTCATCGTTATCTCTACGGGGTCTTGGCCTGAACACTGCCTGCCGACCATCACGTAGACTGTTAAAACAGTAATTTTCCTGAAACTGTGTCCAGAAAACACAGCACGTACACACAGCCTCACAAAATCCTGGACTCTTGTGTGTGTGGCTTTTATGAGCTTCGTCGAGTAGTTGCATCATTCATCACTCTCACTTAGAAATCCGTGTTTCTCTATAAAATTTTACAGTGGCAGACTTTTAATTAAAAGCAACCGCAAAAGCTGCTTATAGGGGCGCAGAACAGTGAGAAGAAAAGCAAACAGAGAAAGTGAACGCCGGCGATCAAATTGCAATTAATTCAAGGAGATCGAATTGCGTCGAATTTCTAAAGTAACTTTTTACACAATGAGACCAACCTAATCAACTGTTAGTCAGGTAAGTAGATATTCAACCCTATAAGACATTATAAAAATAAAAGCGAATAATAATAGCTGCCTTTATTGGTATTATCAATTTATCAACACTATCGCTATCATCTCTCTCAGCATTGCCATTATTATTAATATTAGTAGTAGTAATAGTAGTAGTAGTAGTAGTAGTAGTAGTAGTAGTAGTAGTAATGATGATAATAATAGTGGTAGTAGTTGCAATTGTTATAGTTGAAGTAGGCCTAATAGTAGAAGTAGTAGCGGTAGTGTACTAAGCTTCGAAATATTAGTACTAGCAGCAGCAGCAGCAGTAGTAGTAGTAGCAGCAACGATAGTAGTAGTAGTAGTAGTAGTAGTAGTAGTAGTAGTAGTAGTAGTAGTAGTACTAGTAGTAATAATAATAATAATAATAATAGTAGTAGTAGTAGTAGTAGTAGTAGTAGTAGTAGTAGTAGTAGTAGTAGTAGTAGTAGTAGTAGTAGTAGTAGTAGTAGTAGTAGTAGTAGTAGTAGTAGTAGTAGTAGTAGTAGTAGTAGTAGTAGTAGTAGTAGTAGTAGCAATAGTAGTAGAGGTGGTGGTAGCACCAGCAGTAGTAATATGGCGATAATATTAACAATAAATGTCTTAATAAGAGAAATAACAGAATTAATGGTAGTTCTTTAGTTTGGACGTAAAAATCGGACATGATATAAAAGCAAGCAGAGATGGCTATGCGTCATTCGAAATGTCTCGTGATCCATATGACCTATCGAACACGTGATCCATTTGACCCACGAACAATAATATTTGACCCATGACCCATTTGACCCATAACTCATTTGACCGTATGACCTAATTCTGACCCGTTGACTCGCTGCCATCGCTGAACCAAAGTTTTTTCGTGATGATGGTTGGTGGCGGTGGTGGTGGTTGTGGTGGTGATGATGATGATGATGAGGAGGAGGAGGAGGAGGAGAAGATGTTGGAGGAGGAGGAGGATGGTGATGGCAATGGTGGTGATTATTATGATAAGTGACTCCTTTGTAAAGCGCTCTTGACCTTAGCTCCAGTTATGTTACTGCGCTATATAAATTGTCGTAGATAATAATAATAATAATAATAATAATAATAATAATAATAATAATAATAATAATAATAATAATAATGGTAATGATGATGGTGATGATGATGATGATGATGATGATGATGATGATGATGATGATGATGATGATGATGATGATGATGATGATGATGATGATGATGATGATGATGATGATGATGATGATGATGATGATGGTGATGATGGTGATGATGATGGTGATGATGGTGGTGGTGATGATGATGATGACTGTTGTGTTGCAGGATGTTTACCCGTTCATGACTGCCAGTTCCGGGAGCCAGAGTTTGTCCGCCTTGACAATGACGCTCGTTAGATTCCCGAACTTAAGCGGATTCCAAGTCAGTCTCGCGTCAGTCCATTCCTTATTCAACGACAGCAACACACACACACACACACACACACACACACGCACACTTAGTATACGAAACTGAAGAGCATCTCGATTGCACTCAGATGCACCCGAGAAGGGGGACGACGGAGAACGAAACGAAACCCCGGGGTTATCTCTACAGGTCCCCACCGGTTCCCATGGTTATCCCCTTGGCCGCGGATGGGGTGGTGGTGGTGGTGGTGAAGGAACTCTTTCTGAGAATATCGATTGGTTATGACTCACGTGAAAGCAACAGCGATAATCACTTTCTAAATTATCTATAGTCGCGACAAGGGATTCGAGTGGACAAAACTGGCAAATTTGGGCGAATCTACCGGGGGGAGAAGGGGGCATGTGCCCACCCCAAATTCTTCCAAGAAATAATTTTCTCAGTAAATAATCATAGGAAAGCGTAAAAGTTATAATATAGACGCGAATACATATAGACGGGCGTAGTTTTTTTCTTCCATTTCAATCATATATTGACAACATTAATCACAAACCATACGGAATGGGCTGGCAAAGGGCAGAATGTGGAATGGAACACGAGCCACCACCCCCTCACCCCGACTTCATTATCTTTTATAAGTTGAAAATTGGGAGTTGTTTTGTATTTTGTGTGATCTCTTTGGCAGGGGCGCAAACCTGGTTAGAAAAACGGTCATGTCCTTATTTCCCAACAGAAAACACACTGGCTTGTCAGATTATTTAGGACGCGAAAGAACCACAAGAAACATTAACAGGGATGTTACAATATTAATAGTAATTTCTGGGGTTATATAAATACAGTGCCTTTTCAGTGGGAAGGCACGAGAACGGCGTTCCCACATCTTCTTTGCCAGATTCGTTTATATCGATATGCAATAATGCGTGTTTTCCTTACAATCGGTTCGTTTTTCAGTGGGAACGCACGGGAACAGCGTAAATTACAGTTTAAAAACAACGAGCTACATTGCATATAAGTATTCCAGGTAGGTCTACTGTTATTCTACTAATATCTACGCTATACTTCTTACGACAAAGCACGTGTGAAATGAGTACACAAACATATTTTCCTAGAAAAAAGCACTGTTAACAACTATTAATTATATTAATAGCGTATTACAACTCTCTGAGAAGCTGCATTAGATTCTTACTGCTATGACGAGTCCTGTGGTCGTCAAAACTTGAATTCTTTCATCCTGAAACGTTAAAAAAATCCACACACTTATAAGCTGCCTATAAGTTGATGGTTAGGAACACGAAATCAATTATAGTCAACCTAAAAGTCTCGAATTTTTAATAGTAAAATTAATATTCAATGTCAAAGGTCTTCAAAACTTTAGGCTGACATCTTCGAGACGCTTTTCACGACATTGAATTAATTAAGGTTCAAAAAGAATGATGAAGGTCAGATTATATTATAGAGTATTAATAAGATGTATGTCGTAACTTATCCGACTGCGGACTGCGTGAGCACACTACATTGTTACTAATTTGTTAGTTATTAACTTGAGACATGTAGCTGGTCTGGTAAAACCATGTCTTCAGGTGCTTCTTGAACGTATCGAGTGATGACAAGATGAATTAAGGTTTTAAAAGAATGAGGAAGGCCATTTTGTTCCCAATGTCAGATTATAGAGAGTGTAGTCAAGACAAAGCTGTAACAAGTGTGTGTTAGAATAGGAACTCTTAAATCCTTTATGATTAATCGTGCTTCAACAGAGAATAATAGTTCTCTTCTCCTGCCTCTCCACTGAGTATCTCCTTGCTGGCGTTAATACTTGACAAAATGCATACTCATCGACATATGTCTTTGTTACTATAAATCAGATACTGAACTGTAACAGTATGTGATTTTTGATTGATTGATCGATCGATCGATTATTAGCTTGATTGATGAATGAATGAGGCAATCAATTTCTATGAATATGTGTAGCGCAGAGATGTCGGAAACGAATATATGTCGGAAACGAATATAATGTTTATCTGTCTGAGAATTCAACAGGGGACAAAGCTGTCTCTCCTTCAAGAAGTCACCTATGGCTGCATCGAAAAATCGCAGACATCAGATACTAAAAATCGTCCGTCCTGGCGCAGGGATTACCTGCCAACCTATCCACTGTAAACAGCACCGCTGTAGAAAAGTATATCAAAAGTAGTCTATTCCAGTCTCAATGCTGAATTACGCGGCAAAAAATTAATCCTGGAGAGAGCTGGAGCGACTCCATAGTTGCGTTTTGTTTGAAATCCCGATTTTCTAAAGCTTTGGCCGTGCCGAAGAAAAAAAAGCACCTAGATTTGGACGCCAAGAAATATTTACAACAATTGTTTTGAGTTTTCCGCCGCTGCAGAACCGGTCTCGCCGTAAATATTTCAGTCGTTGCTCCCGCCCCACCCCCACCCCTACCCCCACCCCGTCCCGTAAGCACCCTCTCTCCGACCTATTCCGGGGATCTTGACCGCCCCCACCCGCCGTTGCGTCGCTGCGGTAATAAAATCTGGCCGAAAGGGGTCGCCAGTAACTCTTCCGCCGGCGGATAATAGACACCGTGGTCTCCTTCTTCTCCTGTTTGTTGCCGGATTATTGGGGGAAGGGAGGAGGCGGATGGCGTTTTCCCAAAGCCGAGAGCCGGAAAATTGAGGCTAGTTACGTCAGATTCCGTCCCTGTGGGGGGCGGAACGGGGGGAACGGGCGGGGCGGGGCGGGGGAGAAGGTGAGGGGAGGGTCGTCCGATCCGCCGGGAATGAGTTACGATAGGGAAGAGGAAGGAGGGAGGGAGGGAGGGAGGGAGGGAGAGGGTAGCCAACTGTAACAAACACTGTCTTCTTTGAACTGACCAATAGTTTAGAAGCAATTGAACGCTCATTCAGTCATTTTTCATGTCATACGTCACGAAACAATATACGTCACGTGACCCTCTGTTTTCCATTTTGTTTTTGTTAATGATCGCTTCCATTGTGTTAGGAAAACAATTTCCTTTTGTTAGGAGCAGCTGTATTGTCGATATGGACAATTGGACATCAATCTCAAGGACGCTTTTGGCAAAAGAGATCTGTCGCTCTTTTCCGCTGAGAACAATAATTATATACAGCTCTGATCTCATCATCCTCAAAAGCCACTTCAAAAGACATCATCATCATCATCATCATCAACGTCTTCTTCATCATCACTATCATCATCATCATCATCATCATCATCATCATCACCATTATCACCATAACCATTATCATCACCACCATCATCATCATCATCATCACCATCATCATCACCACTATCATCATCATCATCACCATCACCATCATCAGTTCATCACCATCATCTTAATCATCACCACCACCAACATCATCATCATCATCACCAACATTACCATCATCACCATCAGCATCACCATCAGCATCATCATCATCACCATCATCATCACCATAACCATCATCACCATAACCATCATCATCACCACCACCACCACATCATCATCATCATCATCATCATCATCATCATCATCATCATCATCACCTTGTTCCATCAAGTCCACATTCACTTCTGGTAATATCGTGAATGAGTTTTCTCCGTTCTTCTCTACTCTTTGTCATTTTATTCAGTTCTTTCAAGATCCAGTGTGTTGTTTCTTAGATTCCATTTCTCCATCTCATGTGTGGCCTTCCTCTTCCTCTACTTCCTTCCATTTCCCCAACATAATCTCCTTATTTTCTATGGCGGCATTGGCTCTCATTATGTGCCAAAAATACCTCAGCTTCTGTGTCATCATTTTAGCTTATAGTGTCATCACTGGTT
This sequence comes from Metaphire vulgaris, assembly GCA_018105865.1. Taxonomy (NCBI): domain Eukaryota; kingdom Metazoa; phylum Annelida; class Clitellata; order Crassiclitellata; family Megascolecidae; genus Metaphire; species Metaphire vulgaris. Next base: position 9,365,876 of record CM030871.1, read on the forward strand.
GGAGTTCTTCTATGATGGATATATTTGTGGCATGGCCTAAGGTTAATGGTTCCGAATTTTTAGAAGTAATAATTCCTTTGGCAAAAATGTCAAATTTTCGATTTGCACACTGCCATGGATAGAGCTTTGATTATAATGAACTACTGTAGTCATCAGCAGTGCTCAATCATAGATTTTAATTATCACTAGATAGTGTATTATCTACGATAAAAACAGCCGAAATTTGAAGCAAGTTTTCCAACATTTTAGACTCAATGTTGTTACAGGAAGGTAACCATTGTCGAGATTTCTAAGGAGTAAGAATGTCATTGGAAAGCGCTGCATAAAAAATGTTGGAAATCTGGCTTCACTTTCAGATACCATAGACTCTATCTAGTAGCAATAAATGTCTATGTGTTTAACAGAGTCTGAGGAGTTTCCATTTGATGTTGATTTTTCTAAAAATAATTAAAGGACTAATCGAGGTTTAGACAAAGTGCTTTGAAAGAACATCGAACAAAAATCGAATGCGAAAATTTTTAGACACGTTGTCCTCGCACTCTTTATCACATCACGTGATGAATTGGCGTACCCACGGGGGGCGTAGGACCCCCAATTCTGATTGTGAGCAATAGTGGGACTTGTGCAAAATCGCTGAGAAATTTGCGGTGAATGTATTACATCAGACATGGACGTGGATTAATTTTTGGAAACGCAACCCAACCCATCATGATTTAGACTCAACCCACGCGAGCAATATGGTTACTTGACCCAACTGAACCCAACCCAGCCAAAGATACTCTTACACCCCCAACACTCCTAAACACCCCCAATTTGAGACCGACACCCCTCAACACCCTCAGGGGCGTAGCGACGGGGGTATATCGGTATATATACCCCAAATCAGTTTACCTTAAAGTTTTTTGTGTGTGATTTACATGTGGTTATATGTGGTTTATGTAGTTTATAGTTAAGATTTATACCCATCCAAAATATTTATACCCTCCCAAATCAAATTCCTGGCTACGCCCCTGGCACCCCGTATTCTGAAACCCTGGCTACGCCACTGAAATGATGACCGTGCGCTACTGACCAATCCGTGAATTCTCAGCAGCACGAAATCTATCCGGACGACGACCGTCTTGTCGGTGTTCATGACAGCTCGTGCCACAGGATCGTAGTTACGAAACAGGAACGCCAACAGCCTTTCTTCGTGAGATGCATTCCGGAAAACGAAGTTTGCTTTTGATAATTATTTAAGAAAGAAAACTGAATTAGAACTTTATAAACAAGAAACTAAAAATGCCAATATAGAGGCGCTATAAAAATCAGTCACTGCAGACTATGCGTGTCTGGCTGTCGATGATTAGAACGACACTGATGATCGGTGGCGTAGCCAGGGTTTCGGAGTAGGGGAGGGGCGTATAGACATTTTCTGGTTTAAATTCTCAGACGAGAAAAAAGGCCATCAATGAGTTCTTAGCGCAATCACGTGTTATCCTCGATCATGCTGCCTCCCCGCCCCCAATTTCTCAACGGATTTGCGCAAATTCCTCTACCTGTCCCAGCCAGAATAGAGGGCCTGGCTCCGTGCTGCCCGCCCCTTAGCTACGCCAGTGCTAGTGATGATGATGATGATGATGATGATGATGATGATGATTGATGATTATGATGATTATGATGATTATGATGATTATGATGATGATGACGACGACAACGAAATTCGTTAATCTAGAATTGACTGTTTGATTACGTCACGAATGGAGCTTCAAGACCACTATTTCACTCTAAGAGCGCCTGACGCCTTCTGTCTTGTTCTAGCGCTACATAAATAGTATCATTAGCGCCGCCTAACGGTGTTCGTCGTCGCCATTACTTAGTGCGTTGAGTTGTTCGTCTGTTTGTCCGTCGTTTGACCTTTCAACACACGAACTGACCGCCTTTCCCTTCTGTTCTCTCGCTTTCTTGTCCACGACCGATCTGGGACGAAACTTGGACGCTGCAAAAAATGACAATCTTTTTTTAAATCAATCAATCAATTTATTTATCTCTCAAAACCAGCATCATAATTTGAGATACATAATGATGCAAAAAGAATACTTAACTAACGTATACTAGCAAAATATCATAATTAGAATCAAATAACAAAATAATTAAGTAACTAACTAATGAAATTTATAATTTAACAAAGAGAGTGATAGCCAAATAGCTGATCAGAGATTGATCATAGTATATTACAATGAGTGAGGGATAACCTAAGGGATAAGGGATGCGTGAAACTAAAAGAAATTAATTGCGATGTTCCAGACTGCATCTTCAAATATCGTTCATTAATTATTGTAGAGTTGAAGGCAATACAAAAATAAACTTTGTCTAAGATAAGGACCTTAATTAGCAAAGAATGCTTCCCAAATTAGATAAATCTAAAACCAAGAGATGTCAGAATTTAATTTCATCTGATGCAATCATGTACATCCACATGCAGTCACGCATGAGAAATGAAAATCTGGAATTGACAATTTGCGTAGCGGATTGATTTCTTGGCAAAATTGATGACAAAATGACACTTTCTTGACTTTCTTGACAGAAGAAGAAGAAGTAGAAGTAGAAGAAGAAGAAGAAGAAGAAGAAGAAGAAAAAGAAAAAGAAAAAGAAGAAGAAGAAGAAGAAAGAAGAAGAAAAAGAAGAAGAATAAAAAGAAGAGGAAGAAGAAGAAGAAGAAGAAGAAAAAGAAGAAGAAGAAGAAGAAGAAGAAGAATAAAAAGAAGAAGAAGAAGAAGAAGAAGAAGAAGAAGAAGGTTAGAATTCTAATTTTTCACGAAGTTCTTTTTTGCCATGATAAAATTGCATCATTTTGTTTTTTTGAAATGTATGCGATTTTATGACAGCCGTTGCAATATAACAAGGCACCAATCGATGGTACTCCCAATTCCACCCACAAAAGATTATGTGTATTCCAGAAATCAATCAACACAAGAAAGCGGCACTCAACGGTCAAAATCTGAGAGATTTCCAGAGGGACTGGTGTGAAAATAAGATGACCAAAATATCCTAAACAATTATCCCGTCAATCAGAAGCGACTGCGTTATCTATTGCATCGAAAATATCGCCGAAAATTCTAATTAAATCAGAGCTTCTGCCATTTTCGCTGTTCATTTTAGGCAAAGTATTACTTACGAACATTCAGAACAGTTTCGAAGAAATAGAATTAACAGCGTGTCGGTCGATTTGATGAAATAAGACGACGTGAAAGATAACGCGAAAATGAAACATTTTACTATCAATTTTCAAGTATATAATGGAGAATTTTACGGTACTGGCACAGTGGCGGCTCTAGGATTTGGCAAGTGGGGGGTGGGGGCGTTGGGGTGGCAACTTCTAATCATGGGGGCCAACCATTTGTTTAATGTATGTAGCATTAAGTATAGGGTCCCAACTGGGAGTGCCACTGGGGGGCCAGGCATTCAATAGGGGGCACGGGCCCCACTGCCCCCCCGGTGGAGCCGCCACTGTACTGGCAGCAGTGCTGTAAATGCAGAATCTTATTCGAAAAGTGAGAATAGCTTTTACGAGGTATATTGGCAAGGCAGCGATGATAAACAGAAATCAGCAATGCTTTGATGGCCCAATTCGCCTGCTCATTCATCTCAGCTGGTGGTGGAATGACTGAGAAAATGTCAAGAGGTGAAGATGACAGTGCGGTCAAGCGGTGATGACGGATTATGGGGTGGAAGGGGGAGGTTCTAGCACACGTTTCTCAGCAGTTACTCATCGACATATTTGACTGTTGCCACTTTCGGTTAAGTTACAAGTTCTGAATACTCATTTCCCCAACATAATATTAATATTAGTATTAATATTAATATTAATATTAATATTAATATTAGTAATAATATTAATATTAGTATTAATATTAATGTTCATTCGTAATACTTTGTCTAAAATGAACAACGAAAATGGCAGAGCTCTGATTTAATTAGAATTTTCGGCTACATTAATATTAATATTAATATTATTAATATTATAATATTGTTTTTATTATTATTATTATTATTATTATTATTATTATTATTATTATTATTATTATTATTATTTAAAGCAGCTTAACCTGTGGCCTGGGTCATGGCGATTGCGCAGAGGAAGCCAAGCGTCTGAACCAGAATCCATTTCATCATTTCAGTGTCCTTTCGTTTGTTTTTATTTCATCCTGAAAAAAAAAAAAAATCGGACAAATTGATTGCTCACTGCTCAAAAGATCTCTCAACTGGTTTCACATGCTTTTAAAAGTGTAGTAGATTCGAATGACACGCCCCCTCCCGCTCACACCACATTTTGGAATGCAGGACCGGCAGGGTTATTTCTATAGGATTATCAATTTCGGGGGGTGTCGGTAAATTCTGGGGTCCTCTGCAAAAAAAGTCCGACAAGCAAAACAAAGGTCATCGGATAGCTGAAAATGAGGAGTGTTGGGGGAGGTGTCGGTCGGTCTCAAATTGAGGGTGTTGGGGGTGTTGGGAGGGTGTACAAATATCCCCGAGGACCGGTATATATATATATAATAACTCTCTAATCCAGTAATAATAATAATCATCTTTATTCGTGACAAGCACAGCATAAAAAAGTAGTACACAGCCAGTAATACACAACCAAGGATGATGAGGGGAGTTATTATTATATGGGAGTTAATATAATATGCTACACCGGTTCAACCAGAGAAAACAGTCAGTCAATGGGCAGTGTTTATTCTAGGCCTTCTCTGGGGGGAATTCCCTCCCCCACGTTTGAAATTTGCCCCCAAAATTTTGACATTCTGCAAGTAGTATGACCTTCCCACTGTCTTTTACCCTCCAAAAATTTTAAACTCCCCCATGTCTAAGTGGCCAGAATAGCCAGTGGTCACTGGGTGCACTGGAAATTGATTGTGGAGGAGAAAATTCATGCGACGACCAAATTTATGAATATTTTCAGCGCGAAAACGAAACTGATAGATTCTTCGAGACCATTGGCGCACACATGGACAAAAAGTTGGCTAGGCTAACCTCTGACCTCCTTCCTCTGGTAGCCCCTCAAAAAGTGGAGGGCTCAAGCCTAGCGGTCGAATAGGAGTCTAAGTGTACAACAGTGTTTCTTAACCGGGGGTAGGCCTACCCATGCCCCTTGGAGGTACTTGACGGACGTTGTGGGGGTACTCTGAATTATCCGAAAATAAAGTCTGTTTTAAAAAATTGCTACAATCTACTCTCTAAACTGTACAAATGCGGTAGACATTTTTATACTAAAATATAAATTCTAAAGAAAAATCCCACTTTCTGGCATGTGCACAATCTGTGATAGATGTTTGTTGCAGTTTATAATTTTTATCAATTTATTGCAGAGCATAAACCTTTGTCCTGGGATAGGGTATTCTGGTAGGGGTAGCCTATAATTCGTTCTCTTATACTTGTAACAAGGGTACGTTATTGTAAAAAGGTTAAGAACCACTGGTATATACTGTATAGTAAGTCCAATACCAAGACATGCGCTGATCTTTGTTTTTCACCCCATTCCACCCATAATTTCGAAACTAAAAATACATCGCCATACAGCCATGCATATGGGTCTCTCACCCCGCCCTTCCTGCCCCCCTCCCCACCAATCCCGCCCCGTTTCAACGGCGCACCCTGTCCTGTTCGCTCTGCCCTGCCCTGCTCGGCCCCTTCTCGCATAAATCTAGACAGAATTATTTGTCGTATAACGTTCGACGAAGTTGCAAAGAACAGGTCGTAAAATTTAATATCAAACGAGGATGTCGCGTCGAAACTAATTTATGTAGCGCCGGGCGGATATCACGTTAACGCCTGTCGCATAAACGTGTCGCCGGCGAACGCAGTGTTGTGACACGGAGGGTGCTGAGAGGCAATAAAGCGAATGGTATTGAATCTCGTTTCGAGTGGGCCAAATTTTTGTTTAAAGCAGCGATGTTGGGGGTGTTTCGCCACAAATGTTCGAACTTCAGCGAAACTGCGACATGCAAAACGCCAGTTTTATTTGTGCGGGTCGAGTCATACTAGAACAATCGGGGGGAAGGGGGTAAAACTTCCACTCTCCGTGGAATCGAATTCTAGTTTTTCAACTGCACATTTTCTTATTGCTGTGCTGTCTAACATTTTACTTTTCTTCCGATTATAAGCATACACCAACACGGGTATTCGATGCCTTAAAATTAATCCTGTTAATTTAAAAAGACAATCTGATTTTCCCAGTGGCTTTCACACAGGCTTACTTAGCCTCCTAAGCCACTTTAAATGTCATTATTATTATTATTATTATTATTATTATTATTATTATTATTATTATTATTATTATAAATTTCGCTAAACTTTATTTGTGCGGTTTTTTCCTCTGACATTTTCCCCGTTTCAAAGTTGCAAATTTAATTTTGGTAGGGTTTTCTTGCTTGGAGGTACACGCTTACCACACTTGGTGCAAGATGGCACTTGGGAGTGGGATGGGGTGGAATGGGGTGAGGTGGGATGAGGTAGGGTGGGTTGGGTTGGTGAAGGACACGTACATACCAGTGGCTATTCTAGCCACTTAGACATTGGGGGAGTTTAAAATTGGGGAACAGACATTGGGGCGGCCATACTACTTGCGAAAATGTCAAAATAAATTTGGGGAAAATTCAAACTTGGGGGAATTCCTCCCCCAGAGGAGAAGGCCTAAAATAAACACTGCGTACATAGGCCTACAGAAGCCGCAACTGACTGTTATGTCCACGATGTATTTTATCGTCAAATCAATATTATTTTGATTTCTGACTTTTATTCGATATTTTCGTCTCCCAAAAAAGTCGCAAGCCCAGAAGACAGTAAATCCACGCGAAGCAACAACGACTGATGATTAAGACTACGACTACGACGACGACGACGATGACGACGACGACGACGATGACTAGCACCATATATATCCGATCGAAGGATAAACCGGGGCACCATTGACACCATACACGACCCGCCGATCACGTGAGCGCAGGGCAGCGTAAAGATAGCAAACGACAGTATAGGTACCGCGGTATATCATATTGCCCCTTTCCAACCCTTCCACCCCGTCTTTCACCCCCACCCCATCCCACCCCACCCTCATCTGCTGGCCCTTTCATCGAATACGATCTGGAACACAGTTCAAAGCGATAAGAATAGCAAAAACCCCGAATATAAATCTGTGCGCAATAATCACACACAAACACACACGCACAGCTGTATCAACTCCGGAATAACACTACGGTCAGAAGGGGGCCCCATTCCCCAGCCCCCACTCCATCTTTCACCCCTCACTCCATCCCCCCTCAAACCCCCGCCATTCCCTCGACGAGATCGGGACCGTGTGATACGTCAGAGACCCGAGACAGAAAATCAATTTCGCAAAAAAGTGGCGGCGGCAACAGCAGCAACAACAACACACAAGCGCCGCAGCTATAACTTAACTCCGCCGCCGCTGCGCTATTATTACGACATGCTACGTTAGGCCGCTGGGGGGGGCCTCGGGAGGGACATTACGTAGATCGCCGGTCCATACAAATGCTTATGGCGGGCGCTACGTAAAGACATCTCCGTCTTCTGTGGGGACGGGGGCGGGGGGGGGCGGGGAGGGGCGGGGGTGGTGGGGCTTTCCCCTTTTAATGTTCGCCAGAAGCAGGACTCGCTCGAATACACCAAAGACGACAGATTTAATCAAAGCGTGTGAAGTATTTTGGCCGTTTTGCCATCACTCGATTGCAAGTAATTAATTTATTATTATTATTATTATTTTATTATTATTATTATTATTATTATTATTATTATTATTATTATTATTATTATTATTATTATTATTAGACAACCCAATTTATATAGCGCAGTAAACATGAATGTACAGTAGTTCAAAATCAAAAGCGCTTTACAGTCCAATTATCCACTCGGCATAGAAACTGGTTTCATTATAGTCGGTTAGACCGGAAGCAGATATACAGCGTGTGTGTCCTCTCACAGTCTGGTTCCGATTCTCTCACTGATGAACCGGGCACCAGTCTACCGTCGCCGTCGCTAGGCAACCGACGGCCGAGAGCTTTCTCCAAGGTCGTTACTCAAGGTCGAAGATTAGGTTAGATTGGAGATCTTTGTCACTTGATGTTACTGTGAAACTATCTTACTAAGCAATGCAATGCACCTAGCTTCGTTATAGTAGTAGTAGTAGTAGTAGTAGTAGTAGTAGTAGTAGTAGTAGTAGTAGTAGTAGTAGTAGTAGTAGTAGTAGTAGTAGTAGTAGTAGTAGTAGTATGGTCGCCCAGCCGTGTACTAACCGCGCTGAAATTTTTTCCAATGCACAGCTGGATGTTTCCAGCAATACTAGCCAACCTCACAAGCACACATTCATTTATTTATGCTGCATATATATACAGGGTGGCGCAAAAACCGGTCTATATTAAATGCAAACCTAAATGTGACTAGTCCGGTTTTTGCGCCACCCTGTATATATATATACTGTACATATATATATACTGTACATATATATATATATATATATATATATATATATATATATATACTGTATATATATATATAAGGGACTTTCTCTGCTTCTGGTCCGGATCAAGACGAGAGCTGAAAAGTATATATTCTTCTGTCTCCGGACACTTTCTTGTAATAAGTCCTCGGGAACTAAGTACTGAGGGCATATATATATATATATATATATATATATATATATATATATATATATATATATATATATATATATATATATAAGACATATCAGATTTCCGATTAGCACACATGTCTTAATAGGCAGTGTCTTGTAGCGTTGGGAGAACACAGCTGTATACAGTATATTCGCCTGAGGCAATCAGTCGCGATTGGCGCTAATGACAGGATTTGCAGAGCTGTTGGAGGATTCCAACCAATCACAGATGTTATACCTTGTGTGTCTTTGAGGCGATTCTTGTTTTGGGGGTGTATGGGGTCGGGCAATCTTCTGGTACCCCCGTCTTTGCGAAAACCGAAGGCACATACAGTAGCTTAGAGCATTGCATCGGAGGTTTGTTTTTTAACGCTTCGGTCAAAAGTGCCAAGTGATACTTAATGGCAAAATCTCTCTGACTGTTTTCTCTTTCTCGTCCTACTATTGTATTGTATTGTATTGTTGTATTGTATTCCAGGGCAATTTATATAGCGCTGTAACATGGTGAAATACCAAAATCAAAAGCGCTATAACAACGCCGCTGACATGTCAATGAAGGTCAGAAGGTGGAAATGTTATGGTGTTCCTTCTCTTATTTCTTCTCTTTTCCTTCCTCTCTCCCTTTCCTTTTCCATCGTTCCCTCGGTCTTTATCAATGATACCTCTCCTATCAAAATGCCCGCCTATCTATTAACGCATCGCCCCGACTGAGATCTCCGTCCATGCAAATAATGTCTGTTTGATTTTTCTCTCGATCTGTCTCTTGTTAATGTGTCATCTGTCTTCTTCTTTTCTTCTTCTTCTTCTTCTTCTTCTTCTTTTATTATTCTTCTTCTTCTTCTTCTTCTTCTTCTTCTTCTTCTTTTTTCTTCTTCTTCTTCTTCTTCTCCTTCTTTTTCTTCTTCTTCTTCTTCTTCTTCTTCTTCTTCTTCGTTCCAATGACGTCCTCTTTAGGCGTCATTCCTCAAAGACTATGATGGTTCTTCGTCACGTGATCCGGCGACATCGAGATCGAATGACGTCACTCATGATCGCCTGAAATGACCGCAGATCCATTGAGTGCGTTGCTTTCCTCCTCCACCCCACCCACCCCACCACCCCCACTCCCTCTTGAGCCGCTGTTTGTCTTTGTGGTGGCATCGGTATTCGATGAAGAAGCGATCAATCTTCTGACGTAATCGACTGAGGAGGAAGGGAGAGAAGGAGGAAGAGAAGGAGGGAGAGAAGGAGGAAGAGAAGGAGGGAGAGAAGGAGGGAGAGAAGGAGGGAGAGAAGGAGGGAGAGAAGGAGGGAGAGAAGGAGGGAGAGAGGAGGGAGGAAGGAGGAAGAGAAGGAGGGAGAGAAGGAGGGAGAGAAGGAGGGAGAGAAGGAGGGAGAGAAGGAGGGAGAGAAGGAGGGATAGAAGGAGGGAGAGAAGGAGGGAGAGAAGGAGGAAGATCAGACAAGAAGAAAGATAAGAAAACTAAAGATGAAAAGAAGATGGAGAGAGAAAGAGTAAAAGAAAGGATAAGAGAAGGAACAAGATAAGATGGAAGAGAAGAAGACAATAAGAGAGAGAGAGAGAGAGAGAGAGAGAGAGAGAGAGAGAAGACAAAGAAAGAAGAGGAAAACGGGGGAGAGAGAGATAGGGAGAAAGGAAGAGCAAGAATAAGAGAAGGAGCTAGATAAAAAGGAAAAGATGCAGAAGACAATAAGAAAGAGGAGAAAAATAAAGAGGAACGAAAAGGAGAAAGAGAGAGCGAAAGAGAAGGAATAAAAGAAGAAAGAAGAGGAGTAGGACGAGGAGGAGGAAGAAGAAGAAACAGGAGCAAGATAAGGAGGAAGAGAAGATGAAACTGAAAAGATGAAAGAGGAGGAGAAGAAGGAGAAGGAGGATGAGGAGGAGGAAGAGAAGTAGGATCAGCGAAGACAAGACTGACAGACAGACAGACAGGCGATCACGTGACGAACTCCAGACCTACTCACGAAACGGTTCTTATATATCGGGCGACGAGAGAGAAAGAGGGAGAGAGAGAGAGAGAGAGAGAAAGAGAGAGAGAGAGAAAGAAAGAGAGAGAGAGAGGGGAGGGAGACGTCTCCGACGTCCCGTGGGTATGCGGACAGGGGATCTCGTGTCCTTCCGCCCAGTTCCCTAATCCGCAAAAGACCCTAAACCAGGGCTCGTTAGGAGGACCAGAAACGCTCGTAGAATTTCATAAATGCTCGACGATTTGTCCGACTTACAGCATCATCTCCAATTCCGTGTCATCAGACCGGATTGGGATACGCGGAGGAGGAGGAGGAGGAGGAAGAGGAGGAGGACTTGTCTCACGGATCGCATTTCCATCTTAAACAGTTATGTATCCGGCTTTAGCTCCTCAGTGGCGGCTCCAGGATTTCGCAAGTGGGGGGAGGGACCGTTTGGGTGGCAACTTCTAAGCATGGGGAACCAACCATTTGTTGATAGGTATGCAGTAGTAAGTGTAGGGTCCCAACAGGGGCCAGACAATCAGTAGAGGATACGGGCCCCCCGGTCTCCCATGTGGAGCCGCCACTGCTTTAGCTGCAAGGGAGGGGTCTATGGGACTGAACTATCCTAAAGACTATGTATGCACAGTGCGCACAGCGGTCGCGAGGTGGTGTCTTGACTGTCTTCTGTATCGGATGAATGGCGTCTATGCAGGAATCGTCTGATTAGATGAAGAAATTGAACCGATATATTTTGGAACCAACTGAATGGGGTGCGAATCTACAGCGGTAACAAATAAAGAAATACAGTACGTTCCAGAACAATGGTGTATCCTAGAGCGACGATTTTCCCAGAGGAAATTAAATGGACCGTGGTTTTCATTCACGGGTTCTAATGATTTTGAGCCAATGGTTGGGATTTTGGAGGTGAAAGTTCAACTCCTGGAGCTTAGATGAAGTCTTTTCAAAAACCAGATCATGATTGAAACCGAAGTATTTGTGATTTCTATGGGTCCATTTTTAGAACCCAATTCATCCCAACCCATTATTCTCCAACCCAACTCAACCCAACCAATGCTGGTAATAAGTTTACTTGACCCAACGCAACCCATCATAGTACATTACAATTTATTAAACCGTAGCTTATTTTCAGACCCAACCCAACCCGCCATTAATATGGAAACTGTCTGACCCAACCCAATCCCATCCATCCCAACCCATGGGTTAGCAAACCCCATGGACATCTCTGGATTGAAGAAAAAAAGTCACGAAGTTTCGTGAATGATTGAAACCTGCTTCGTATATTTTTCAACAAAATGATTTGTGGCAAAAAGGCTCGAACCTCTGTTATCATGAACAACTAGAACCTCTGTTATCATGAACATTGAACAACTAGAACCTCTGTTATCATGAACAACTAGAACCTCTGTTATCATGAACAACTGGAACCTCTGTTATCATGAACAACTGGAACCTCTGTTACTATTATCTTGACAATTTATATAGCGCCGTACGCATGGCGTCTGCCAAAGTCAAAGGTCCATCTATTAACATTCAAAACACACACACACACACACACACACACATATATATATATATATATATATATATATATATATATATATAAGAAGAGAAATAAATGTGTCAGACAGAGGTCCATCTGTTATCACAGAACAACTAGAGAGAGAGAGAGAGAGAGAGAGAGAGAGAGAGAGAGAGAGAGAGAGAGAGAGAAGCAGAGACAGATACAGACAGAGAGCAAAAAGCACGGAGGCATACACAGAGGGAGACAGATACAGACAGACAGATAAGAAAAAAGAATAGAGACTTAAAAAGAGGATGTGAGAAAGAAGCTAGAAAGAAGCTTTGCCATTTTTATTATAGGGAAATAGATGCACCATGCATTTGTGATTTCATCATAGATAAATATTCAATCGTCGTGAAACTGATGCTGGTGTTGTTGTCGTTGGTGACGATGATGATGACGACGACTAAAATGATGATGACGACGACTACAATGATGATGATGACGATGACGACTACAATGATGATGATGATGACTACAACGACGCATTCGCCGTCTTCATTCATCGTCACAACGACACCAGTTCTTCTTCTTGTTCTTTAATTCTCGTGTCCTGGTCGCCGCCGATCGTGAGGCTTCGATTGACACTGTGTATGTCCCATTGCGTGTATGTCTCGATGTACTCTTTCGTCCGTCTGCGCATCTGTCTCGCAATCGATCCGGGCGCTCGTAAATACTTCGGCGTCTTCAATCATCACTTCCACAGCTTCGCCGACCGCGCTCGCCAGGTGGCGTCGGTCGTCAGAAAATACGGGCGCTAAATAAATCAAGACTTGTCGTCGACGACGATGACGACGACGACGACGATGTTTAATCTCTGGGTAATGTTTACCATTTTTAAAGAATTTGAAAGAGGAACATACATTCAAACGGGATTGGGTACAGCGCTATGCAACATCGTATATCTTAAGTTTAGTCATCATCATCATCACCAAATTCATAATAATCATCACCTTCATCATTATCATCATCATCAGCATCATCATCACCTTCATCATCATCAGCATCGTCTTCTTCTTCGTCAGCATCATGCATAATCTTCTTCTTCAGCATCATCATCATCCTCTTCTTCAGCATCATCACCTTCTTATTCTTCTTCAGCATCATCATCATCATCATCATCATCATCATCATCATCATCATCATCATCATCACTTTCTGCCTACATGTCGGCAATAGTTTCAGTTGATTCGAAACCATTGCACTTTAATCTGCGTCCTTCTACAATTATCAAATTCTTCAATTTCAGGGTTTCTTTGATGTTATCCATCCGTCTTGCACTTGCTCTTTCTCGTCCTCTGTTTCCTTCTGATTTATACGCATGCAGCCTAATACTCATCTGTACTGGTAACCTATTGACTTCGTAGACAATGTATGGACAGCAGCTGGACAGCTCTCGATTGCTAACGATGCAGTAATGACGGTAATGATACAATATCTCATGGAATAATAATAATAATAATAATAATAATAATAATAATAATAATAATAATAATAATATTAATATTAATAATAATAATAAAGAAAAATAGGATGATGATGATGATAAGGTTTAAAGTGGTTCAGTATAGGTATTCCCTCCTCCATCCAAGACCGCCAAGTTCGGAGAGAGATCCTTCACTAGGGGTAATCCTATCTTGTGGAACTCTCTTCCTGATGAGACCACCATGGCTGATACTCCCGAGCATTTCATCACCAGATTAAAAACGCATCTGTTTAGGTTGGGTTAGAGTTGAGGTGTTAAAGCGCTTTTGTTGTGGGCCTCAGCCTTGTTACAGCGCTATAGAAATTGTCTAGGAATGAATGAATGAATGAATGAATGAATGAATGAATAAATAGGGTCTGCCCTGTGTAAGGACCCCTGTTGAGTTGAATTATATACTGATGGGTAAGTTTGGGAGAGGCAGAGGGGCAGCAGTTCCCCCAAAGCAAGTCGATGAGAGATGAGAAATGAAAGGAACGGGAAAAGAATATTCCTGAATTTGGGGGGGGAAAATCTGAGAGATTTCGAGTCGATTTTTCGCGAAATTGAACAGCGCACGAACTGCTCACATGTTAGACTCGAACGCCTTTCTGTTCACAGGCTACCACTTGTAGAATCGATGCTGCATTGATTTCCAAGCTTTCCCGGTCTTTCCCTCACAACCCTGTAAGACAGTGATATTCAAATGGTGGTCCGCGGGCATTGGCGGATTTTATTAAAGGCTAGGGTAGGCTTAAGCCTACCCACTAATCCCACGGATGGCACGGATGATGGACGGCACGCGTGCTGAATGGCACCCCCAGGCCCCCATGCTAGCCTACCCAAATATTAAACCCTAAATCCGCCTATGTCCGCGGGCCAGATCCGGCCCGCCAAGGGGTGTCCAATATCCCGCGAAAATACTGAAATGAAATTGTTTTTCCAATACTTGCGGAAGATTAATAAATGACAACTACTGATTTAAAAAGTGCCAGCGATAAAAAAGTTGGCTCTTAAACTTTAATTGAAAACCAAAACCACTGCTCTTAAGAGAGAGAGAGAGAGAGAGAGAGAGAGAGAGAGAGAGAGAGAGACCCCGCAGAAAAGAATTGCCTCAAATTTTTCTTTCGTTGCACCCCCCGCCCCCCAACCCCTTCCCGATATCAGCTTCATACATTTTCGCTATCAATCAAACGAGAAATTCGGCGCGAAATAAGAAAATTAATTTTGGCGTATGCGAACTTTTTCCACTGCGCCGTCCATCCTTTCGTCCATCGATCATTTTCAAGTCATGCTCAGACGGTCTAATTGGTTCCCTCGGCGTCAGCGCCTGAATCCGTGACGCGTGTTGCCGGTGCCAGAGAATGGGATATTGCGTCGTGGCTAAGTCCATTTCGAATTGATATTGTTTGCCGACAAACTTGAAATTCGTCTTATTTAGTTCCTGAATATGCGTCAACCAGCGGCGTAGGGGGTTCCGGAATAGGGGAGGGCGCGTCGACATTTTCTGGCAAAAAATTCTTGACGGGGCAAAATAGAAGTATCTTTACTAGAAATCTATGCAAACCTCTGAAATGTATATCTGCCAATGATCTGAAATTAATTATTAATGGGTTATTGTTGAGGTAATAGGATGGATAGGATGGACACTAGGATGAATAATATATAATAGCCTAATATCTTCGTACATCTTAGATTCTTAGTGCTTAGCAGAATGCGTGCTAAGATAATTTTCATATTTCATTGTAATCTAGAGCACTATCAGAGAGCTTCACTGCATGCCCGTAGATGAGATAACGAAATGAGGGATTGTTGGAAAGAAGTTTGAAAGATTTCTTTTCGAAGTTTGAAGCACAGAAAAATCAATCAATCACATTCGCGAGCATTTCTGGCGACTATTGAGATTCTTGAATTTTATTCTAAAATGCTCTGCATTGGTGACGCATTTACAGACGCAAACCGATAACTAGAAAATGGCTAATAGGGTACTGGTCGGATCAATCAACTTCTATAGTGCCACTATTATTATGCAGAATTGCACTCAAAATCCAAGTCGAATTAGAGCCGCGTGAAATCGAACGGGTCAGATAAGGTCAGCGTGGGTGGGGAGGGGAGTAATCTATGGCGGACAGGTCAAACAGAAGAGAAAACGGAACTGGTTCCGATTGAAATGTAATTATCGCAAAATGTAATGTCGCAGCAGTTTATTTAGAAGAGAAGATTGTAAAATAAGCATCAACCGCTTACCAAGATGATTTTGTATTTCAAGAACTTGAGAGAGGGCTGTTTGAAGTACTGAATCAAAACAAGATCGGGGCGTAGCGACGTGTCACGTGGGGTATATCGGTATATATACCCCAAAATCAGGCTACCTTAAAGTTTTTAATGTGACTTTTAAGATTTTAAACGTTTTTAAAAAATGTATACCCTTCAAATCAAATTCCTTGCTACGCCCCTGAACAAGATATTGATTGTTGATTTGCACTAAATATTCTAAATATGCTTTTATTAAACCTATCGGTTTGCAACTATGACGTTTAACTGATCTTCTCAGTTTTCTGTTCTCTGTCATCCTTCAAGTAAAATCTGAAGACACATCTGTTCTGGAAATCTTATTCTCTTCTGCCTTAGATTGCAGTTACTTAATTTTATTTGTAGACCTATAGTAATGCCCCTAGTGACAGCAGTTTGGTAATAATAATAATAATAATAATAATAATAATAATAATAATAATAATAATAATAGCAGCAGTAGTAGTAGTAGTAGTAGTAGTAGTAGCAGCAGCAGCAGCAGCAGCAGCAGTAGCAGTAGTAGTAGTAGTAGTAGCAGTAGTAGTAGTAGTAGTAGTAGTAGTAGTAGTAGTAGTAGTAGTAGTAGTAGTAGTAGTAGTAGTAGTAATAAACATTTAAAATACTCTTGAAACAAAGTTTTAGATTCCATTTTGAACTTATGAAAGACTTACTTCGAAAGTTTTCATAGCGTGTCGAATTTCATTTCTTTAAGAACCGTGCGTACAGACGAAATGACTGCTGCAGATAAATGGTCCAATAATATACTGACAGCGGCGAGTCTCAACTTTATGCGCAATCCAGATGCACTCGCTGGCATCTCTGGAGTGCAACGAAACTATCGCCGAAAGTTCCGCTCAATAGTCTTATCGACGGCGAAACAGAGAGATCCGCGGGTAGATTGGCGGAGGACGAAACCGCAGACCTGTTCTGTCGAGATAACTGCGTCTTCCTATCGCGTCCCGTTAAACGGGTTCCTAGTCAATCTTATCTCCCGAAAACGTGTCCGTATTACAATAATCGATGGTCTGACGTTGATCGCGCTCAACGCGTGTGCGTCGAGCAGACGACAATGGAATGTCGGCGTTGACAACGCTGTGACGCCGAGCATTTTATAGACTCGGTCCGTCTGCCCGGTTACAGACGGACCCTGAGAAGCACTCGCGCCTCCTAGCGGCAGACAGGATGGCTGACTATCCACCTTTCGAACTGTTTGCCGTCTGGCGAATTTCTCCGTCTGTAGAAAAACGCGATCTGTATCACTCGACCAGACCGGGCGACCAACGAAAAGAATCTACCGATTGGTTCAGGTGATTTTGTCTCTCGCCGAGTTGTCGCCAAGGAGGAGGAGGAGGAGGAGGAGGAGGAGGAGGAGAAGGAGAAGGAGGAGGAGAAGGAGAAGGAGGATAAGGAGAAGGAGGAGAAGTAGAAGGAGGAGAAGGAGAAGGAGGATAAGGAGAAGGAGGATAAAGAGAAGGAGGAGAAGTAGAAGGAGGAGAAGGAGGAGGAGGAGGAGGCGGGAGAAAGAAGAGGCAGCTACTGGGGGTTGGCAGAGGGATGTATATTGCCTCTTGAGACGCCGGACAAGGAGAAGGAGGGAGCGAAAGAAGAGACATCTACTGTACTGGAGAATGAATGATGTTGCCTCTTCGAGCATCTTAGCATCTCATCAGGCGGTGGAGTCGTTTACAAGAGCAGCATTTTTAGAAAATGACTAGAATTAATGCATATTAATAAAAGCAAATGAGGGCGGGAAGTTATCAGAGTGGTAACAACGTTGAACGATGGAGCAGAAGGTCGCGGGTTCGAGACCCGCAGAAGCCCTAAGGTCGATTCAGCATTCTTTCGCCAGATGGCGATGACAACTGAGTAACGGATTAATCCGCGGAGTAAATAATCTTTGAGTCTTATTATACCAGACTTGCCACCTAAGCAGTGGCGTAGCCAAGGGGGTTTGGGGTTAAAAGCCCCCTTGGGCGCCGACGAAGAAATTTTTAACGTGTTTCCATGGATTTTTTATTCGGACGCAGTTTTGAGGGTCAACCCTCCTTGGGGCTGCATACCAAAATTGTTTAAGCGCCATAGGCGTGACGACCTATTTTTTTTCTTGCCAGTTTCTGAAAGGAAATGTTTAATTTAATTTAGGAAAAACAGGATAGATACATAGGATAGGATGACCTTTTTTGTTTATCAAGATTTTTCGAAAGTTGGTTACGGTTAAAAGTCAAAATCAACCCCCTTCCAGAAATCCTGGCTATGCCACTGCACCTAAGCATTTATTACTCAACCAAGTATAGAATTAGACAAAAAGAATATTTCCCATCATGAGAAAAATGGACAGCAAAGTTTGATGTTTGATCACTAAACAAATTAGACGGATACTTTTTCACAGAATAATCAAGATTGTGGCGTGTTCCAGTTCAGTTTTTCAGTAAGTAAGATAAGCAGTAGATAATCATCAGAATAAATGGAATGAGCTTCATAATGGACTTTTCTGATAATGCATTGGCAGGTAATTTGCATTAGAAATGTTTCTTTCTTCATAAGAATTCTGGACGCATATGTAAAATAATCCTCTTAGATAATTATTTTTGGCGTTTGTTTGCGCAGATAATCTGCAGACCCTAGTTTCAGTGGCGTAGCCAAGGGGCGGTTAACCCCCTTTGGATGGCGACGAAATGTTTAAAAATGTGTTTCCATACATTTTTTTTATTTTCGGACGCGGTTTTGGGGTCAAACCTCCTTGGCTGCCGATCAAAAATAATTTCTAATCGATATGGAATGTAAAGATGGCATAAGACGACGACCTTTTTTTGCTTGTCAGCACATCTGAAGTGAAAAAGTAAACGAGGAAAGATGATTATGTCCTTTTTTGCTTGTCAAGATTTTTCGAAGTTGGTCATGACCAAAATGGAACCTCCCCTTCCGAAAAACCTGGCTACGCCACTGCCTGGTTTAATATCATCCGGGCTTTGATAGAGAAATTTTATAAATTAAGACGTTGCGTTATTTTCTCTTATTTAATCTGTTTAGAATCATGGGAAAGTCAGATTTCTCGCAAATAACTAGAATTTCCCATGCACTAGCTAGGCCTAATTTTATTTCATACTCGACCCCAAATGGCCAACAAGAGAAACTTCGTAAAAGAATCGGTGAGTTATTTGGATACGCGTGGACTTCTTCTTCATTAGGTGCTGTGTATTTCTACGTTAGCGACCATGGATTTCCACTTTGTTCGATCTTGACATCCTCTTATTAATTAATTCTATGTTGTTCTTTACTCCCTAAATTCCTTCTCGTAAGTAGTCTACATAAGTGTTTCTCTGCCTTCCTCTGGCTCTTTTCCCCTTCACTTTTCCTGCTATTGCCAAATGCTCCAGTCCTTCCTTCCCTTCCTTCCTCATTACATGTCCGAAGAAAGAAAGCTGCCTTTGTTTAATGGTTACCATCCGACTTCTTTTTATTCTAAAATCATTTAAGATCTCTTCGTTGGTTTTCTTTGCCGTCCATAAAATCTTCAGCATCCTTTGCAAAAACATCATTTCTGTGGCTTCCAATTTCTTCTCCATTGCCTTGGCTATAGTCCATGTCTCTGCTCCATACAAGAGGACTGATCAAACGTAGCTTCTGAGCACTCTTAATCGTACACAGGTAGGTACTGTATTGTGTCTAGGTTGTTCGAAGAGACTGCCTGACATTCCAAAGGACACGACTACCTCGTTTTTCCCTTCGCAGATCCCCTCACCCCGAAACTTTCGATGTGACCCCTATTTTGGAACCATGGATATCCCACTGCAAGTTAGTTTCGGTTTAAACAGGCTCTAATCTTACCTAAGGACACGAAATCTAAATTATGGATAATTCACTTAAAAGGTTTTGAATATTGTGGTAGGCCGGACTAGGCCCCCTTGTAAATATTGTGCTGTAAGTCACATGTTGTGCCGATCCAGGGGTCTGTTGCATAATAAGGGCTAAGTTTATGCTATTAATTGATGTTTTGCCAATGCCCGCTAACGCCCGTCTTAGTAGGCCTAGCTGCCCTTGTTAAAATTTGGCGACTAGGTTGTCTGGGCTATTTAGCGAATGCATTTGCCGCAAAGGCATCCAGTCAAATTGTCGCGTTATCGGCAGCTGGGCTGCTGTAGCAATACAGTTCGACACGTGTTCTATTTGCATCATAAGAGGGTCTGGACTCCAGAGTCTCTGCATTTTAGGTCTAGATATATGAGGCACAATGCTTGAGGGAACTAATAGTCACGCGATAATAGTACCGTAAAGTTCAAATTGCACTGGCTGGAAAGATCCGGCCCAGATAGTAAGCCACACACCGCTCTGCTACCGAGTAGGCGTATAGCAGAGGACCGAAAATAATTATAAACTCCGGGTTTTAGTTGGACGAATTGATATTTTACATATTTTAATAAACAACATTCTTGTAATATATATAGTCTAGTCTGTAGGCATTTTAGACCCAGTTAGCGTGACCGGGGGCATCTTTGCCAATGGGCCCCAAA
Source organism: Metaphire vulgaris (assembly GCA_018105865.1). Classification (NCBI taxonomy): domain Eukaryota; kingdom Metazoa; phylum Annelida; class Clitellata; order Crassiclitellata; family Megascolecidae; genus Metaphire; species Metaphire vulgaris. Next base: position 9,386,347 of record CM030871.1, read on the forward strand.
GTTTCGAGCTGACGAGCAAAAAAAAGGTCCGAATCAGCACGTTCATTTCTAAGAATTGTTAGGGATGGGGTTAACCCTAACCTAACATGGACCCTCTTTGGGCCCCCGCCCGGGGCCCGGGGGTCAACAAAACCGCTCCTCCACGTTACGCCACTGTTTAGAGTTTAGAAGCGAACGTAAGCCAATCGAAAGAATAGATGGGCTACACATGGACAAGCCAGGACAACCGCTAACAAGACTACGAAGAATGTGACCGTTGTTAGACATGAGTCACTTGACCTAAATGAGGATGTATAATTGTATATGTATAGTAAGGAAGCATGCGCCGCTGAACGGAGAGAGACAGAAGTAGCGTAGAGAATTTTAAGGTGAGTTCATTTTAAATGCTTGTTTTATGCAAATAATATTATTTGTATGTTTTCCAAGCATACATAGATATTATACATATGTATGTATAATATCTATGTATGCTATACCTACTTACTTTATATATATACATATATAAAGTAAGTAGGTAATAATAAGTGTTTTATACAGGCTTGTCAGAAGGAGATCCCCCCCCCAAGCCTCAACATCCCCCAAATCCCAGCACTTACACAAATTTTGCATTGAACTGTGTGTATTCCCTTCCAGTCCAGTCAATTCCCCCGAAAGGCTTCAATTTCCCAGGCCTGAGGAGAGGGGTGCAGCCGGTACATTGTACCGGGGCCCACTGAGTTTTCAGGGGCCCAGATCCGGTGACGATAAGGTTTATTTTGCTTGTCAGGCTGTTTTTGGAGAGTTGATAAGCACAGCATCAAATAGAACAAAAAACAATAATAAACTAATAATAAACTAATAAAACACACACTTTACAGTACAGCCAAAAAAAAAAAAAAACTCAAATACCTATTCAACTAACATAACGTTCATTGCATCATATCCATAACCTCAGACCTCAAGCAGACATTGACTATACAATCAGAGAAAAACAGCGATGAGTTCTGTCTTTAGGCCTAAGAGTTACTGACAACTAATGATTAACACCAAGCATTGAAACATAGGAAGGGGCGGATGATGACCACTACGAGGGTTCCCCAAAACTATTAATAACTCTAACTATCGTGTACTCATCATCATCATCATCATCATCATCATCATCATCATCATCATCATCATGTGTCATCTTCATATCTGAAGGTTGACGGTCATGAGTTGTTTCCACTTCGTTCTGTCTTCAGCAATCCTTTTTAGTCTTCCGTAGTTCTTTTCCTGTATGTGTTCCTTAACGTCGTCCAGTTCTTTAAACTTTCTATTCTTTAATTTTTTCTGTGTAGGTGACAACTGCAGATGCTTGGTGTTCATAAGAAAATCAGAGTTACGTTTGCCCGAACCAGCATCGTGTTGCAGGCAGACAAGGAGCGATGATGACTTCGAAGCCCACTGTCCTTCCCAAACCGACCACGATGAAGCCAAACTCTATTGGTTCCACGACCGAACCAAAGCCCACTGTTCTCCCCAAACCGACAACCCAGACAAATTCTACCACTTCTACGACCGAACCAAAGCCCACTGTTCTCCCCAAACCGACAACCCAGACAAATTCTACTGGTTCCGATACCAAACCGGTTCTGCCCTCAAGTTCGACTGTCACCCAAATTAAACCGATTCTCTTCACGAATTCGATGTTACTCACAAAACCAACCGACTATGGCAAGATTATAGGCGACGCGTTCATAGAAATGCCAAGAGTCCATGCTGCAATCGCCGAAATAAATCGAGAATTTCTGTTGAAAATTCAAACTCCGCAACAGAAGGAAGTTCAAATCCACGAACCGACTGCCCAGCCAAATTCTACTGGCTCCGCGCCCAAACTGGATGCCCAGTCAAATTCTACTGGTTCCACGACCAAACCGATTATCCAGTCAATTTCAGTGGTTCAATAACGACACCTATTGTACAGTCACTTTCTATAAGTTCCATAACCAAACTGGCTGTCCAGTCAAATTACACTGGTCCCACGACTACACCGACTACCCAATCACATTCTTCTGGTTCCATTACCAAATCGACTGCCCAGCCGAATTATACTGGTTCCACGCCCACATTTATTACCCAGTCAAATTCTACTGGTGCCACGCCCAAACTGACTACCCAACCGAATTCTACTGGTTCCACGCCCAAACTGACTGTTCAGTCAAATTCTACTAGTGCCACACCCAAACTGACTACCCAACTGAATTCTACTGGTTCCACAGCCAAACTGACTACCCAGCCGAAGTCTACTGGTTCCACGCCCAAACTGACTGTTCAATCAAATTCTACTAGTGCCACACCCAAACTGACTACCCAACCGAAGTCTACTGGTTCCACAGCCAAACTGACTACCCAGCCGAAGTCTACTGGTTCCACGCCCAAACTGACTGTTCAGTCAAATTCTACTAGTGCCACACACAAACTGACTACCCAGCCGAATTCTACTGGTTCCACGCCCAAACTGACTACCCAGTTAAATTCTACTGGTTCCACAGTCAAGCCAACTCTCATCTCATATTCGACTGTCACGCAAATCAAATTGCCTCTCTCCACAAATCCTGAAGATTTCCTGACACCATCAACCAGCCCCAAAACGATTGTCGGCGATGCGTTCATTGAAATGCCCATAGTTCATTCAGCAATTGCAGAACTAAATCCGGAATTTCGGTGGAAAATTCAAGCTTTGCAGTCGAAGGAAATTCAAATTCACATTGGTAAGAAACTATCGATTAAAAGCTCATTTAATGCAGTATCTCTCTAATTTCTACATCGAATTCATTAGTGTCCAGTATCTTTAAGCCGTACACCATCTGCTCTCTTTCCTTATAACTATTTAGAGCAATAGAATTTATTTCTTGCGCTCAGGGAGTTGGTACTCTAAATGTTTTATTTTCTCATTTTCTCTCTCTATCTCTACCTCCCTCTCTCACTCTCTTTTACTCTCCCTATCCCTCTCTCTTTCTCACACGCACGAGCAATACTTTACTAGAGGGAACTCTAGTTTGGGGTGCATTGAACATTGGCATAGACTCTAATGAAAAATTCTGGGGGTCCAACCTCTATTCCTTTCTCTTACCTATATCATGGTAACCTCTTAAAAAAGAGAAATGCTAGAGCTTATGAGTCTACGGTGTTGGAATTTGTTTTAAGGTCGAAAAGGTCGAAACTTATAATGCGATCAACATTCGACGGTGTTTTAAACTGGGTTTTGCTCTATGAACTGGCTTGCTCATGGACGCCCGCACATTGGGGCAAGAGGGGGCACTTGCCCCTCCTGGAAAATAAAAATGCCAATATTTCCCATTGAAATTTGAAAACCTTGCTAAAATATTAACCGTGACCATTGTGTTAAGATGTGTTTTGCCCCCTCTTGGAAAAATTTATGTGACACAGCCATGACCATTATGTTTTGCCCCCTCCTGGAAAAATTTCTGTGGGCGCCCATGGGCTTGTTCCTTAGAAATGAATCACGTATAAATCTATTCTTTCTCTTAGAAATCGACCAATCAACAGTTACTCTCAGAGGAAATCGAAAAGTCGTTTACGAAGCAAAACAGCACATTCTAGAACTTTTGGCTGAAGACAAATTGGTCCGAAAAAATATAAACCACGTCAAGAACACAAAAGGCATCAAAGACTACTTATTGCTTCTCTCGCAGACGGACTTAGGTCTTCCCTGTTACTGGACAAATTCAACTTGTCCTGAGCTTTCAACGCCGAAATTCAACTGTTGTCTTCTTGCGAGAGGTTCGCCAGTTCATGAAGCCGTCACTGCTCTTATACTAAATACTTGGAATACGAGTTCAGTTGGCGCTGGGCAAAACAGCAAAGGACTTCTCTACTCGAAGCTGGTTATCAAGGGCGTCTGGATTATTGAGAATCCATTACTTTACGCTAATTATCAGTACAGACTCAAGGCTTTAGCTTTTAAGGCTGCTCATAAGCCTTTCACTAAGGTTTCAGAAATGTCAGGAGAACCGAATGTAAAGACAAGAGAAATTGCAGGTAAATCGTCTTTGATCAGATAAGGTGTCTGTTATCCCATTTTTATTATTGGTAAATGTAGGTTTCGTACTCGAGTCCGAGCGTTGGGTTCCGGCGCATATCTCCGGCCTGGGCAATCAGCGACCGAAGTGTTATAATCCATTAATCTGCGATAGGTTGCCATTACTTTTCCCAGACCCACGTTTTACCTCGCAGCTTAACGCTGCTCCTCAGTTTACCACCGCCCTCTAGCGAGTAGGGCTGAGTGGACTTTAGGACTCCTGCGGGTATCGAACCCACGACCTTCTGCTCCATCGCCCATGCAGTGCTGTTACCACTCTGCTAACTTCCCGCCCCATTATTAATACTCAATGTCAAATAAATTTAAATTTAATTGCTTAAGTCGCTGTAACTACTCGACATATTGTATCACTTTATTCAATATTCTATTTTTACTTTTATTCACTGCATTTTATTGTTCATTATTTTCAATTTAAATCGCTGATCCGTGTTCAATCAGTTTAGGGGGCGGGGGCACTTTGTTGACATTCTAGGTTATGTTAAATTTAAAAATTATGAGGACCTTTTTTGGTCGTCAGGGTTGAAAAAGGGGAGACGATAACTTTTTTGTTTTTTTTTGCTCGTCAGCTCGAAACTCTGGGGCCCCCATGTCAAAGATGCCCCCCGGGCTCCCAAAAGTCACGCTACGCCACTGTGTTCAATACAACGCCGTTGAACTAGATGTGTAAAATTATTATAACTACATTGGCGTGGACAGACATTTGCCATAAAAGAAGCAGAAATATTATCTGAGGGATATAAGAGATGCATGCTGACCATGCATTGTTCATGAAACCATTTTTAGGAGCCGATTACCTGAACAGTCGGTTGATTAGCGAATTGAACGAGGTGTATCTATTTCACGGTACACAAAACGTGCAGGAAATCGCCCAAAATGGGATCGACTGTCGTTTGGCAGGAGACAGAACCCTGTTCGGACGAGGCGCTTATTTTGCCGAGAGTTCCACCAAATCAGACCAGTATGCTGGTGAGCATCGCACTCTTTGAATAAGAAAGCAGATATGCAGCACATCTAACAAGTGGTCGTCATAAATTTCATTTTCTTGGTTTATGTCATGAATTAGGCTATATTTGTATATGGTTATAAATTATAACCATAATTATACAAATATAGCCTAATTTGCCTAATATTAATATAAGCCTAACCATATAATATAATTATATTATTATTATAACTTATAATAATAATAACAATAATAATATAATGTGACTATGACTGTAAGCAATGCCATTTTGTACTAATGATTACTTTGTTGATCGAATGACTGCAGAGTGATTGACTAAACGAATAACTGAAGGCGTCAAAGCCGGAAACCAATTCTTTCGTTTGTTCACGCAATAATTTCTTATCATCTATTCGTTGTTTGTTTTTATTAATTCATTAGGCTACCAATTAGACAAGACAATAGACAATTACAATGGTTTATTTTCAACAGTCATACCAGTTACATAGACATGAGTGCGTCAAATTCTCACATTAACACGTTGACTGCGGCCTATTAAATAGCTCAGACGCGGATACTATTGACGAGAGTCTACGACCTCCGTGGCTCTCCAGTTCCTATACAAAATGCGTGCGATCATGCGTGAAGTGAGTGACAGCCGTTAGATTATTCCCAAGGCCCGATCACGTTAGACGCCTACAGAGGAAAATATCTTGAAACAGATGCAAGTGTTTAGAGGCTAGAGCCACCTGTTACTAGAATGACTTTCTCTTTCCTCAGGTATGCACCAATTCATACGAAAAAGTGCAGGTGGTCTGTAATGCTCCATTACCGCGCTTTTTGTCAGGGACTAGTAGTTATCTCAACAATGGCGATTGGATAAAACAATCAATGTCACGGATCAAGAATGCAAGGCAATAAAATTGGCCATCACTGTGGCAAAATGGACGCTATAGCCGATATAAATTCCAGGACCTTAGTAAGGACCTCAATTATCTGGTCCAAAAACGCTGACGGCATTATATGGTGACACAAGTTATTTGGGGTATTTATATTGAAGCTGAGGCGCGGGGTTTCTTTTAGGAGGCCAATCGACGTTCTTCAGTAGAATGTGGCGCTTCCGATTGGTCATTTAGTCCACCTGCTGCAATAGACGGCGCACCTATCTCAAGTGAAACCAAGAATGCTATTATAATTAGCATGCAGCGAATTGAGCTTCTTTATTGAGGCGGCGAAGCATGAGTATATTGTGGTTTTTTGAACAGGTGTTTATAGGGCAAATATTCATACATTTTCTATACAATTTGCTTTTCTTGATCGGTCACTCATTCTAGTAGCTAGAGGAAGCAGAAAAATGAATCCAAGATCCGTATAAGCTAACATATTTGGCATTGAACTAGGGACGTCATATGACGTCCCTAGCGCCCTGAGAAACCAAAATAAGGACGTCAGTTGACGTCCCTAGCGTTCAACGTGTTAAGTATTCATAAGCGCACAGAAAAATAGAACAGAGAATGACTCCAATGATATAGATTAATTATTTTCATAAATCGTCATCTGCTAAGATACTTATCATTGGACGTTCATGATGGTCTACTTGCTATTTTATTGGCGTATGCTATTCAAAAAACGCTAATCTTGAATGTATCCAAACAGATCGCAGAAGACATCGTAAAGATGAACGCCTGTTCATGTTCGTTGCTCGCGTGTTGCTTGGTGAACCGTTCATCGCTCGCGAAGCACGACCCGATCTGAGAAAGGCGCCGTGTTCAAACCAGGACTTTAAAAAAGACGACTTCCTGGCATATCATCCGTCGTGTGACTCGGTGATCGGAACGCACATGGATAGTAACACCCCCCTTTTGTTTCGCGAATTCATTGTCTACCATCCGGAACAATGTTATCCAGAGTTTCTTGTTGAATATGCGAGAGAGTAACTTAACACTGACTGTATCGGAAGTGATTTAGCCTATTGCATGTACGTGTACATATCAATCAATCAATCAATCAAGCGCCACTATCATAATGCCACTGGCATAATGTCCATGGACAAAACATCAGCCGATGGCGCAAAAATGGGCGATCATTCTTCATTCAACTTCGCGAATACCCTGACAAGCAAAATAAAGTCATCACCCGTAGCGGATCAGTAAACCCTGAAAGAAAACCTGGTGCTGGTGCTGGCATCAAGGACATAAGGGAGTAAACCCTGAAAGAAAACCTGGTGCTGGAAGGACATCGCAGGGCGGACAAGATTGACAGATTCAAAGGTCTCCTTATCCTGCTAGAAGAGGACTGGTCACCACCTAACAATAAATACGTACGAAATCGATGCAGATAACAAAAGTAAATAAAGATATGGAAAACAACATCTGAACCTAGAAAAGCAGCACACATGACAAGAGACAGAAAGACCTGGAGCCAACTCGTATCAAACTCATCGTTATCATAGACGATGGAAGAAAAAAGAAGATGTACATGTATCTCTGCATGCTGAGCAGCTGAAGACACTTGCATGCATTCATAGACTTCATAAACTTTCAGACAACTTGCAGGATTGCCACATCAATATAGGCCTATGCAGTCATGGGCGTCCGGAGGGGGGTGCAAGGGGTGCAATTGCACCCCTCTGGACAAATTATGGAGTTATGAAAAAGTATAATTACTTGTTTCTTTGGTCACAAAACCTTGTTTTGCACCCGCCTGGAAAATTGTTTCATTTTTTCGTCACAAGGCCTTGTTTTTCCCCCCCTGTAAAAATTTCTGCGGACGCGCATGTATGCAGTCCATGTTATAAGTAAGTAAAATCTCGTGAATTTCTATAGCGCTTTCTAAAGCAGGTACATCAGTATCTGCCTATTCTTAGGGTTACCATACCTCCGCTCCAATGTTCGATCGATACCCAACATTAGTTTTGGCACGGCCTAAAGGCTTTGCAAAGAAATTACAGGTATTTAACTGGCAATGGCCAGTTAAATACCTGTAATAGGCATAGGTCATAGGCAGTGGCGGCTCCACATAAGGGCGTGCCCCCTAGTGAATGCGTGCCCCCTGTTGGGACCCTTTACTTACTATTAAATACCTATCAAGAAAAGGCTGGTCTCTCATGTTTAAAAGCTGCCACCCCAACGCCCCCACTTGCCAAATTCTGGAGCCGCCACTAAATGCCAATTAAATTTACGGACATTGACCAAAAATTGTCAAGAGGCATAGGCCTACTGCATGGGATCTATTTGAGGCCGAGAGCCGAACGCAATGGTTTTTGATTTTACCGTCTCCTGGGAGAATAGCGAAGTTAGTTCTTACGCTAACTTCGCTATTCTGCCAGGAGACGGTGAAATCAAGAACGCTGTTTGACATTGTTACAATAAGTGTTGACGACAGAGTCGATCGTGAATCAGCAAACATGCATCTCTTGAAAAATGCTTGTCTGTTTTGCATTGAAATGTTTCTTGAAGACCGACGGAGTTATTTTACTACCGTCTACAATTGGGCCTATTTATCTACCATGTCTCTTGAAGACGATAATAGATTGCTATTCTGCTATGTATGTAAAATAATTATTATTGATTTGCCATTTCTTTTTGAATGAATACAGGGTAATATTATATGATTATAGCGTAGTGAGAGTTTCAAGTTTTGTAAAGTTACTAAAAATTTACTTGTTATGGTCTAATATTTCTGCCCTGCAGTCAGTGTCTATTCTAAGCCTTCTCTGAGGGGGAATCCCCCCAAGTTTGAAATTTCCCCAATTTTTGGGCATTTTGGCAAGTAGTATGACCTCCCCAATGTCTGTCTCCCAAAAAAAAAATTAAACTCCCCGCAATGTCTAGGTGGCTAGAATAGCCACAGCCTGCAGTGGTTTAAGAAGGCTACTAACCATTGAACTAACCACCTATGAATTGTTCAGGTTCATTCTGCTATAACAATTCACTGAGTCTTCAAATTCTTGGTTGCTTCCTGATTTAACTAGGACCTAGGCTCTATACGCGTAGCCAGTAAAGTCCTGTCTATGATTCTGTCATAGAATAAATACAATGCTTGGCCTTCATAGCTTTTCTATAGGCAATATAGGCCTACTTTGACGTTTATTTACCGGATCCCTAAGCCATTTCAACTAGTCTACCCAGTGGCGTAGTCAATGAGGGGTTGAGGAGGGGGGGGTAAACCTCCCTTGGCAGCTGACGAAAAATTGTTTATGTGTTTCCATACATTTTTTTATTTTCGGACGCGATTTACGGACTCCCCCTTGGCTGCCGACCCTAAATAATTTCTAAGCGCTATAGAACGTAAAGATGTAAGGTGACGACCTTTTATGCTTGTAAAGAATGTTCGAAGCTGGTTATGATCAAAACCAAACCCCCTTCCGAAAATCCTGGCTACGCCACTGAGTCTACCCAACGCTCGAACTCGAGTATTGGCGGACCTCTACCTTTTACAGATTAGTAAATATGAAATAAATGCTTAGGAGTCATCGTAGTCAATGTTTAGGACCTTTTGAAAACGAGAGCGTGACAAAGAATACTGCGGTGTAGACCTTTCTGTACATTGGTAACGCAGGTGAAAGCATGTAAAATATTATAGTGAAGACTTTAGCTTAGCGTGAATATTGGAACACTGTTTTGTACTGTAGATTGAATCATTTTGAATTTAAAATCAGTGTTATTTCTAGGATTTTGAATTGGGGTGGGAGTCCGGGAAAATCTGGGGGTGTCGGAATTTGTAAGTTTCTGCCCGAAAAAGGCTGACAAGCAAAAAACCTTATCAAGTCCCAAAAGCAACCAAAAACTTTAAAAAGTCTCAAAAAACCTCTGATAAGCAAAAAAGAGGTCATCAGAGAATAAAAGTTGGGGATGTTCTTCTCCATTTGGGGGTGGTGGTGTTCTGAGCTAATTAGTATGCAGGATTATTTCATGACTAACTGTGGGTATTTTCTTTGATCTCTCAGCAATCGAAAAGAGTTTATAAAACACTGTCAAGACGAAGGGAGGGGGTTCCATGATTTATATGACCTGAATCCAGTAGCGTGTAGAGAGTGGCCGACCCCCGGGGCCAAGTTGTCCAAAATCAGTCCCAAAAAGGTCTGACAAACAAAAAAGGTCATCGGGTCAATGTTTACGCCCCCTGGTCTGCGCCCGGGGCCACCGCCCCACCCGCCCCCTCTACACGCTACTGCCTGAATCAGGATGTAAAACGTATAACTATTTAAGCGTGCTATTTTCAGCAGAGAACGGCAGACGTGGTTGCAAGAGTTCTCAGGTGAGAGCAGCTTACCTATATTTATGCCATATTATACAGACTCAGTATTGTGGAAAGTGATTAGAAAAACATTCTAAATCAGTGGTTCTTAGCCAGCGGTCTTGTACACCTTGGGGTAGAGGCCTACTTGAAGGACGTTGAGGGGGTACTCAGCAGTGTTTAATCTAAGCCATTTCCGAGGGGGAAAATTGCCCTCCCCCCCGGAAATTTCAAATCCCCCCGGAAATTTTGGAATACTACATGGACTAACAGCGGCCCCTAGCAGAATTTCCCCCCGCCGGCTTTGTCAGTTTCCCCGGCTTTGTCAGTTTCTCCTCGGAGTCCAGGAGTCTAGATTAAACACTGGTACGCAGAATTATCCGGAAATAAAATCTGTTTAAAAGCTCACTACAATTTACTCTGTACACTGTAGAAATACTGTAGAAAATTTTGCACCAAATTGTAAATTCTAAGGGAAAAATCACTTTCTGACGTGTGCACAATCTGTGACAGATGTTTGTCACAGTTCATCATTTTTCAAAATATTGCAGATCACAAACTTCAAAGAACAATTGTTATTGTTGTTCAAGGTTGCATAGCGACGACGTCACCATGACATGACATGACAAAGTATGACACGACATGACCGACTTATTGTATCTGATCCAATCAGATGGATCATGATTCTATTTCGAAACGGATTTCGACCGATGCGAAATGCATTACTAGAATGGCGCTATAGAAGATTCTCAGCTTATCAATTAATCATTAGTCAGCTAGGCATTGTTATTGAGATTCGAAATAACAGTGAGGTCCAAACAGCTACTAAGTTCAATATCATCATCATCACCATCTCCTTCTCCTCCTCCTCATCATCATCATCACCGTCCTCTCATCATCATCATCATCGTCATCATCATCATCATCATCATCATCATTAACTGTGTACTCATCAACTCTTGGTGCATGATGTCATCTCTACAGTTTTCTGCCATTCTCTTTCCTGTTCATTGCTCTGTGACTCAAATCCTGTAAACTGCTTCCACACCATCCCTCAATATCTTCACACCCTCCCTTGTGTGGTCTTCCTTTCTTTTTGGCACCCTCCATTATTTCAAACATTAGAGCCTTGATCTTTTTTCAGTTGATGTCTCTTCTGACGCCAAAGAATAACGAGACGTCCTAAGAACTTGAAAAGAGGAGACTTGGAAATTTAGTCTATCACGAGAACAACAAGATAATGTTACGCCAAATTATGTAAGTTACAAATTATGCATTATAACAATAAATGAATAAAAGTAAAAGTTTATTCTTCGAAGTTTTAACCAACGACCTCATTAGTGACAGCCCTAACCACACGATCACATACTGTAGTCTACGAAATTCAAGATTACTTTCAAATTACAAAGGAGCACACTTAACATGCAAACTCAGCATACATGCTTTATACCTGGTATGTAGTACGCATTGGTTTTAAATAATAAATTAATAATAACAGTAATAAATTACTAATAATGAGGATATTAATTTGCACATATGCTACTTTGGTGAAATTGATGTCTTTAGGAAAAAAGCGAAGTCCGTGCATGGATCAGATTCTGACAGCGACAAGCAGAAAAATATAACCGTTGTCAAAGGCGACATTGCTATATTTCAAGTAGGAAATTATTTGAATGACTTTCTTTAATCTCTGAAATCTCGTATTTTATCGAAAGATTGAAGAGTAGCGTCTGTTTTTGCAAATTATCAACGTCTGTCCTGTTGGAAGGGACAGAAACGCTTTTGCAAATGTTTTAAATAGACCTGTGTAAACTCCTCAATCGGCACAATGCAGTTACTATCGTTGTTATTCTTCTATTTTCCTGGCTATTAAATGATGAAACCTTTGTGCAAATGTTAAATCTTTGATGCTCATGATAAAGTAATGATTGACTGTATTCGCGAAATGCTTGAATTGCATTCAATACATGATATTGTGACGAATCGTCAACTCTCTTTTACGCTTCGGTTCTCTAAGAAACCACTTTATTTTGTCAGTTGTGTAATAGCGGAGTGTGGTGAATAATGTTGGTTGAGAGTTATTTTTTAAAGCAAACTTTAGTAAGGAGCCCTGTTTAGATTAATGTACAAGATTTTCAGTGCAGTGGTTCATTGAGTTGCTATTGATAAAATAATCTGTTTAGCAATATATTAGCTCTTCTATGTAAACTATCACTTTAAGAAAGAGGTCAACTAAAAGTCGAGTCGGTTTTAAGTTTGGAAACTGCTCAACAAGCTTTAGGAAATAACCAGCACGTGGTCGTGCTCCAATTTTGCCGAGGATTATGTTTACATCGACGGCAAGATTGACAGCATACGGAATAGGACGGCCACAGCTGGAACGGCGACCACTGGGTACGGCGGGCCTTCCCTTGCGACGTACTCGGCCCCTACTGTTGAAGAAGTCACAGCCATGGTAATGTCGTCTCCGAATAAGCAGTGTTGCACAGATCCACTGCCGATGTGGCTCCTCAAAGAGTCGATCGGCGTGGCCCCATTTCTGAGAACGCTCATGTCCATCTCACTCGAGACTGGAGAATTTCCATCCGCCTGGAAGCACGCTATCGTGACGCCACATCTCAAGCGACCGGGCCTTGATCAATCGGATGAACCCAACTACAGGCCAGTATCAAACGTTCCTTTCCTGTCGAAACTATTGGAGAGGATCGTTAACAAACAGCTGGTCGCATTTCTGATCTCGAATGGTCTGATGCCCAAAGATCAGTCCGCCTATCGGCGGGGCCATTCTACGGAGACAGCTGTCCTAAAGATTTTCAGCGACATTATTGATGCAATAACAAATGGGCGTATGGCACTTCTATGCCTACTCGATCTTTCCGCTGCCTTCGACGTAGTCGACCACGAGATTCTGATTCGTCGCCTCGAGGTATCCTACGGCCTGAAGGGCCTCGCCTTGACCTGGATTAAGAGCTACCTCACCAACCGAACGCAGTCAGTCTGGTGGAACGACTGTATGTCTGACTCGCGTCGGGTCTATCACGGAGTTCCGCAAGGGTCCGTCTTAGGCCTTTTGCTCTTCATCCTATACATTGCTGACATCAGACAGATTACAGAAGCCTTCGGTCTGGATTCACATAGCTACGCTGATGACGGACAGATATACTCCTCATGCCTGTCTTCCGACACCGAGCGACTACGCGCGCGAATCACTGATTGCATATCGGCGATTGCTGAGTGGACCGCTGCGAATCGACTCGCTTTAAACCCTGAGAAGACGGAATTCCTATGGCTCTGCACTCCACGAAGGCAGCACCTCATCAGCCGGACCCCGTTCGTAGTAGGTGATGCCGCCATCGCCCCGTCGTCGACGATACGTCTATTGGGAGTCCAAATAGACGAGATCCTGTCCTTCGAAGCGCATATCAGCAGCATGATCCGCTGCTGTCACCACCAACTGCGAAGGATCAAGACGATTCGACAGTACATACCAGCGCAGGCAGCTTCACAGCTCGTACGGGCACTAATACTGTCAAGGATCGACTACTGCAATAGTTTATTATTCGGTCTTCCGGAGCGTCAGTTAAATCGTTTACAGTCGGTACTAAACCTATCTGCACGGCTAGTCTTTCGAAGCCGCTGGCGCGAGCACGTCACGCCGCTGTTGCGAGACCGCCTTCATTGGCTTCGAGTCCAGGAACGAATCGTTTATAAGCGTTGCTGGCTCACTCATCGAGCTTTATACGATCCCTTCTGCCCCGACTACCTAGCCACGCTGATACAACGATCCACGGTGAATGAACGACGATCGCAGCTACGGTCTGGAAGTCGGGTCCAGCTGCTCGTCCCTGCTCCATCCAAGACCTCTAAGTTCGGTGAACGATCGGTCAGGCGGGGCAACCCACTCCTGTGGAACTCTCTGCCAGACTGTGTGACTAACTCTGACTCTGTGGAGACTTTCAGAACGAACCTAAAAACACACTTATTTAACATCGCATATAAGTGACACGTGTCAAAGCGCTCTTGTTTTTAGCCTAAGCTATGCTTACTGCGCTGTAGAAGTTGTCTGATAATAATAATAATAATAATAATAACTAAAGATTGTTTTAATTTGGAATATTTCTCAAGTTTTAAATAAAAACTGGGGTAAGAGCAAATTGAGAGTTATGTTTATCTTGTGTTGCCTGCGTTTCAGAGACGTCCATGGGTCTGGTTAACCCATGGGTTGGGTAGGGTCAGACTTTTCCATAATAATGGTGGGTTCGGTTGGGTCAGAAAATAAGTCATGGTTGTACTGTATTACGGTGAGTTGGGTTGGGTCAAGTAGCACTATTACCGGCATGGGTTGGGTTGGAGATTTTGTGGGTTGGGTTGGATTAGGTTCTAAAAATGGACCCATGGACAACTCTGCTGAGTTTGCGAATAAAGATTTCTTAGAATCGATGGACATTGAAACAGATTTTACTGCGTATTGATTATCCGACAGAATTAATGCAACTATTTAGATTTCAAGCTTCATAACGACATGGCTGTAATGTTGTATTTGCGATACTCTAAACTCTTCTCAGGAGCAGACGTTTTAGTGAATCCGATACCGAAAGCGGCTGGCGATCTTAGATCTGCAGGAGTTGTTTCAAAATCATTCTACCAATGGGGACAGAACGAACTGCAAAAGGTAACACATGTCAACTCAGCGTGATTTAAAGTGGCTTAGGAGGCATTTTTATGATGGAGAGTAGATTTACGAAAGACTGTGTGCCAGTGTATATTCTAGCCACCTAGACATGAGGGGAGTTTAACATTGTTGGGGGAACAGACATTGGGGAGGCCATACTACTTGCTAAAATGTCAATAAATTCTTTTGGGGCAATTTAAAACTTTGGGGAGGGGGAATTCCTCCCAGAGAAGGTCTAGAATAAACACTGACTGTGTGTGCAGTATAGTGTGCGGTTTGAAATGGCTGAGAAGTGTAGCATTTGGAGCGCTGTATATAATAAAATTGAGACATACAGTATTGACAATCCTTGCACGATTTGACGCAATGATGATGGAGAATCAAGAAAACCTGATTCTAACTCGAGTTGATATGCAAAACTTTCAGCGGAGTGATGAAACACTCGAGTTAGAATCAGACACACTATTAATGGCATTGCTGCGTCGGCGACCATGGACTTCCACTTTTCTCGATCTCTGGTATTCCTCGGGAGTTCAATGCTGCTGTCCATCTCCATTCCATCTCTTAGTTTGTCTGCGTATTTTGATCTTTGTTTTCCTTTTGATCGTTTACCCTGCCACTGCCATAATAGGTATAAATTCATATTAGTAGCGAAGCGGACTACGATTGTGCCTGTTTTACTTAAAACAGAAGTATGAGGAGGCGGTTCCACCGAAGAAGTTTGGGGTCGATGTGACAATCACTGGATCGGCGGGATTGATTCGCGCCAAAAATATATTTCACGCGGCCACAGGAGGATATCGCAATAAGAGGAGCCTTGAGGTATAATTATAATATATACTGGACATAGTTTCAATCGAATATACGGTAGGTCTACCTCGTGTGATCATTAAATTTTGATTTTTGTTTTGTTTCCGCATTTGCTTTTATGTGAAATTGTCTAATCATCAAGAATTATCAAGACACATCTGTTCCGAAAATCAATAGACCTGGGAAATGAAACTCTACCTGACCCTGTCTTTAGTTACTATATTCCTTGCGTTTTTGACGAGTATAGGCTTAATATTTGAAGGATAGGCCTACTACCCGTTTTGTATTGTTGCATATTAATTTACCAGTTTATAAATTATATTGTATACACTTCAGACGTTCGCCATTTTCTGGTAATTTGATAATAAAGACAGTGTTTTCAAGGTGATTTTATCGCAAATCAGAAAATCTTTATCTAGTCTTGATTTCAGGTTCGAACGACCAATTAGAAATTATTAAAGATCATTGGAGCAAAAGCAATTAATTATGCAGATATACACGTGTAGCTGATACTGATATACTAATGAATGTATCTCGAGTTCTAATTTAACTGTCAAGGATCTGCGTCGCTAAACTACGTAGCTGTACTTTACTACCTACTGTGTGCTACTACTATTAAAATCAATGCGTACTACATACCAAGCATAAAGTATGTATGCTAAGTTTGCATGTTATGTATGCCAGTGGTTCTCAACCCTCTTTGCCTCGCGGACCACTTTTGAAGGTACAAAATTTCTCGCGGACCAGCTGATAAATTGAAATATCTATCATCTGCTCCTAAAAAGCGGTAATGACCTTTTGTTATTTTTTGCTTGTCGGACATTTTCATTTTGAAAGTGCACAAAATGCGCACAAAATGTGCCGAAAACATTTTTGAGCAAGTAGGCCTATTACCCTGTTTTGCTCGTCGCACTTTTCAGATTTTTCACGTGGAAAATATTTTTAATTTTTTATTTACGTTTTTCCAGACTTCGCCGCGGACCACCAGACCCTCTCTCGCGGACCACTTGTAGTCCGTGGACCACTGTTTGAGAACCACTGATGTATGCTACTTTGTAATTTGAATGTAATCTTGAATTCCGCATAGGCTACGTTATCTTCGAAGAATCAACTTTTACTTTTATTTATAGGTATCCAGTGTTTACCAACAAAGTCCGGTTGCTCCGCCCACTGGTGGGCAGAAACCATAGAAACCATTGTCGTCTATTAATAGACGCCAATGGCAGAAGCAGATTTCTTGCTGGTGGGCATAGATCAGTGACCATAGAGATTGTTCTGGATACTCCTATTGATTGTTATAATGCATAATTTCGCAACGCGAAAGTGACGTTTCGATTAATTTCTATCGCAGCTTCTTACGAGTATGATAAGGGTCTGCTTGACTGAGGCCGAATCGCTCAACATGACGAGCATCGCCTTTCCCACTGTTGGCTGTGGAAATCGTCGCTATAGGGCCGATGCTGTGGCAAAGTGCTTTCTCGAAGCTGCGAAAGAAACAAAACTTCAGGTTTCAATATATATCTACGATCCTTAGCTTTATAATTCGAAAACATCGGTTTTAATACGCCTCCACTTGTACTGTGCGTCAATCTTCCGTTTTTTCCTTTACGTCTTTAGACACAACAGACTGTCCTGTCCACGATTCTTGTGTATTCATTTTCGAAAATCCACTTGTTATCTTCCAATATCCCTGCTAAGAGACCGGAGATCAGCGCCGACATCAACGCTCAAATAGAGTATGGGGGAAAACTTTACTTTTATGTATTAATTCTGATAACAGATCTGCTTTTCTACTTCAGATTTATATCGTTGCCTATACACAGCAGCTTTATGAGACTTTCACAAAGGCACTTCATACTACGGAAAAAATTGGGAAAATGTAAGTGAAATAGTGCTTGCAATTACTAACGTTGTTATTGTGTGTGTTGCAGACAAATTAAACTTCAGCTTTACTTTTTTCTGCGTTGCTTAATATTTAATAATCACACGATCGTATATTATTGTGAATGAACTTGGCATTACTTTTGTTTGAGTCAACACGAGCTTAATCGTGTCTTAGGTGAACAAGAAGTGAAGTCCGATGTCTCCGACAGACCGACTTCCCCCGCACAACCCACAGCCTCCCCAACTAAACAGACTGTCGACGATGAGTTGATGGAAATGTCAATACACGATTCAGCAATCGTCAACCATACTCCAGAATTTATGAGGAAAATTCAAGATCTACAATCTAAGGAAGTTCAGATACACTTTAGTAAGAGATTTTTCAAGTACAGACGAAAGCAGAACTTTCACACAGACATAAATAGTACCACTTCTATAACGCACCTGGAAGTATCTGATAGAGTCATGTGGACTTCATGCAACATAGGCCTATACCCCAATTGCTAGTCCTAATAATTTACACATCGAAAGAGGCATAAGTTACCATAGAAAAAACCATCGATGAAAACCGTGAACAGAGTCGTGACTGGGAAACCAGGAAGATCATTTTAGCAAAGAACTTGCAGGTCAGCCTGTTCCAGCGTGCCATGCGCGCGCACACACACACACACAACAGATGATGGACGGGAACTCAGGGACAGACAGACAGTAGGGCGACGCGCTCTGGAACAAAGCAGCCAGGAAGATATTAGAGAAGGAATCCAAGACATTGGGGGTAATCTGATGACGACAATAGAAGAGGGGATTTGGACGGTGGTCGGTTGGACAGTGAAGTGAATAAAAGTAGTTAGCGTTAGCTTAATCTGCAGGCGGATTTGGGGCGCTGACGCGGGAACGGTCGGTACGGACAGTGAGACTAAGAAGCCTCGCAACTGGTGACTAAGGGGCCATCCATAAATGACGTAACGCACTTAGAGGAGGGGTTCAAACATTTGTGACGATATGTGACGGCGGGGAGGGTTCCGCCATTTATGGATGACCCTAAACTAAAACAACGATAATGCAACCAGTAGAACAGTAGAACTTATCGGAACTTAGAACTTAAGCATTATTTGAGCTGTTTACTCGACAGAAACTGAATTTATATCTAATGTCTATCACGTGGTCGACTTTTTTCATAGTTTTTGGACCGCTTGTTCAACGTTAGACTATTGTTTCGTTATTTCTAACTGTATTCCGTTTAAATCTTATGGATGAAATTAAATTCTTATACGGCTGATCAACTCTGTTCGCTGTTTCTCTGTTCTTTCTCCTAGAACCCGGCCAATCAACAGTTACTCTCAAAGGATTTCGGAAACCTTTACTCGAAGCGAAACAGCGCATTTTAAAAATGTTGTCCGAAGACATACCTGTATCAAAGAACATTGACTATATTAAGCGCACAAAGGGCGCTGCAGAGTACTTGGTTGCTCTATCGGAGGAAGTACACATCAGTTTTCCAGATTATTGGCAGACTGTGTCTTGTTCTGACCTGTCGATATCGAAATGTGACTACTGCGAAGTCGTGGAAGGTTCACCCGAATATGCAGCCATCGAGGCTTTAGTCATGTATACGTGGGAGTCCAAACTGGTCGGCGCGGGACTCGACGCCAGAGGGCTGACTCATTCGGAAATTTTCATCAAGAAAATTTCCAGGATTGAGAATGCGTATCTTTACACGAAATATCAGTTCCAGCTAAAGGCACTCGCTAAGAAGGCTGCTTACAAACCTTTCTCGACTGTTTCGGATTTCCTGAGGGAACTTGAAATAAGAACTACCAAATTTGCAGGTTATGTGTCTTTAGGTTTATGCTCTGAGTAAGAGTCAAAATAATGTTATTTCATCTAGGACTCGGGCTATCATGGGCGCAAACGCGACCCATATCCTCATGTCCTGGCATGAGTACTTTTTGCACAGGTCATGTCCTTATGTCTGTGGACGTGGTGTTTTTACTATGAAATTCAAAAATGATGTCAGAGCCCCAACATAGGATAATTAGGATATGGCTGCTTTTCTTACCATGTTTTCGTCACTGCCTCCCCCCCCCCCAAAAAAAAAAAGAATAGTTCAGCGCCATATACAATTTCACTTTTACGCGACAGAGGAACACACCAAAGTGGCTGCCCATTAATTACGTCAACAAAATAGGGGAGGGGTTTGAAAATGTTTGACAGTTGTTGACAGGGGGAGGGGTGTCAAGAGAAGTTGACGTCAGAAATTTCATTTTTTACAAATGCTAAGAAATAGGAAATTTCATGGAATACTATTTATTACAACGGAAAAAGCCTGGCAAGCAAAAAAAGGTCGTGACCACCGCATTATGACACTTGATGAACAAAAGAAAGGGGGAAAGGTTTCAGCGCTGCAAAAATAATAACTTTCTAAACTCTTTAGGAGGACCCGTCACTGGTCTTAGTGGGGGTGGGGGTCAAAATGTTTTGACATAATTATAGGGGAGGTCACTGAAAATTGAGTTGTTGACAAGGGGAAGAGGGGATCAAAAATTGCCCAAAAATTGTTGACATAAGTAACGGACAGCCCCAAATTTAAAGTACTGGACTTGTTGCAACTATTTTAGAAGCCAAATACCTGACCAGTCGGTTGATAAACGAAGTGAACGAGGTGTACTTGTTTCACGGCACATCTAACGTGTACGAAATCGCTAAATATGGAATCGACTGTCGATTGGCAGGGAACAATGTTCTCTTCGGAAGAGGCGCTTATTTTGCAGAGAGTTCAACCAAAGCTGACCAATATGCTGGCGAGTATCGTGCCCTTTGAATAAGAAAGCAGATATGCATAATAATTGGTCATCGTAGATCATGTCCATGTATTTCGTTCTATTAGATGAAAGTAATTAACCTGTGAAGATCTGTTAACATCAGGGGCGTAGCGACGGGGGTATATCGGTACATATACCCCCAAATCAGACTACCTTAAAATTTTCAATGTGTTTTTTAAGATTTTCAAAGATTTTGAAGATTCTTACCCCGCCCCAAATCACATTATACCCTTCCTCCCGATCAAATTCCTGGCTACACCCCTGATTAACATCTCGGTTTATTCAAGCATGTCATGAATTACTTTTGTATATGGCAATAATAATAATAATAATAATAATAATAATAATAATAATAATAATAATAATAATAATAAATATAAAATGGTTGTTAACGCACATTATGTCATTAAAAAAGTGAAGATTCGTAAGTGCGGAGCAGTTAAGGGGGTTATCAACTTGCCAAAGGTTACTACTCAGTGGCTAGGGTCTGATTCGAACCGGCTACCCTCCGGCCTGAGTGTCAACAATCCTACCACTATTCTATCACCTCAAAATGCATACGACTATGTTAATAGTCTATGAATAGTTTCCTCAATAGCATATTTAGTTCTAACGACTATACCTATTCACCTATTGAATGTTGTCTGAATTAATTCATCACTAATTGATTGGTTGGCTAGTTAATTCATTCATTCACGCGTTCGAGGTATGTTCTTACTAATTGATTTAGTAATCATTTAAATAAATCATTGATTTTTTTCTTATATTTTTATTAGATGTCGTTCATTATCGCCCTTGTTATTTTAATGTTATTTGTCATTATTTGTCATGTTATTTATTATTAAGTAATTTATTTTATGTTATTTATTTAATTGTTACCTGTTATCTTATTGGCGTATGCCATTCAAATAATCAGGTTATAGAAAAGATCGTAATGATAAACGGCTGTTCATGTTCGTGGCTCGGGTGCTGCTGGGTGAACCGTTCATCGCTCAAAGTGCACGACCTGATTTTGAAAAAGGCGCCGTGTTCGACATTGGACTTCAAGAAAGAAGGTCGCCCTGAAGATTATCATCCATTGTGCGACTCGGTGATCGGAACACACAGAGATAGTAACACCCGCCTCTTGTTTCGCGAATTCATCGTCTACCACCCGGAACAATGCTATCCGGAATTTCTAGTGGAATATGTGAGAGAGTGACTTTGCATTGACTGTATCAGAAGCGATCTCCCGCCGTTTCGGACTGATCTTCTGGCTTGACCTGGCTCTAATGCTAGCCTATTTGGAATTGGTGCGCCATCGGCTGATGCCCTGGGCATGTTGATAGGACGCTAAGATGATTGATTGATTGATTCCATTCAGCCAAACTATATTTCAAGCTCCATGTTGAGGGACCTAAGATGCTTGCGTCCATTCACAAACTTTCGAGCAGCTTGCAGATCAGTGGCGGCTCCACAGGGGACCCGGGGGCCCCGTCCCCCTATTGAGTGCCCGGCCCCCCTGTTGGGACCCTATAGTTAATGCTACATACATAACAACAAATGGTTGGTCCCCACGACTAGAAGTTGCCATCCCAACGGTCTCCACTTGCCAAATCCTGGAGCCGCCACTGTTGCAGATTGCCACTAGTAGTTCTTTGAAGACCGTCTTCTTGAATGTGACCTGCCTCGCTCAATGTTCGCAAAAATAACAAATATGGTACCTTCTAGCGAAATGCACAGTCTAATTATAGATTTCCAGCTAAACTGAAAACATTTAAGTTCACTTAATTTATGCAACGTATTTTTAACGTACGGGACTTTTACCGCACGCGTATAAAACTTATAATATCATTAGAAATATTGTACGTATGATACGTACGGTCGAACTTTGGTTCTCGTACAGACTCTGGCGCTATTGTGTGGTATGAAATGACTGGGAAGAGCTCTATTTCGAACTTGTAGGTCGAAAATGAGTACGATGCTATTGATTATTCCTTCAAGATTTTAATCAATGAAAACGGTGCAACAAGAAACTATGGCTTTTGTCTGAGAATTTCTTCAAATCGCTGAGATTTTTGCATATCTTAATACACCCATTGTTCAACAGGCCTTCCATTGGCTTCTCTCACACAGCGAATTAATTATAAAACTTGTTCTTCTTGTCTATAAAACCTGTTGTACAATGAACTACATATATCTTAGTACGTGGCTCTTCCTTCGATCGCCCTACTAGCCATTCCACAGGATATTCGACAGGACTTTCAATCTTTCATAATGATAAAAATAAAATTAAAATTCTGTTCATTTTAAAATAATATTAACCGTTAATTCTTATAGGCTTATAGTCTATCACTCTGTTAATTTGTCCATGCGGGTTAATTTAACCCCAATACCTGGGCCAATTTCATCCCCCAAAAACTAAAACTAATTACAAAATTCAGAATTTCTGTTATTGTCTAAAGGGCTGTCCAGTAATTACGTCAACAGAATAGGGAGGTTTGAAAAAGTTTGACAGTTGTTGACAGGGGGGGGGTCAAAGAAGTTGACGTCAACAATTTTCATTTTTTACAAATGATAAAAAATTTCATGAAATACTATTTCTTACAATGTAAAAAAATCTGACAAGCAAAAAAAACAAGGTCATCATCATCACATTATGACACTTGATGAACAAAAGAAAGGGAAAATGGTCATCGCCGCTAAAGTAATAGCCTTCTAAACTTTTTAGGAGACCCGTCACTGATTTTAGTGGGGAGGGTCAAAATTTTTTGACATAATTATAGGGGGTCAGTAAAAGTTGACAGTTGTTGACCAGGGGAGGGGGTTAAAAATTGCCCAAAAATTGTTGACATAATTAATGGACAGCCCCTAAGGTTTCTCAAACTGTATCTTTACCTGGTCTCCAAGTAGGCCTACAAGTACAAGTACAAGTACTAAAAATTTGTACTCAGTACAACTCGAGTACAAGTACAAGTACCAAGAACTACATCTCTGGAGTTAACCCTAACCCTAATCCTAACCCTAATGGTCACTATGGGTAGGCGGAGCTTATAAGTAATTGACAAATTTAAGTGAACCAATCATAATTTGTTGAGGAAATTATTTTATATCTGAGCAAAATTTATACGACACCGGAAATACACTCTAGCTGTGCCGGAAATACCAGCAGTGCGGGTAATTCCGGCATTTCGGGGCCTCCACCAGACTTAAAATAGCTACGATATTGTTGTAAGGTAATTTCCAGTTTTCTCGTGGAATTTTCAGTAGCCAGGATGTTCATCTAACATATTCAACATAGCAGATGTCCAGGAAGATATATCTGTCAAAATTCTGAACAGTATATGCTTAAGGTGCCGGAATTACCCATTTACCGTGCTCGACGTTGCTTAACTTGGGTGTTATAACGGAAACCGGTCGCATGACGCCAAATAGAACTACGCCTGCTCTACGATTACATTATTATAAGCGAGTCACATTACACCACAGCCGAGGCGTCTTAAGCTATTGCAATGAACAAATACGCGTTGAATGCAGGCATT
Organism: Metaphire vulgaris; assembly: GCA_018105865.1. NCBI lineage: Eukaryota > Metazoa > Annelida > Clitellata > Crassiclitellata > Megascolecidae > Metaphire > Metaphire vulgaris. The sequence continues at coordinate 9,410,318 of CM030871.1, forward strand.
GTTCGAGCATAGCGCCCTTTGGATCTCTTGAGAGTGGGCGCTATCTCCTGCAAAGCCTGTGAGCCTGCGCCTGGTCAAACGATTCATTGGGCCTGTAACTGACAGGACATGAAATTTAACATTGATCTCGTATATAAAAGTATTGTCTACAACTTAGAACGAGTTGAACGAGTTTACGTTTTTTGATATTGAGAATCTGTGAGTCACGAAATTTCACGAAAAGGTGAGTTTGTCTACGTTATGATTACGAAAATATTCTAGCTTATAGTCTACCAACAGTTGATAGGCTATATTATGAATGTCCTTCTCTAGTAGTCATTCAATTTCATACAAAGTTTGATTAGCGTATTTATGCACATTTAGTGTTTCAGTGTTATGAACACCAGACATTTTATTCGTTAGAAATTTCGATTATATTCTACTTCCATTAATCAAATGCAGTGTTTATTCTAGCCACCTAGACATTGGAGGAGTTTAAAATTTTGGGGGAACAGACATTAGGGAAATCATACTACTTGCCAAAACGTCAAAATTTTGGGGGGGAAATTTCAAACTTGAGAGGTGTGGGGAATTCCCTCCCTCATTCCAGAGAAGGCCTAGAATAAACACTGAATCATAAGAGATATCGATTATATTACTGAGGAGTGAGGACCTGTTGCAAACAAACTACCATTGATTTCTGCCGATCAACAGGTACTGTATAAAAGAATTCAGTGAACTTTAGTGCAGTCGAGAAACTAGTTAGCAGCTGATTCAATATATAGCCTATTTCTTGAAGTTGAGTTTTTCTTTTTCGCAGAAATAATTTCCGCACGCATCGAAATGAATTATCCGGATTCAGCAGGTCGTCATGCCAAATACGCCAACTTCATCGTAGTAAAAGGCAACATCGTTGATTTCAAAGTAGTCCTGCTTTCGTCCTATTATTATTATTATTATTATTATTATTATTATTATTATTATTATTATTATTATTATTATTATTATTATTATTATTATTATTATTATTATTATATTATTATTATTATTATTATTATTATTATTATTATTATTATTATTTTATTATTATTATTATTATTATTTTATTATTATTATTATCTTATTATCTTTTATTATTATTATTATCTTTTTATTATTAATATTATTATTAGTAGTAGTACTAGTATTATTGCATGGTTGTTAACGCTCGTTAAGTCATTAACAACGTGAAGTATCGCAAGAGTGGAGCAATTAAGGTGTTAACAACTTGCTTAAGGTAGCTATGCAGTAGCTAGGGTAAGATTCGAACCCGCTACCATCCGGCTGCGTGTCAAGAATCCTACCACTACTCCACCGCGCCCCGTTCTTACCTTCATGTTGCCAGCAGTTAATCTTGGCTTTGATAATGATACAGACTATGTAGCAAGCTGCGGTGGCAGAACGAGTGATATGATTCCATTATTGTCTCTATCTTCTGTTGTTCTTCTTAAAACTGATGTTAGTTTTTCTCTGTGCCACTATTCTGTGTCTTCTGTCCATCTGCGGTTTGGTCGACCTCAGTGGCGGTTCCAGGATTTCTTGATTGGGGGGGGGGGGTAAAATAAATTCACGGGAAGTTGGTGGGGGATAAAAAGAGAAGGAAAAATCAATAAATTTTGCCGAAAAAGGCTGACAACAAGGAATTTTTCCCTAACGTCACCATGTTACTATACTCTAAAAGCCAAAAAGGTCAATCGTGGTGTTTCCTCATAGTTTCACTAGACTTTTACCCAAAAATCTTGAACCTTGGTCTTGAACCCGCTCCGTCAACCTGACGCTCCAGCACGTAACCCACTCTGCCATCTTTCGCCCCATGGTTTTTCTATACGTGTCCAAAGAAAGACAGCTTCCGATGTTTATGCATCCTATATCTATGCATATATCTTCACAAGCAAAAAAGTCCGAAAGTCCGGTGGGAGATGCATCCCCACTCATCCCCTACGTGGAACGGCCACTGGTCGACCTCGCTCCTCTGTCCAGGCATTATGCCCTGTAGTATTGTTCGTATCAAGTCTTAATTTGAACTTAGCATGATTTAAAGTGGCTTATGAGGCATTACTGCCTGCGTGAAAGCCACTAGGGGCGCTAACGGGGCTTGAACCCGCTCCGTCAACCTGACGCACCAGCACGTAACCCACTCTGCCATCTTTCGCCCCATGGTTTTTCTATACGTGTCCAAAGAAAGACAGCTTCCGATGTCTATGCATCCTATATCTACGCATCTTCCCAGTTACTATTAAATTGAAGCCATTGAGAGACTAAATTAATTACACCTTTGTACAATAAATTTCTCTCAAAAATGGAGCAAAATTTGTTCATGGAACCCAGAGGCCTACGCAGCCCGCTGATCTCTATAGAGTAATTTAATATCATACTGTAGATATTTAGACTCCTCAATATTTGGTCAATTTTTGAAAAATTAAATGCTATTAGTTTGCCTGTGCATTATTTTTGCGAAATTTAAGCTGAAGAAATCGCTAAGAATCGCCAGGTTATATGAGGAGACGCAATATTAATGCAATTACAGTAGGCCTACTTGGATTTTAAGCAGTTAGGGCTATATGCATGTAGCTTCCATCGCAGGTTCTTTAATGATCGTGAAGAATTGAAGTTTTGTAAAATATGTTACGGTTAAAAAATTGTATTTTCCTTTTCAGAAGGCTGACGTTTTAGTAAATCCAATCGTGAAATCCTCTATCGATCTCAGACTCTCAGGAGTGGTTTCGAAAGCTTTCTACAAATGCGGACAACAAGAATTGCAGAAGGTTTTCTTTCTATCGGTTTTTATCGGGGGTTTTGGGTGCTATTTTTTACTTTGCTAGGATCATGTCATTTGCTTGCGAACAGCCTTTTCAGCTTTTAATTACTCTATGTCAAATGTGATACATGAAATAGATTAGCAGATGACCTGAGGACTGCATGCGTTGCTCTCAAACTAACAAAGCATGAACCGAGGTTTCTTTCTATCGGTTTTTACACTCAGTAGATGCAGATACAATAGCAATGATGGCGAACTTTCTAGGGTCCCCTTGCCCAAAATTCAACCAATTTGCTTATTGCAAGACTCAGAATTAAACCTGTAGGAGGACTTTGTGATTTAGCAAAGTAACTCATACTTGTCTTTAAAAGAAACAAGAGAAGTTTTCATGACACAAAAACTGTTTATTAAGAGGCAAAAGATTGGAATTGTTGCTGTTGTATTTCAAACCTCGGTTCATACTTCGTTAACCCCTTAACCGTGTATTTAACTGTAACTCAATGTAAAATGGACGGATATATCCGAGATCCCCAGTTAAGGGGTTAATTTGAGAGCAACACATGCAGCCCTCAGGTCATCTGCTAGTCTATTTCATGTATCACATTTGACATAGAGTAATTAAAAGCTGAAAAGGCTGTTCGCAAGCAATGACATGATCTTAGCAAAGTAAAAAAAATAACACCCAAAGTGTTTTCATTGATTGAAACTTATTAATTGTAACTATCAGTAATTGTGCGGTCCTCTCTAGACCCTTCTAGGCAATAGGTAAATAAGAGAAGCGTTCATTCAGAGATGAAACCCCCATCTAGATTATATACCCGTAGTCTCATTTTCACCGTGATTACTGATAAAGGAAATGAGACTTTACTGCGTTTTAATCGGGTGCCGTGACTGCCGTCAGAGCAGGCTTTGCACGCGTGCCTTACGTTCTTCGCCAGAGGCTCAGTTTTACATTGATTGATTGATTTGTGCTTTAATAGTTGGTTGGATGGTTGATTGATTGATTTATTGATTGATTGGTTGATTGGTTGATTGATTGATTTATTGACCTGCATCTGATAGCTAAAAATTGCCTCCAATGCAGCGTCAAATGGAAATTAAAGTAAACTGTTTAATTATACATGTAGATGTACGAAGAAGCGGGCGTTCCGAAGCGGTTTGGAATCGACTTATCAGTCACTGGATCGTGTGGATCGATCAAGGCTAAAAGGATCTTCCACCCGACCATCGAAGGATATCGCGGAAATAAAAGCATACGGGTAAAGTCGAAGTCAGAAATTAAACACAAAATTTTACCTCAAAGTACGCGAGATAGTGATGATGATGGTGATGGTGGTGATGATGATGATGATGACGTTGGTGATGATGATGATGGTGGTGGTTGTGATGATGATGATGATGATGATGATGATGACGATGGTGATGATGACGATGATGATGATGATGATGATGATGATGATGACGATGGTGGTGATGATGATGATAGTATCATGGTTCTACAATAAACGGCGAATTCGTCTTAATGTGGTCCAACAACTCCGATATCATTTCAGTTTAGGCAAGCGGCGAGAACTGGAAAAACTCCTTAATGTGCGGCTTTCCTATAATTAGCCTATACTCATCAGGACAAAAAAACTAAACTCGGTTTAAAATTAATTAAATTTGGGGCAGGACACTTTTTCTTGGACCCTAAGTTATCAATGGATGTTACAATTGGCAGTGATCGGACAGCTGTCATTTAGGCGTATTCTGAAAATTGGCTTCAAAGTTCAGAATCTGAATTCATTAGTGCCGCATATTTTGGGCTGCTGGGGTTTCGAACTCGATCCCTTTGGCAGAGCTCACAACCCCACCCCTTTAGTCGGAACTAGAGATGTCAGTCTGTAGAAACTTTGACGTGCCCCCATTCCAGAACCCTGGCTACGCCAGTGTTGTGTGCTTTAACATGCTTTGCTCAATTACTGTACAATACTCACTACTTTTACAATCATGGATATTTTTACACCCCCAACACCCCCAACACCCCCCCCCCAATTTGAGGTCGACACCCCCAAAATTTGGTAGTGCGACAATGATATGCCTACAAAATGCATACTAATTAGCCCAGAACACCCCAAATGGAGAAGGGCACCCCAACTTTTATTCCTGAATTACCTTTTTATGCTCGTCAGAGGTTTTTAGGTTTTTTGAGACTTTTTAATGTTTTTTGTTTGCTTTTGGAACTTGATGACGTGTTTTTTGCTTGTCAGCCTTTTTCGGGCAGAGACTTACAAATTCCGACACCCCATCCAGATTTTCTCGACACCCCCCCCCGCAATTCAAAATCCTAGAAATAACACTATCTACAATGTTTGATGATTAATTAACCTAATAACTACACAAGAATGATGTCGGCCTACATCTACAGTGTAATATGGAATGACTTTCGTTAATTCCAAAGAAATTTAGATATTCTATTTATTTCTATCCTAGCTTCTTACATGCATGATCAAGATCTGTCTGACAAAGGCTGAATCGCTCAACATGAAGAGCATCGCTTTTCCCACTGTTGGCTGTGGAAGTCTTCACTATAATGCTGATGATGTAGCAGAATGCTTTCTCGAAGCTGCAAAAGAAACAAAACTTAAGGTTTCAATATATAAACCAGTTGGTCTTAACCGGGGCTACTCGTACCCCTTGGGGATACTTGAAGGACGTTGTTTGGGTACTGGATAATCCTGAAATAGTCTGTTTAAAGACTTACTACAATTTACCCCGAATACTATGCAAATGCTATAGAAATGTTTGCACTAAATTAGAAATTCTAAAGAAAATTTCCACTTTCTGGCATGTGCACAATCTGTGACAGATGTTTGTTGCAGATTATAATTATTTTCAGCTTTTAATTATTTTCGATATATGGCACACTTTTGTCCCGGAATAAGGCACGCTGGTAAGGGGTACTTCGTTCTCTTATACTTGTTTCAGGAGTACGTAATCGTTTAAAGGTTAAGAACCTCTGATATAAACAATCTGTATTCATCTTATGAAGACACTGGCTCACACATACCACACCAATTTCCACTCTACGCCTGTCAGTACCTACCAACCTTTTTACGCCCTGCACCCCTACAAATTTGTTTACTGTCTCGCACCCCTTAGGCTTAAGCCTTAAGGTTAAACTTTCTTAAACTTCTCGCACTCTCGTACCCCCTCCCCCCTAGAATGCTATCTCGAGCCCACAACGGGTGCGTGAACCCCAGGTTGGGGAACCTCTGTCTTAATGACTGCCTGGCTAATATTTCAAATTACATTCTGTTTAATTTAGACTTATTATAATATCCAAGGTTGTTTTGTTTCTTTTTACAGATTTATATTGTAGCGTATGCCAGCAATATCTACAACACGTTCATAAAGATATTCGCCGGCATTAAAGAATCAGGCAAGATTGTTGTTACTAAAAATTAAGTAATAAATATAGACTGATTTTTGCAACAAAAAAGGAGCCATTTGATAAGATTCTCATAACCATTGAATAGGTAAATAGCAATGACTGTATGTTGCTGTGTATCAAATGTACGACAGTGTACACTGTATATGATACTGCATACTGCATGGCTCTGCTGTTATTTGTAGATGAAATGACAAGAAGACAGAGAAGAAGAATACAGAAAGAAACCCTCTAGAAGACAAGAGGGCAAAGAATGAGATTACACAGCAAGACCATAATGTGAATGAATGGATGGGTGGAACATAATGGTTCTCACAGAGGACAGATCCTACTGAACCACTCTAAGCCCTAGTATAATTATTATTGTTATTATTATTATTATTATTAGTAGTAGTAGTAGTAGTAGGTAGTAGTAGTAGTAGTAGTAGTAGTAGTAGTAGTAGTAGTAGTAGTAGTAGTAGTAGTAGACCTAGTAGTAGTAGTAATAGTAGTAGTAGTAGTAGTAGTAGTAGTAGTAGTAGTAGTAGTAGTAGTAGTAGTAGTAGTAGTAGTAGTAGTAGTAGTAGTAGTAGTAGTAGTAGTATAATCATCATCATCGTCATTATTATTATTATTATTATAATTATTATTACAATTATTGAATCGGTATTACTTTACTGGCGATCTGATGATCATTATTTTGTTGAATCAACGCAATTTCTAAACGTCGTTCAGATGGTCAGGAAGAAATGAATTTGAGAACAAGACCCAGGGTAAAAAGAATGCCATCTTTGACATCCGATGTCAGTCAAGTGGTCATAAAACCAGTCAACTCTCCCAAGAGCGAGGGTTCGAGTGTTGCCGATCCTGTCGTCAAAGTGCTCGTTGAAATGTCGATAGTTAATCCAGCAATCGCCGATCTTGATCCGGAATCTATCGGGAAAATCCGAGACATGCAAACAAACGAAGTTCTAACACATGTGGGTAAGAAAGCACAATACAATACAATGCAGGATTGCTTTATTAAATCCACCTTGGCAAAACGCAGGGTCAAGACATAATCTATAATAATAATAATAATAATAATAATAATAATAATAATAATAATAATAATAATAATAATAATAATAATAATAATAATAATAATAATAATAATAATAATAATATATTACATACCTTACGTATCAGATACGAATTAAAAGTGATTGGAAATTAAAATTATTGTTACATTTACGTCGTAATTATACTAAAGTTTAACATAATTATAATGATAACACTGGTCTACGTCAATTTTGCTGACTTGAAGACAACATGTGATCTTTATGTATTTTGGTGTGCTGAATCCAAAAATCATACCCATTTCCTCCTATCACGTCAAGTTTTCCCGCAAAACGCTGTTTACTGATTTACTATTTACAGTAATAACGTGACATTATGTATTATAATTCTTTAGCTATATTGAATATGCAAAAAGATAAGGATGTGCAAAAAGATATGCTTAATATGCAGTGGACATAACTATTTAATAATACAACAGTTTAATAGGCAGTTTTAAACTGCAGACGTCAGCATTTTATGGATATAGGCCTATATAAGCAGCGTGAAACCAACGGCAGCATTCAGTCGTTCAAAAGGCTTACAAGTCGCAGCAAAATTAATTCTTTGAAATGGGTTTCTGTGGAATATGTCAACCAGCCCTCGAACACTTCGTAGACGGTGCAGGAATTATCCTGACAAGTTTGGGTACATTTGTGGTTGTTTTACAACACCTAAACAAAGGAGAAATATGTCTGAATTTGTGCATAAAGCTTATAATGCATATTTCGCAGTTAAATTGGGTGACCAGGACAACCTTGGGCACCACACAAAGTGTGCAGGACATGTGTTGAAAGCCTCAGACAGTTCATAATGTGACTAAAGGTCAGACAATGGACTGAAGGTCAGAGAAAAAGTCTTAGCTTTGGAGTTCCAATGGTGTGGCGAGAGCCTGGAAACTATGTTGATGACTGCTACTTTTGCTTTGTAACTATTGCGGGCATGTCCACAAAGACAAAATCTTCCATCCAGTACCCAAATCTCCCCTCTGCTCTGAGACCGGTTGCGCACTGTGACAAAGTTCCTGTGCCTATTTGCACTACTTTGGGAGTTTCTGACGACGATGAATTTTGTCTGTGAACAGACACCGATGGTGAAGATTTCGTGGCGTCAGAAGTTGACGCTGGAATGCACCAAACATTCAACCAAGCTGAGTTGAATGACCTTGTACGAGATCTAGATCTGCCGAAGTCGTCAGCATAGTTACTGGGTTCAAGACTGAAGGAAAAGAACCTGTTGAGTGTTGACTCCGGGTAACCACGCTTATGTATCTTGGCAGAGAGAATGATCTTCTGAAATATTTCCATGTGGGAGGAGGAGTTTGCATACTGCATCAACATCAAAGGACTTATTGCATCAATGGGATGTTATAGTTGTAGACAAGATGCTTTTTACGACCGGATTACTGACTTTCTTGGCAACTTCAGAGCTGAGAATTATGACCTTCAGTTCAAAATTCGAAGAATGCTTTTCGAAGACTGGGAGCAAACAATGAGTGTCAAGTTGCATTGCCTTCATAGCTACCTGAACTTCAAATCTTGGAGCTATGAGTGAAGAACAAGGAGAATGCTTCCATCAAGACATCAAGACCATGGAACGTAGATATCAAGGCAGATGGAACTCGAACATGATGGCAGACTACTGCTGGTGTGTACAGAGTGACAACTGTGATCATAACTATATACCGGACTCCCGGAGCATCCAAAAAGAGAAGATTCCTGCCTCAAAACTTAAATTTAAGCAACTAGCTTGTTCTTATTGCTCTCTTGGTTAGATGACAGACTAATTTTTTGGCTTAATAAAAAAATTACGTGCTATCAGTTCTTCAGAATTTCCATTTTCCCCTATGTTTGACTTTAATACCTTTAATAAAGCATTCCTAATTTGCGAAAAAATTTGACGTATTGCATAATTTTTGACTTAATATCTGGAATCAGCACCTCTCAATTGGGTAAAATCAGCAAAAATGCTTAGGTCAGCAGAAATTTTTTTTAAAAATGTAGACCAGTGTAATCAAAGGCAAGATACAACACAATTATTTAAACAGAAAGAAAACTACTGAACACAGTGTTTCATTAAATTGAGACCATTTTGTAATTTCATTATTATCTATAAAATGTGCAAATAAGAAACATAACGTTTAAAAGCAACGAGATTTTCAGTGATTCCATTTACAGTAAAATCGACTTATATCTGAAAAGTTATTACCAGAATACAAAGTGGTCCCGTTTGGATATTGCAAATCACACGAAGCATCATATTGAGAGGGCCTGGTGTTATTGGGCAATTAAGATCCGATTTAAGTGATGTTATGATTACTTGAGTGGCGATTGATTGATTAATGGCGCTATTTGATATGATTTTATTTGTTCTTTCTTGTAGATTTAGACCAATCGTTAGTAACTCTTACTGGCAAGCGAGAATCTTTGGATAAGGTCAAGCAAAGCATATTTAAACTATTGGCCGAAGACGAACTGAAACAGGAAAATTTAGACTACATAAAAGAGACGAAGGGGATTCAAGAGTATCTGCTGGCTTTGTGGCATAAGAGAACCATTAGGAGCCCACATTACTGGAAAAATACAACATTTGACGACTTTTCCACAGCAGATTACGAGCGCTGTCAACTGGTGAATGGTTCGCCGGCACATGACGCCGTCACCGCTTTTGTCCTAAATACGTGGAATGCCAGTTTAGTGGGTGCGGAAAAAGACGGCGGCGGACTGGAACACTCGAAGCTTGCCATCAAACGCATCTGGACAATCGAGAATCCATTTCTGTACACGAACTATCAGTCGAAGCTGAAAACGCTTGCCGTAAAGGCCGCCATCAAACCGTTCTCGGCTGTTTCGGAACCGAAGATTAAAACGAAACAGATCGCAGGTAATCCGTAGGCCTACTAAAGGTGTCTGCATGGTTTTGTTATTGAACAGAAATAAGTCTCGCATTTATCAATACAATTCAATTAGATTCTCATGAGTTAAATGGATTGCTGCAGTTTAAGTAGTTGTCGTCAGTACTACTTCTACTACTACTACTACTACTACTACTACTACTACTACTACTACTACTACTACTACTACTACTACTACTACTACTACCAATAATAATAATAATAATAATAATAATAATAATAATAATAATAATAATAATAATAATAATAATAATAATAATAATAATAATAATAATAATAATAATAAATATAATAATAATAAATATAATAATAATAATAATTATAACAGGGTTTAGAGTGGTTCAGTGGGATCTGCTCTGTGTGAGAACCACTATGTTCCACCCTTCCATTTATCTACATTATGGTCTTGCTGTGTAATCTCATTCTTTTCCATCTTGTCCTGTAGTAGATTTGTTCCTGTATTCTGCATTGTCTTCTTATCTCTGAGTCTACAAATAGCAACAAAACTTTCGGTTCACAATGGCATACATGCCTCAGTCAGTTCCTGTACTCGCTACGCCTACCATGCAATGCCATTTCGGTGGTGAAATGGCCCGTTGCGATCCAGGACGGCGCAATAGTAATGCTATTCCCTGCTGATTTCGGATCCTCCTGGCCCCGCATTTATGTGTGGATCTCATCTGACGGATCATTTGTATCTAATCGCAGGAGTCGACTATTTGAACAGTCAGCTGATTGATGAAGTGAACGAGGTGTATCTCTTGCATGGCTCGAGTTTCGTCGACGAGATCGCCAAGAATGGAATCGACAGCCGTTTCTCCGGAGACAAAGTGCTTTTCGGAAGAGGAGCTTATTTCGCTGAAAGTTCCACGAAGGCTGATCAATACGCTGGTAACGATTGATTTAATCTTAATAGTTAACTTTTGAAGAAGAAAAAGTTAATGGTTAATTCTGATTAAATCGCGGGGATTATTTCTGTACTTGCATTTATTGAGCGTTTGAGAATGTTTGAGAATTAATCGATAGTTTGCGTAAAATTCAGTTAGAAAGAGTAAATAACACAAGCAGCGTTTTCTCGCTCAAACGTCGCACAACTTTGGTTCAAATTCAAAATATTTATGTTCAAGTTGGTATTTGGTGACTCAATTACTCTCCGTCGCGCAGTGGCGGTTCCAGGATTTCTTGGAGGGGGGTGAAGTGAATTCATAGGAAGTTGGTGGGGATGAAAAGAGAAGGGAACAAATCAATAGACTTTGCCCCGAAAAAGGCTGACAAAATAAAATATTTTCCCCCTAATTTTACTACACTTTTACCGAAAAATAGGTTGACAAGCAAAAAAGGTCATCCGCACGTTTTCACCCGTAGTTTTACTAGACTTTTACACAAAAAATAGGTTTCACACGCGAAAAAAGTCCGGAAGTCCGGTGGGGGAGAAGCATCCCCACTCGTCCCCCCCACGTGGAACCGCCACTGCCGTCGCGTTTACTGTCAGTATTGCTTCCAGTGCATTTGTTGTTGGTGATGGATGAAATATCGATTAATCGTTTACAGGAATTTTAATCGCTAAAATAAACTAACGATTAATCGACTAATTAATCTTTAATTTCCGATGCCCGAATATCTGATCTAATCTAATCTTAAACTTCTATAACGCCACTTCATAATGCACAGGAGCGTCAACCGATGGCACACCAAATCCAAATTATTAATCTTTGTATCGGCAAAGTTGATTGATTTTTCCCTTCTCTTTTCATCCCCCCACCAACTTCCTATGGATTCACTTCACCACCACCACCCTCACCAAAAATATATATATATAGGCCCTATGTATATGCGTTTGGTATTTTTGTTCGCTATTTATTATATTGTAATTATTTACATCATCAGACCGGAAGAACGAAAGAGCGCCTGCAGATAAACCGCTGTACATGTTCGTGGTTCGTGTGTTGTTGGGTGAACCGTTCGTCGCTCGGGAAGCATACCCCTATCTGAGGAAGGCGCCGTGTTCGACAGTGGAGTGCGGAAAAGACAGCTGTTCGGACGCTCACCTGATGTGCGATTCGGTGATTGGAACACACGAAGACGTCAAAACTCCGCTGCTGCTTCGCGAATTCATCGTTTACCACCCGGAACAGTGCTATCCGGAGTTTCTAGTGGAATACGTGAGGCAGCGCAATAATTCGGACGCAGTTCAAGCGCTTGAGGCTTTGTTTCGAACGAAAACGACCTCGGTTTAAATCCAGAACAGAAAGAAAAAGACCTAGAAATGTTTGCTGAACAAATCTCACTTATGTGTTTCGCGAATCGGATGAGTTTTCCTATTCGCGGACGGATTCTAACAGACTAGCCGTTGAAACCAGTTCTAGCATCGTAATCATTAACCGTGCGCTCATCGCCAGTTGGTGTAAATTTGCATAATGTCATCCTCACAGTTTTCTGCCATTCTTTCCTGTTCATTGCTCTGTGACTCAGATCCTGTAAACTGCTTCCACGCCATTCTTCAATATCATCACACCCTCTCTTGCAGTGGCGTAGCCAAGGAGGATGGGGTTAACCCCCTGCCTGACGAAAACAAATATTTTTAATGAGTTTCCATGCATTTTTTATTTTTTGACGCGACTTTCGGGGTAACCCCCCTCCCTTGACTAGGGGATAACGTTGGTCACAGTCAAAACCAAAAACCAGACCCTCCTTCAGGAAATCCTGGCTACGCCACTGCTCTCTTGTTGTTCTTCCTTTCTTATTGGCACCCTCCATTATTTTAAACATTGCAGGCCTTATCTTTCTATCCTCTTTCATTCTGCATATGTGTCCAAAAAGATGGAGTTTCCTTTGTTTTTCTCTTTGCGGCACAGCGGGCACAATGACATTTCCAAGAAAATAGCAAAAACGATATTCACGAGGTTCTTGGCACATTCGAGTGTTCTTTTCGATCATGCTAGCTACTCCACACCCAATTTTGTTCACGGTTTTGCGCAAAATCTGCCACTGGTCCCAAGTTCCCAACCATAATAGGATCGCTCTCTGCTTCCCATCCCGTGGTTACGTGATCGCTTCAGGTAAATTAGGTAAATTAAGTAGGCCTGTCTACTCGTCTAGGCACTATACTTCTTTTCAGATGATCGTAAAGTGACGACTTTTTCTTTAACCCTTCCTTCTTTATAAGCCTCTGTTCTATCTTCTATAATAATTTCCCTATTCATGAACCCAGTGTTTAATCTAGACTCCTGGACTCCGGGGGAAACTGAAAAAGCCGGGGGGACTGACAAAGCCGGGGGAATTCTGCTAGGGTCCGCTGTTAGTCCATGTAGTATTCCAAAATTTCCGGGGGCAATTTAAAATTTCCGAGGGAAAGGGAAATTCCCCCCCCCGGAAACGGCCTAGATTAAACTCTGCATGAACCCAATCTGGATCTAATTACTTCGAACCAGTGGCGGCTCTAGGATTTGGCAAGTGGTGGGCCGGTGGGGTGGCAACTTCTAATCATGGGGGGCCAACCATTTGTTGTTTAATGTATGTAGCGTTAAGCATAGGATCCTAACTGGGGGGCCACTGGGGGGCCAGGCTCTCAATAGGGGGCACGGGCCCCCCCCTGGCCCCCCCCGGTGGAGCCGCCACTGCTTCGAACATCAGCGTGCTCAGATTTGTGGACTTCTGATTAAACGTAATATAGATCTAAGATCACAATTCATGATCTTTGATCTTTGATCTAGATCACTTTTTACTAGTGATCTTTGACTCTGATTTTAAATCACTTTTTCAGTGATTTTGATCTTTATTATCAACAGAAGATCAAAGATCAAATTATATGTATTCTCCCAACTAAGTCAATCAAAGCACTTCTATGTGTATTGAGTAAAATGGCGGACAAATCAAGCATTTGGACCTCAATGATCATGTTAGTGCAGCCGGTGCAGATGATGAGGATTATGGGTGTGGCCCTGACATTAGTACTGGCACTGCCACTTGGACTCAGGGGGGAGGCTTGCTCAGTTGCAACTGGTCGTGGAAATGCAGTCAAGATAGAGGTCATGCACTACCTGAATAACCCAAATAAGGAACTTTCTAGCTTGTTGGCATACCCACATGTCAAGGCAGCATTTGTGAAATATAACACAACCCTGCCATCTTCTGCGCCTGTCGAAAGACTTTTTAGTATTGGAGGTTTGATAGCTACACCGCGAAGAAACAGGTTGTCTGACGCAACGTTTGAGCGTCTGCTCATGCTGAAAATGAACTGCGTGTTTAACACTGACTGTGAACTGACAGTTAGTTGCTAAAATTGTTATGAACTGTTTTCAGTTGTGTTAGTAACTTAGTATTACAAAAGTTTACATGCATCGTACAGTGGACATTTGTATCGTTATCATACGTGATACGTCATACATGATATAATAACTATATTTGTATGATCTTTGATCTTAGATCACTTTTAAAGTGATCTTGATCTTAGATCATTTATACTCTAGTGATCTTTGATCTTGATCTTAGATCAATTTCTCTCTAGTGATCTTGATCAAAGATCAAGATCATTTTACAAGTGATCTTTTCTAACACTGAATATAGGGTCCCAAAAGGGGGCCACTGGGGGTCAGTCATTCAATAAGGGGCACGGGCCCCATGTGGGGCAGCCACTGCTTGCGCCGGTACCGAGCTGTCCGTTCTTCAAGAATTGGTCAATCGCTGTGGTTTCACCGAATCACCGTAGAAAAACTATTTTCAGAAATCGAAAAGCAAGGCAAGCGTCTCGATCCTCACTGTCCTCGGCTCCCGGAATGCCTTTTTAACCCCTTAACTGGGAACCCCAGATATATACGTCCATTTTACATTGAGTTACAGTTAAATACACAGTTAATGGGTTAATGCACCACAAGAACGAAAAAAGTCTGTCCTGGTACCGATATTATTGTGTTATTCATAGATTTTTGACCTGGATCTTTAGTGATTTGGATTTGGTGTGCCATCGGTTGATACTCCTGCGCACTATGAAAGTGGCGCTATAGAAGTTTAAGATTAGATTAGATTAGAAATCATTTTTAGCCACGCCTAAGTTCCTAACACTGTAGATGTAATACTGATGATCGTCCTATTAAAGATAAAGGGATCCCCGCGCATCTGCTGTTTGATTGACAGGCAGTTGCAACAGGCTATTTATATGAATTACGTCATCGCTTCTGGGCATGCGCATTCGCCGCATTGCGACACTCCTTGCTGTTATGGTTTTGGTTTCTTTTGCACAAAAGAAATGCAATAAAATATAAATAAACGTCGCATAAAAATTAAAATCGACTTTAATTTGACGCTGATCAATGGCCGAAGCTGAACCAATTGAACCCTTCGGTTTATTTTATTTTCTTATTTCTTGAAACGTTTCATTTCATGGTAAAAAAGGAATAGCTGAATTATATAGCGCCTAAATTTATATTTTCAAAGCTTGAGTCTTAAGTGGTTTATCAGGAATTAGAACGTGCATGATTTTCTTATCTTACCTCTGAGGATTATGCCGTGAGTTTTTCGTTCACTTTCATTTTCTGATATAGACAACTCTCGCTTGTTATAAAAATTCTGCATTAAATTAGCTTTAATGCGTTTAGCTAAAAATATAATTGTTATCCCCTTAAAGAGAAGAAATAATTTCACATAACCTATTTAATAACCAACTATTGCAAGGTAACATTTGAATACATTTACAGTTTTGTCATGATTGTTGTCATCTAAACTGTTTCACTTGCACTAGCCCTAAACCCCTAGCCCAAAAAATACGACCGGTTTCTTTGTCCCAACTCACTTCTTATACAGTTTGAATTTATGTCACAAAAATATAATGTTCTAATGGAAAGATTCATTCAAAATATCCCAGCCCAGTCATTTATGTTTTATGCTCTGTGAGAACTCTCCACATCTGAAGCAGATCTTTGTTTGAGCAATTCATATTTGGTTGTTTCTGTTCTCTATAGTTGATTATTATGACCACAAGGGTGATCCGGAACATTATCTGGAGGTTCCTGTTACGATAGAGAATTTAAAGAAATGCTGTGGAAAAGTAAACGCATCCATAGACTTCCAGGTGACGGAAAGGTAAGTCAATAAATGAAGCAGAATTCAAAATTGTAGCGTGTTTCATTAAAGTTTGGATAGACTGCTTATATAATTATAGAAACAGGTCGTTGCACTAGAGTAGTAATGAATAAAAATGGTACTGATTAGTCTGTGTTTCAAAAATCTGATATTTTGTTAGGTTGAAAAAGCAAGATATCTTCTTGAGGAGATCATTTACTATATCATTTACTATATCAAATTCTTAGCTAGATATTTCTGGATGAAAGTTTATTCCTACAAAATGTTTTAGAATTCAGTAGGATATGGACAGGCTGTGTTAGAACTTAGAATGATGTTGATTATTATGTAATGTCATGTCACATTATGTTTGCTTGACTTGTTGAGAATTTGGCTTCAATTTCAATTTAATTCAGTGTTTTATCCGGACTTCAGGCCTTGTGTGGGGGGGGGGGGAATTGAGGCCATGGGGCCATTGACTTGGCTGGAGGGGAAGACACACAGTTCAATGCAAAATTTGTGTAAGTGCTGTGATTTTTTGGGGGGATGTTGAGGCTTTGGGAGGGGGCAGATCTCCCCTTACAGACCTATATAAAACACTGATTTAATTCCCAGCTGTTTGCAATGGCTGACAATTTTGAGCTGTTCAAAATAATGCACATAAACTGATGTGGATTATAATGGAATGCATTGTGGGGTTTCACTTCAATTCTTAATCGGAGAATTGGAGCAGATTGGTTGCTAAGATATGATTATATTTTATTGTAATGTCAGTGTATATTCTCTGTTGTTAGGTCCTTTTCTCTCGGCGTTGAATTCAGTACGTTAAAAGGCTCGGGCGAAGTTAAAAAGTATCTCTACAAAGTTAAACGTCTGCCAGCTAACGTTGTTCCAGACAAGAGCAGCTACAAAGTACGGCCAACTTCATTTGCCATGATTAACTTTTGAAACTCACTTTCATGAATATTATCCTATAATCCATACTCCACAATATAATATATGATGTACTCCATGGCCGCAACGTCCCAACCATGATGACCATTTGGATAAAATGACCCTGTTTGGCTGATCCTTACCTTTTGGATATATAGCTACTATCGAACTCTATATATAAAGTTACGAGAATTTACTTGCTTACCTATCGGATTATGTCAGCCAAAATATGCACTGGATGTTTTCATTTACTGCAATTTCCTAGGCCTAATTGAATTTTACAATGTGTACAGGTCAAGAAAGGCCTGGTCATTATTAAACTGCGCAAAGCAGTTCCGGAATCATGGATAGGATATCTTGACAGAGGTGGACTGGAGCATGACACTGAAGCCACCTAGAAAACATTTTTACCAGTGAGTACTACAACTAAACCAGCGGTTCTCAAACTTTCTAGGATTTCTTGCATGGTGGTTACTTGGAAATTTTCGTGATGACTCGCGGACCTTATAAAATTTAAATTTTAAATTAACTGTAATTAACACATAGGCTGCTTGTTTTGTCAATCAAATTATTTAATCGGAAAATTGCAAACCTTGGTCATCAAATTTAAATTCAAATGGAATCAGTACTCTTAGAGCCAACAGTGTGCTTTGTGTTCTGAGGTGTTGGTGAGATATCTTGAGAAAGTAATCCCTTTACGGTCCCTCTGAAACCACTTGGCGGTCCCCTATATGGGACCGCAGATCCCAGTTTGAGAGCCTGATTGGTAAGTGATCCCAAATTCAAACATTTTTTAGCACCTTTTCCAACTAGCAACTTTGCCGAGAAAGACACTCATTATGTTACCCAGGCTGGTGGAACATCTGTCGATTTTAGAACTGGCACTCTCCCAAGACAGCCCCTGAGGTAAACATTATTATTGAAGTTTGGAAGAGGATAGAAGAGAAGAAAAGCCTAACAAACACTATTCGTACAAGACAAAAGAAGTGGATAGGTCATGTTCTGAGAGAAGAATCAAACCTACTAAGAGAAGTACTAGAAGGAAAGATGAATGGGAAAGCACAGAAAGGGCGACCAAGGACATTGATGCTGGAGTGGATGTTCGACACTACGGTAAAAAAACAAGTATTCAGCCCTGAAGATAAAAGCTCAAGATAGGGAGAGGAGTGGTGATGCTGGAGTATGGAACCTGTCTTTGGACAGAGCACCTGAAGAAGAAGAATTGTGTTGCTAGTTGTGCATTGTATTATTATTATTATTATTATTATTATTATTATTATTATTATTATTATTATCTACTGTATGATACACCTTTGAAGCTCTGGAATAGCAGGAGAATAAGTTGATGTGACTTTCTGTTTTGCTCCTTTTCTTCACATCGATGACAATAAATGGCTTCTGCTGAATAGATAGGGTCCTGGTATTCCATGTACTGTTTTGACTAAGATATGTCATTTTGAAATATTCTTCTTAATTTTTTACAGAATTTTATTTCTTGTTCATTTATTTATACAACTCGGCCAATCTAGTGTTGCTAGCTGAAGATCGAACTGCATGCAAGAATCTTGTCATCATTGGCTTATTTAGGCATGTTCAACATGTTCCATGGAATAGGGACCCCCACACATAAGGGGCCCCCACATAGTAACTGAGGACCTTTTTCCTTGTCTCAATTTCACTGGTAGATCTTTCATCTTTCTTGCCCCCGGGGCACTGGATACCCTCACTGTGCCACTGGGAGCCTGGCAGGGACCCAAGGACATTTGAAAGAGGGCCCACACAGTCCTAAATACGGCCCTGTTTGTCAGTGGCTGTTATCACTCCCTGGGGAGTGATAACAGCTGAAGAAGATGTTCATATATTTGTGTTTTACTTTTTGTAGAGCCTGAATTGTCCGTTCATCTGAGGAGAGTTTTGAAAGATATTCTTAAAATGTTCCAGTGTTTATTCCCACTGAATTTTATGCGTGTGTGTGTGTAATTTCTGCTTTGCTCCTGTAAGCCAGCTGTGAATTATACACAAGCAATGGTTGTTGCTTAAAGTTGTCTGCATCAATTTATAAAATTGTGCAATTGCTAACATTTGCCAAATTGTTTGCTGCAGCTGTTGTGAACTGTCATGGAAACAAGGTTGTAAGCTGAAATTATCAACTTATCTTTATAATAATAATAATAATAATTATTATTATTATTATTATTATTATTATTATCTTCTCTGTTTTGTCATTTTAAAAATCTCAGTCTTTTTAGTTAATATAAACAGGTATAGCTCTTATTTTGATTATGTACTTTCTCAAATTATTGTCATTGACTTTTTACACCTGATTCTGTTGAAAGGGCCAGTTATTTTATATGTTCCAGCTTTAAAAACACGGGTGAAACATGGTGGTTCTCACATAGGGCAGACCCTGCTGTACCACTCTAAACCCTGTTGTTATTATTATTATTATGTATTTATTTTTATTAAGTAGAAACTGATGGGTCTTGTGTAAACTTGTAATTGTGTGAAAAGTCTTTTAGTTTCTGTTCAGTCTTTTTACTATAAAAGTTAACGAGATTTTACTTACTTACTTGCCAATTTTCTTTGGTTTCCAGTACGTGATTGTTTTGCTAATCAAAATCTTGATCGTTGGTTATCTTCAAACTTAATCGTTGATAATATTCGTTATTATTATATTATATTATATCGCAATAATCGTTGATTATCTTCAAACTTTTCTAATAGCTGCCTTGGTCACCGGCGTTTACTTTCAGTTACCTGTCTTCGATTATGAAAATTGACAGTGGAGAGTTGCATATAATGTGTGCTTTGGAAGAAAATCATTCTGCTGATAGAAGACACTTTGTAATAAATGTTGCATAGATAGGTAAAGGTAGGTCCCGTACTCTAGTCTGAACATTGGGTTCTGGCGCTTATCTCCGGTCCAGGCAATCAGCGACGTAGATGACATAAGACATTAATCTGGGGTAGGTTGCCATTACTTTCCCCGGACCCATGTTTTACCTTCGCAGCTTAATGCTGCTCCTCATTTTACCACCGCCCTCTAGTGAGTAAGACTGAGTTGACCTTGGGGACCTGTGGGTATCGAACCCAAGACCTGCTTATCGTCCGTAGATAACATAATGTTTTTTTGCTGCCACCAGCCTTTATAGTAAGCATTAAGCAATACTGTATTTTGTTCGAATTGGTTATTCAGTTTTTGAAATCACAACTATATGCAATTTTTATTTTAAAGACTCCCTGAAGTTTTCGTTTTTTGCTTTGCTGAAGATGAATGGAGTGTTAGTTATGAATTATATATTACGCTGCTTTATCATAGAATGTGGCATTAAGATTAAGACATTGAATTGGCACTCTAGATCAGGGGTATTCAGCTGGTAGCCCTTGGGCCAGATCCGGCCCGCTAGGGGGTGTGAAATTGCCCGCGAAGATACTGAAGCGATCAATAAATTTTTTGTAATACATGCAAAATATTTGCTTTCTATTACTTAATAACTTAAAAATGTTTGCTGCCCTCTGGCACTAGTCATAGCAGTTTTTAGGCCCTTCATGAAATTTACAGTAGTTGAATACCTCTGCTCTAGATATATTAATGATTACATTAGGGCACCAGTGCTGTAAAATAATCCAGTGTAAAATTAGTTCTTTGTCTCTCTTGTAGTCAACAATACTCAACTGTGACTCATTTTTACAAATTTTAATGTTGTTGCTGCCTAGAAAGATAAGCATCTTCTGGATTTTGTCATTTTTTTCTGCTCTAATCTACCATTTACTTAAGGTTTTTCATGTATAATATATTTTAAATCATGATCTGATATTTTTGCTACAGTGGTTAATTTCACATCTAGATTCATTTTATCAGGCATTAAACTTCTTTAGCATGTATTTATTAAGTAATGGAGTTTATTTACTGTATTCTTACTTTAAGGATGTAGCCCGACTAGCCTAAGTTATTTTCTATCAATATATGACAATTTATGCACTTACCCAGAGTAAATGAAAATCCATTTAAATGCACATTTATTACAGAGAAATAGTTCTCTGCTGCTTCTCCGGTGAGTATCTTCCCTTTATTATTAATGTTAATCCCTAGCTGCATACTCGATGACATGTTATGTTTGATAATTAATTGTATTCCCTTTACTTATAAGTTTGATGTACAGTATTCTTTGAAATTTGACCTGATCCTAACAAACTGATTTGATTGGTTGATTTATTGATTGGTTGGTTGATTGATTGATTGGAAATTGTACCAGAAATTACGGAAGCCAGGTTAAATTTGCTGTGTGTATGTGTTTGCTTGTCTGCACTTGAGGGGTTATTCATGGCCTTTGGGTGGTTTAAATCGTTGAACTCAGCACCCCACCAAAATGACTGGGTAACAGTGCTCAACATTTGCAGAAGCACAGTGGTGGCTTAGACCGTGTCCTAGGTGCCCTCCCTCTTAACTCTGTTGCTCTAATTTCTAACTTCTCTTCGATCAAATGCCCTCCACGTCCAAATGCCCTCCTCATTCAAATGCCCTCCGCGTCCAAGTGTCTTCCTTGTTCAAATGCTCACAGCGCCCAAATGCTCTCCACGTGCAAATGCCCGCAGCTTTCAAATGTCCATCGCGTCCAAATGCCCACCGCGTCCAAATGCCCACCGCGTCCAAATGCCCACCGCGTCCAAATGCCCACCGCGTCCAAATGCCCACCGCGTCCAAATGCCCACCGCGTCCAAATGCCCACCGCGTCCAAATGCCCGCAGCTTTCAAATGCCCTTGTTCAAATGCTCACCGCGTCCAAATACCCCCCGCGTTCAAATGGTCACGGCGTTCAAATGCACATAATTTATTTCGGAACCATTAGCGTCGCCACGGAAGCTAATGGGGCAACTCCCCCAACCTCACCACCTGTCCTAGACCCCTACCAGATTCGCGCAAAGCCGGTGATGAAGTTTTTGGGGAGGTGGGTAAGAAATCTGACATGCCATCCCCCTTCTCCCAACCAGAAATTCCTGGCGACGCCACTGGTAGTCGTTACTAGTAGGCCTAGGGTTAGACCACTGCTACTACTAGTAGTAGTAGTAGTTGTTGTAATAGTAGGCCGTGTGGTGGTTTCACACAGGCTAACTTAGCCTTCTAAACCATTTAAAATCATTATTATTGTTATTGGCATGGTATTCTGTAAAATGTATGTTGTGGTTAATGTTATTATTAATTGTTATTATAAGACTCTGGCCTGTTTCTACGTTTCATTGCCCTATGGGGGCAAATGTGTCTGGCTTTCCAGACCGTATCCTGATACATCGATTGTTTTGTGGTCGATCGATGCCAAAGTGAAGCCATTTCGAAGAACAGAACGGCGATTGGGAGATTGGGGAAAAGGTTGAGGCTGCGCTGGAAAGAAGTCTTCCAGGGAGTGTGGACGGGGGAGGGTATTGTGTGGAGACCAGAGTCGCATCTTCTGTCGCGCTCGAGCGGCCGTGCTCGCCGAGCGTGTAATGAATGTACAGCAGCTGCGTGAGTCTTAATAGGCCTACTGACCATTACAAGTCCACATTAACTGTGCTTCATCCCTCGAGTTTCCGGTGAGTCTCGTGCACATCAGCCGCAGAAGTGATCTATAGATCATTCTGGCTAATCTGGAAACTTTGGAAAGGCTCAAGATGGAACTGTGTTACTCCTAGAACCTAAGCCACTCAAAACTTAGGCCTATTTCCAAATGATGATGGTGCTGATATCAGTATCATTATAGTAGTATTATTGATAGAAGCATCAACAATAAGCAATTTTAGAAGCATCAACAATAAGCAATTATTATTATTATTAGGCCTACTGTATTATTATTATTATTAGTAGTAGTATTATTAGTATTATTTTTATTATTTGGCGATTTTAATATAGTATGATACTACTATACCAATTCAAATTGAGTTGACATAAGTCTAATTGTTGTTGTTGTTACTGCCGTTTATGTTGTTGCTACTGCTATAGGCCCTAGGCCCTACAGTACGTTCGATTTTTTTGCTATCAAGTGGATCTCTTAAAAGATATTTTGAGATGTACAATAGTAACTTCCCAATAGAAAACGAACAATATTGAGTAGAGTTAAAGTGAACAATTCCAGATAAAGAGATAGGCCTAATTGCAAACTACAAAATATATTTAAAAGTTATCTTGGAGGGCTGGATCACTATATGTTAGCAGTATATGTTTGCCTACAGCAAAGGTTTTCACACAGACTAGCTCAAGCCTCCTAAACCACTTTAAATTACGTTATTGCTGTATAGACTAACGTTGATTTTTAGATAGCCAGTAAAACCCTGCTACAAAACTCACTATGTCTGGACAGCCTGAAGATTAACTTGGGGATTACAGCACTACTCAGATGCTTATTAGCGTCGCCACTGTGGGGGGGAATGGGGGCAACTACCCCTCCACTCCAACCTGCCCGGATCTCTTGAAATTGGGTCTGAGCGATCGATGAAAATGGAAAAGATACGGTTTCCGCTCCGCAGGTGACTACCTGTCCAGGTTAACCGAATCCATCTGGTAACTTGCGCATCATGTAAGTGGCTGTTGCCGCAACAGCTGTACGTGGCAAATTGGCAATCAGCAACGAAACGTCTGGTCCGCGGAATATTCTTACCTATTCTGCAGTGGACGAAACAATTCGGAACCCGACTCTTACTTATTCAGAACTGACGAAGTTTTATAGGGCACTGTGACGCTGGCAGCTAAGTTATGGAATAAATTGACAAAGGCAATGTTCGTATAGGTACTTGTTTACAAAAACCACAATGACGATCACTTTATTCATCTCTTAATCAAAGGATTCAAAGATAACATCTGCAGCAGACAAACAGAAGTTGGTTTTCAACACTGGAGAAATCCTACTAAACCACTTCAAACTACTACAAAGTACTACTAGGCCTACTACTACTACTACTACTACTACTACTACTACTACTACTACTACTACTACTACTACTACTACTACTATTATTATTATTATTATTATTATTATTATTATTGCTATTGTTATTATTATTACTACTACTATAGGCCCCTACTACTACTACTACTACTACTACTACTACTACTACTACTACTACTACTACTACTACTACTACTACTAGTAGTAGTAGTAGTAGTACTACTACTAGATGATCTTTGGCGCACGTTTAATCGTTCACAAAGTGAAGAATCGTAAGTGCGAGGCAATTAAGGGTGAACAACTTGCCCAAGGTCGCTACACATAGACTATAGAGTCAGACTTCACGACTTCAACCCGCTACCCTCAGGTTGCGTGTCAAGAATCCTACCGCTACTCCACCGCGTCCCTCGCAGACAGATAAATGCCCTGTTGTCTGAACATAAGGAGATACACAGTTGTCGCTACCCTCTTCCCTGTAGAACCGGAACTTCCGCAGAACAACGGCCAATAGGAATCCCAACCACCAACCTCGATGTATTTCGTGACATTGTCCCGCTGAGCGCATCCTCTGGGTTACGAACAGTCGACGTGCATCCATAGTCAATCCTCTCAAAGCGCTTACCTGCCTACTCAATCATCCAAACGCGCCTTTAAATAGACCAGAAGACGTTTCAATTCGATGACGTCATTATTCGAATGCTATTAATAGCGAATGACGTAGGACAGACAATATGTCAGTTAATTGTTGTCATTATAACGCCACTGGAAATGGCGTCAAGACAATTAATCATCATCATCATCATCATCATCATCATCATCATCATCATCATCATCATCATCATCATCATCGGCATGCCCCGTTGGAGCGTAGCCTTTTCCACAAACGGCCTCCAGACAGGGGCGTCGGAGCCATGGGGGCAATGGGGGCAGTTGCCCCCACATAATTTTGTTCGTGGGGGCAATTGCCCCCACATCCTCTTAGGAAATTTCAAGTCGAATTACTCTGTAGTTAAATAGCGCAAGTAACCTATTTGAACAGAAATTGAAGTCACATGTTGTCTCTGCCAAACTTGTTTACCACTTTCCAACAGAAACTATAGCTATTTTTGAACGTTTTGATCTTTTGATCTTTTATTTTGATCTCTGGAATGACCTGGATCTTTTGCGGATTGATTTTTAAGTACCATCGATTGATACCTAGGGTATTAGAACTGGTGCTATAGAAGTGCATAATTATTTATGTATTATTATTATTAGTAAAGTTTATTGCTTCCGACTCACAAATGAACGAGCGTGCAGATACCATTATAACATATGCTGTAGTAAAGTAATAAAAAGTTAATGTATTCAGTTCTTCAAAGACAAAAGCCAAAGTGT
The DNA here is from genome assembly GCA_018105865.1 of Metaphire vulgaris. Taxonomy (NCBI): domain Eukaryota; kingdom Metazoa; phylum Annelida; class Clitellata; order Crassiclitellata; family Megascolecidae; genus Metaphire; species Metaphire vulgaris. The sequence goes on from CM030871.1 coordinate 9,435,799, forward strand.
CATAATTAATATAAAACAGTCTATTTGAAGAACATATTAATTATTAGGCCTATATAGTCAAATTTTATGGCTTAAATCTAAGAACATAGACAAAAATTATTCGTAATAAGAAGTTAAAATCTTGCATCATAGGGCCTATTGATTACATAAGTTGGAATCAACTTTAAGAAAGGCTAAGCGCCTAAGAATAAGCAGCTACTGTTGCACTACTAACTACTAAAGCGCTATATAAATCCACGAGATTTTGCTTACTTATTTGGGACGAAATTTATAATATTCATAGTTATAGTCAGATGAAATAGATATTCATAAAGTTGTCTGCTTTATAAATATTCACATTAAGCGCGTCACTCGGTTCATAAATATTCATATAACCTGTCGGTTTACGGAAAATAAAGACGCTGTCCGCTTATATACCTGTAGGGCCCATGTATAGAGGATATTGGCAAATGTATTTGCTAAGTTATTATGCCAAAATACAGTCAATTACTTAGGGCAAAGCAGGAATCTGGAATCGATTCTGGGTATGCTAATGAGTTCATGAATGTTCGGGGAAAAGCGATACATTCACCTCTCTTCCCGGCAAGCCTTAAATGGTTTCAAAAACATGGCACAAAAAGTCATTCGGAGCGAGTCAGAGTCCAAGTCATTTGGCGGCAATTCTGAGTCCAAGACACATGTTCGAAAATCCTGATTCGAGTCGTACTGCAGTTCGAGACTCCGAGTCCAAGACTCGAATACAGGGTTATTTCTAGGATTGTGAATTTGGGGGTGTCGGGAAAATCTGGTGTGTGTGGTTATTTTCTAGGATTGTAGGGTTGTGAATTTGGAGAGGTGTCGGAAAAATCTGGGGGTGTCGGAGTTTGGAAGTCTCTACCGAAAAAGTCTGACAAGCAAAAAAAGAAAAACGTTATCAAGTCTCAAAAAGCCTGACGAGCAAAAAAATGTCATCGCAGGATAAAAGTTGGGGGCTGCTCGAGTAGGCTTACTACAGTCTACATTTCTAGGAGGGACAGGGCATTGGGCATTGAAATGCGTCAATGTGAATCTATTTAACGGTTCTAACCATAGAAAATTCATTCAACTGACATTGGTCAACTGGTGTGTGGTGTGACTGGTGTCTACTGTTTAATGTTTTTCTTTTAAATAGTAAAATCTGTGAAGAGATCAAGTTGTCCTTGGAGGGATACTTGATTGATAGAAAGCTAAGGCATAGCATTATACCTGCAGATGGCTACTGTTTTCTTAATGCTGTGAAAACTGCCTTGAAAGAGAATGGAGGTGATCAACTCTCTCTTCACGAAATCAAAGACAAAATCAAAGTTGAGGTGTCTTCTCATTCACATTACTATGAATCTGTTTATGGCGAACATGCATCCCATATGCAGGATGAAAAACTACATGCGAGCTACGATGACGCAAAGAAGGCTCACAAACTTGCTCACGCTGTACGTGCATAAATCAGAAGCGAAAAAGCTATCACTACTCGATATAGCTAAGGAATTCATCCAACGTACTACTGAACGCGTGTCAACATTTGGCATTCCCAAGTAGCTTATTAATGATAAAAACATATAACTTGATATAAGTGAAACTAGTTTCATATTTGACACTACTTGTTAGTAATTTTGTCACATTGAAAGTGAAAATATTGTCTACAAGTATGACACTTCTTGCTAACGGTCACACCGTTAGTAAGCATTTAACTACTTGTTAGTAATTTTGTCAAATTAAGCCAAATTTGAAGTGAAGTATTGTCTATAAGTATGACACTAATCATCAGCTTCTGGGGGGCTTCGCCCCCCATACCCCCCACCAGGACCCTGCCCCTGGACCCCGCCGGGGGCCTTCCGCGGCCCCCGGACCCCTGCCATTTTTTCCTGCCCCCACACCACTATATAACTTCCGACGCTCCTGCCTCCAGAGTACTCCATTTTGAATTGTCCGCGTCCGCAATGCATTCCACGCCGCAGAGTCCACGACCAGCGCCACTCCAGTGCTCGAGAGTCCACATTGTCGGTTCACGCGCCGGAGCGCCACCTAGTGAATTTCCCAACACACACCGAAGCGCCACTAATAGTGAATCGTCAGCGTACACAATGCTTTCGACGCTGCAGTATCCATGACCAACGCCACTCCAACGCAACGTCTCGGGAAGCGCCGTCTCGGGCAGTGGCGGCTCCACAGGGGGGCCCGTGCCCCCTATTGTGTGCCTGCCCCCCAGTTGGGATCCTATACTTAATGCTACATACATTAAACAGGCCCCCCAATGATTAGAAGTTGCCACCCCAACGGCCCCCCACTTGCCAAATCCTAGAGCCGCCACTGGTCTCGGGAGTGCCATGTGGTGCGGATTGCTGTGAGGGAGTGTTTCTGGTGCCGTTCGTAGAAACCTCTTCGGCTGAAATATTTTAAGGGCATAGGCGGCGCACTCCTATCGGCCCCGTCGGCCCAGGCCGGGGTAATTTTGAAGGTACCCCGGCCCGCCATAGGTCGGGCCGGGGTACTTTTTAGGAAGTAAGAACTGAAGAATTGCGATTCTTTAAATTATTTGGTTAAATTCTCACTTCGAATTTCGAAAAAAGCCGCTGTCGCTGGAGGGCGAATGCTCTGCCGAATAGGGCTTTAGGCTATAGTTGCAAGATCAGATAAGATCAGATAGGCATGTCATATTCTCATTTAACCAGAAGGCGTCAAACACGGCAGTCATAATCTTATTAGATTACACAGCTGCTGTCGCGGGAGGAGGAATGCACTGCCCAATAAGGCTTCATAGTAGAAAGATCAGATAAGATCAGGCAGGGGTCATATACACCTTTAACCCGAAGTGTCAAACGCAGCAGTAACGTACGTCTATAATTTAACATTAGATTAAAAGACGGCGGAAGGCCCTTTGACGAACCAAGTGGGGAGACGGTGGGCGAAAAGGCGAAGGGCAGCAGAGGGCACCAGGGAAGCAGTAGAGGGCGTTAGAGTGTTTCACCGAGAGATGGCAGTCGGATTTGGGTCCCGATCGAAAGTGATCAGTTAGAGCTTCACCGTGTTTGCATAAATTGCGGAAAGCAATCTAACGACTTCAGGGATTGATTCGATTGTTCAACAGACAACAGCGCTTCGCCATCGACACAATGGACAAGTTTGTTGTTAAACGTCGTAAACTGAATATGTCGAAGACCCTGAACAAACTGTAAGTACTTCAGATAATACACCATCTATGCGAATTATTCCATAGTGATGAGTGTAGGACTAGGACTATGCTACGAAAAACTATAATCGTATAAATCTCAACACTAGACATGGTCACCCCCAAGATTTATGGGACTCCCCCGAGTTGTTTTTCGCCATAGTTTTCATCCTTCCCAATCCTATTGTATGGAGCCTTATTCTTGATTTTATATCTTCTTGCTGACTGCCTGTGCTTTCAATCACACCTTCAACACATCTGAATGGCCTGACTCTTTCCATGTTTTTGTCCATTCATTGTAATATTCACGATTTTTGTATTCCCTTTCGTTGTGTCCATCACACTTGTTTTTGTTTCACTTATTTGTAGCCTAATCCATAGTTTTGCCTGTATTACTCACAGGTTACGTCGTTATCGCCTAATAACAAATGGTTCAATTGAAAAAGATCTGACACACTTTGTATTAATTCTAAATGCAAATCAACCTACTGATATATCTGTATATCCGATAAAGTTAGATGCAAAGAAACTTCGCACGATAAAAACCTTCTTAAAACGTTTCTTTTGTTATAAATCACAATTGAAAATGCATTTTGGCTATCTACTGTAAGTTAGTTAGGCACCTCGACCCTCAACGACCGCTGCCGTTATATAGTAAACGGGCCGGGGTACTTTTTATTGTCTTCCGCCGCCTCTGTTTAAGGGAATCGGTCGCCGGCCAATTGCCCAAGTCCAACCCAACTCTGGGGGTTGATCTTATATGTGAAGCTCCCGAGCATTCGCGAGCCCCGGCAGTATCTGCAGTCTGATCAGCTGAAATGCTTTACCCTGTTGAACGCCTTGGGAGCCATATAAACGAGGATAAGAGAATTTTCCGTAAGCGTTTTTCGACACACCGCCCGCGTAGTAGCGCGTACAGTCACACAGCAGTCCGCCGTGTACGTCAAAATGGCTGCATAGAATCGATGCCCAGATTCTCCCGTAATTATTCCGCTCCGTCCGACGAAAATTTTTGCACTAAACCATGTCTCTTCCCTCCAACCAATTCATCCCTACAAAGGTCTGGAGCCTGGATAAGACACTGTTTTTGCATTTAATGAAATTTCCGGGCGTTTGACATTTCCTAAACAAATGTTTACAGAATTAATTACGGGCAAATAATTATTCTTATGTTCGAACACGACGCAGATTTTTGGCATTTTTTGTTTTTCTCGGACAGAAGAACTCCTCCTGTTAACACGCATCTACTGTTGTCTCTTATGAAATGTCGTAGAATAACCTTTGCAATTGGAATTTGAAACAACAGCAAGACATGCGCTATCGTATAGACTATAGAGTGATCCCACCAGTGGCGTCATTTCACACTTTTCTGGGGGGCGAGAAAATTTGTTTGCAAATTTTTGACAAATTTTTGCAAATATTGGTGAAATTTTTGCAAATTTTGGCAAATTTTAGGGTCAATGTTGGAAAATTTGCAATTTTTTGGCAAATTTTGCAATTGTTTGCACATTAATACATTATAAATTAATATTTTCATTTCCTTGAGGGCCACGCCCCCCCCCAAATGACGCCTCTGGATCCCACTCTCTATAGTGCAACGGTAGATTAAACGCCTATTGTTAAACAGCCTGTACGGCACTTGCTTCGAGAGCTCTATAGAAATTCACGAGAATTTACTTACTTATTTACTTACGTGTCATTCGATTAATTCCTTCTTCCGTCCAAAGTTTTTCATTTCGCTTCCTCAACTCGTCCTTTAACTGCGAGATATTCATTTCTCCGTAATTTGTCATTAGTTTTGGGTTACTTTTATAATTATAATCAAAACTTTAACTACCACATGTGTTAACTGTGAAAGCAAGAGCCCGTTCCCGCTAGCTTAGGACCGCGTTGTCCTGTGGCGCCGCCCTGGTGAATGACTGGCGCACTTAATTCTGAGTCTCCCTTTCAATAATTATTCACTTTGTAGCAGTAATATTGAAATTGTAGTAGAATGTAAAAATAAATCATTAATGACTAGTAAGTTGCAACCACTCTTCCGGGGCCCCATCTCTCGGGGGGCTTTCTGCAACGTGCCCCCTCCCCACGTTACGCCACTGCACACCCACACACCAAGACAGTGAGTGAGTCAACCACTTGAGCACTGAGGTTATACAATTTAGGAAATTGATGTTAAATGCTTTCTAAAAACTCACTCATTCCATTCAACAACTTCATAATACAGTAACACCCACTGGGCCTATGCACCATCCTTAAATTCAATTTTAACAGTCCTTTAATCAATAAGAATTTAAATAGTCAAATAACTTAACATTAAGTTTTTTTCAGGATTTTGTGCTTCTGGGCAACTATCGAAAAACGGAAAATGTCCAAAGGGTCTGCAAGTAACTCAAAAGCTCTTGAATTCAGATAATAATTGTTCTATTTTGATATATTTTGACAATTTGCAACAACAAATGGAAGGCATGAACATGGCTTATGCATAAATAGTTAACATCAAGACAACTTACTTAACCGCAATAAAGTATCAGGTAACATCTTGTCTCTCACTCGACATATTGAATTCTGTGTAAAGAACTTGGAATGCTAAGCACAAACAGCAGCACTGATACATTTTTACGGAGAACAGCTGATGGTAAAAGTTAAAACCCAACTGAAATCTTTAGCAAAATCACACAAAAGCAACTACTGTGTTTAAAATGCCAAGTTTATTTTTGCAACACAAAATGCTTATAATTCCACCTAACACTTGTTTTGCTCTGTCAGAACAACTCGAGGTTGCCAAAAATATTAGAAATGCTTGTGCAATTGATGTTGTTGTCAAGACAAAACATGTTCTGCATATCAAAAAATATCCTTTCCAAATGTTTAAAACATTTAAACACGTCAACTGTAGATAAACAAACAACAAAAACTGAAACTATATGGTCTGACAGGCACACTGAAATAGGTAAACAAACGATCGAGTATTTAAACTCAAAGCGCACCAAACGACATCAAGGTCTTGCACTCGGCAACCTCAAAACGAACAAAGAAAATAACAAAGAGAGGTCATCAAGGTCACTTAGGCGCTGGGAATGCTGAAAGCGGAAAGGTTCTACGCACTGGCAGTGATCTGGTCATCTCTGAATGCATACTTCCTTCGCTTCAGATTCTGCAGCAGAAAAAGAGACATCTGTAATGATTGGACATTTTCACAATTCAACCACTGACTCAAGGAACTAATTCTAATCAGTTAAAGAAGCCATTTAGGAGCCATCCATATAGTATGTATGCAAAAAGGCATATTTCCCCTCCCCTTGTTGCACGCCGTACATTTTTACCCCCCATGCGTACGTACAAATTAGCAACCCTCCGTACGGTGAAAATTAATTTTTAGCTTAGCTCCCCCTCCGCCAAGTTTGCTGGCCAATTATTTAAATAACTGCAGTACCTACACTTGGGACCCTTTGTTCGACCGTGAGAAAGTTATTGTGTTCAATTCAAATGTTTGTGAATATACCTATTTATAAATTTGTGCGTACGTACAAATTTGGTCATGACCCCTCCTGTACGCAAAATCGTCTAAATCTCAATACCCCTCGGTGTGTGCATACTATAAGGAGGGCCCCTAAGTCATGTCTCAGACATTCTCTTGTCCAATGACAGTGGATTTTACTAATATGACTGCATTAGATTTGGCAAATGCCATGTAAACTATCGAGGTGCTGCATGAAATGTAAATGAACTGGAAAATGCATTCAGCCTTGATCTGAACCCTTAAAAAGAACTTAGTACATTTACTCATCTCTTATTTCTTACCAACTATTTATAATCACAGCATGCAGCAATGTGAAAGCAATCCTCAGGGCTTTTCAAAATAGGCAAAATATCAAACTTCATTTTCTCACTTGTTCATCTCCTGGAATACAGGCATGTCACTTTATGGCAATACGTAGAAACAGCCACGTATTATACAGTATATGTTAAAAAAGTATTTCCCATCAAAGAAATACCAGCTTGTCAGTAGCACCTGCTCAAATTGGCTGACTCTCAGTCCCAAATTCCTGGTTGATTTTCCGCCCCAAATTCGTACTCGGTCTGGGACAACAATTTCAAGCCGTCATCTACCGCCTTCAGTGTCATTTCTGTCTGAGCAAGACCGTCCTGTACAACCTGCCTGCAAACAAAACAATAAAAATTGATCCTCCTAAGATCTTTAATTTTTTATGAAGATAAATATTCTCTTGAATCATAATCTATGCTTTGTGTCTCTTTGTTACAAAGGCTTCATTTTATTTTAAAAGTCTTTGGGTATTTTCTGGAATAATATGAACTGGTTTTTTAAATAGGTAAAAATTAAAAGCTGGCTATCAATCAAAATCTGACTGAAGCACAATTTAAATATGATTCTGATCTGTCTTTAAATCTACAATGTGTTTTATCACTCAGAATTAGGAAAACCACAACAAAAATTGTAAATTAAGAAAATGATTCTTACGCCTGAGAGGGGTCGGCAAAAAATGTCTTCATTGCATCCGTAGAGATGAGAGATGTCTAGAATCATAAAAATGTGGCAACACAATAAGTTTAAAACAACTACAAACCAAAGAGAAGATCTAAAGGAAGACTGAAAAGATGATGTGTGGACGGATTGGAAGAGTATCTGCACATGGCAGGGCTGAATCTCAATGGAAATATTGACGGAAGACACCGAATGACTTTGGAAGAAATAGCAAAGGACAGAGAACTTTGGAGATGTCATGGAGAAGTCGATAGCTGGACACAGCTGGAGGACAAAGATCTGAAATGACCTGAAGAAAAGAAATATACCAACTTTGAAAGTTGTCTGCATCTCAAACGTCATGAGGTTCGAAGCGAGAACAGAATAAATTGAATTATCACTCTTCCCTCTCAAAGCCCTATGACAAAATCAAAATTAGACCAATAATAATTATCCACAGAAGATATCATTTCAGCCTGATAAAAATGCTTACGCTTTATGTCAGCTTCCAGAGAAATAGCAACAACTAACAGCAATGCAATGGCAAAGCATACACCAAAAAATATTGACTTCGCTCAGCAGAGCTATATACGTTAACATTACACGGTGACAATGTAATATATATTTATTGCACGGAAATTAGCATTAAGATATAATATAAACAGAATAATCATTGACAAAATAAGTATTCTACCAAACCTAACAAGCATTTATAATCCCAACAATAAAAGCAAGTACAAGATATAACATAGCAGCTTTTCCCCCCAAAAGTGACTTTCCAAAATTTATTCATAATCTGTAAAAGGAAACTTGGGTAAGATTTCCAATAGTCATCAGCTACAGAAATCTGATTGCTTATTATCAGAAATAACAAACTTTATAAACAATATATTGAGAATAATCAAACATACTTCTTGAAATTGTCTGAAAGGTCTCCAATGAAATGATACAGATTGACATAGGTTATGGCCAGAACTTTCCGCTCTTCAACATCTGAAGTCGTTTCAAGTTTGTCCTTCAGAGCACCACTATACAGTGTCACACAAAATTCATGTAAGAAAGCAAACAGTGTCCACTGAGGGTATACTTGACACAGATATTACAAAAGATATGTGGGTGGTTTAAACAGCTTCTACTGGATGATGTCATTGCACTTGCATACACAAAATTCTACTATATATATACACATACACACAGTATATTATACACACACCCACACACACACACACATATATATATATATATATATACACAAATACAAATTAAAGCAACTGTGGACAAAGAAGCAGGGCAACAAATATTACTTATTTAAATACAACTATATTAGTTAATTAGTTAGTAATCATTCACTTTATCACACTAGAAATAAGAAAAAATCAACACTTCAAACACTGACCATCAATTGCATTTCTAAATGTGCCCTGAAGATTTTTTGTTACTTCTTCATCAATAATTACCTCAAAACAACTTTCAGGAATTGTGCCTATTTAATAAAATCATATAATTTTTTATGCTGCACATATTTCAATTCATTTCTTCTGGAAATGTAAGACCTTTTAATGTTATCAACAAAGGCCCAGGGGCGCAAACGCAACTTTGTCCATTGTGTCCGGACACAGGTATTTTTTATGAAGGTCGTGTCCCTATGGTTGTGGACACGGGTGTTTTTTGGTTATGAAATAGTTTTAACGTATATTACATAGAGTATACACAAAGTGGTTCTCACACAGGGCAAACCTTCCTGACCCACTTTAAGCCTTGCTAAAATTATTTTATAAATAAATACAATTATGTCAGAATCCCAGAATAGCATTCCCGTCATAGTCAGATTTGGCTATGTAATTGTTCCATGTTATAACGTATATTACATGGAGGGAGTATGCACACACACACATACGTCACAATTTTAGCATTTTAATGTTTTAAAATAGTGAATTGGCTCGAAATTTGCTCATTTTCTATATTGTTTTTTGCAACACTCAGGTTATAGCCTTCTGGTGAATTTCATTTTTCCAAGGTTCATCTTGATAGGTTTTTGTTTATTATTAGGAACCTGGAATCACTGCAATATAATCAACTTGGCCTATCATCGTTAATTTATTACTAAGTGCTTATGACCTGGTGGTAATATACATGTAGTTGGCCTGCATAGAAAAATGGTTTTCAAACAGCAAATTTAAAGCCTTTGATTATATATCCTGATACAGCCTGCCAAGGCTGCCATCTATTAACTGAATACCAATAGTGTTATAAAATATTAGCCGATTTACTAGTTTTCCTCAATTAATGTATAAGAAATCATATAAATATAATACCACAATGACCACCCACAATGACCCCTTGGATTCAATGACTCTGCATGAATGACCCCCACCTTTGGCTATACCTACTTCATACTAGGGTTAGGGTAGTGGTTCTTAACCGTCTTGTGATTACGTACCCTGAAACAAGTATAAGAGAGCGAAGTACCCCTACCCCCTACAGTACTTCATATGAGGACAAAACTTTATGCTCCGTAATATATTGCAAAATTATCAACTGCAACGTACTTCTGTCACAGATTGCGCACAAGCCAGAAAGTGGGATTTTTCTTTTACAATCTCATTAATCACAAACATATCTTCAGTTCCCAAAAAATATTAAAGTGAAAGTCTTTAAACGGATTTTATTTCCGGATCATTCTGTGCATCCCCACAGCGTCCCTCAGTACTCCCAAGGGGTACAAGTACCCCCAGTTAAAAGCCACTGGGTTAGGGTTAGGACACGACCTTTTTTCTGACCAGGTTTGTACCCCTGCAAAGGCCTATAGATGAGAACATAAAAAGCTACATAAAGTAAATATATATAATTATCATGCACATTCAATCCAAGATGTATGGCCGTATCTCAAAAATTAGAGCTGATGGAGAATATCTGATGCCATATTTGGAATCAGTGCCCTAAATACACCAAGAAACAGGCCTAATTTCTACGCAGCAGACAAACATTTTTGTTATTGCCCTGTGTATAATCTTGAGAATTTCAATATAAACCAATATTCAATATGGCCATATCTCAAAAACTAGAGCTGAGCAAGAACATTTGATGCCATATTTGGAATCAGTGCCCTATATATACCAAGAAACAGGCCCCTTCTAAGACAACAACAAAAATTTGTTTGCCCTGTGTTATCATATAACAGCAACAAAGCAACATTACTTCATAGTAATTGCATAACTCAGTGCGCCATCGAAGAGTTGTCGAATTTTGTTGAAATGATCATGAATTGAGAGTTGCATTGAAGGTACATCCTAGACCATAATACATACAGTTGTTTACGCACAAATATTAGAGCCAAAATATTAGTTTTTTCTCCATCAATATAACCAGAAAACGTAGCTGTTTTGTTTGAGTTGCCTTCAGTGCAAAAAGGCATATTTTCAACCCTCCCTCCCTTGTTGCACACAGCATACATAGGCAAAATCTCCTAAATGTAACCCCCCCCCCCCTAGTACTATATGGACAGATCCTATACTGTTTGCTTCTCCCTGCAGTGACTTGGTAAAATCTTCAACATTCTAAAGATTCAAGTGCTTCTTTTCTCATTGCCTTGAAACTCACAGAATTTTTGGCACCACAATTCCAATGAAAAGGCTCTAAATAAAGCTCAGGATGGCAATTAACCTTTTCAGATGATACTCCTGGGATTTCACTTTCCTTTGAAGATATTTCGCTTGAAGATTTCTTGTAACTATTAAATTTTTCTTCCATCCAGGAATCAAACGACTACAAAAGCAAAGGATGTTAAATATACGTCATGTCAGTCCTGGATCATTTCATTCACACAAAATGTACTTTATCTCATCAGCACTTGCAGCTAAAGTATCCAAACTGCAAAAATCCTAAGGCGGCCAAAATCTATTATCTTAATTTGTCAACCAACAAGCATTTACAAAGTGTAGTACACTAAGCAACAGACTCCTGCAATATTTCTATTTAAACTATATCTGGATAAATAACAGTGATAATTTACAGCTGTTGATATTTCAATCAAACCAAAAAACAGTCAGCCGGTACCCAAGGCATTATGATAGTGGCACCATAGAAGTTGACTGATTTCCGTGCAAATCTAAAAATATCAGTACAAAGATTTTTCTTGATCAGTTTCTGATAAGTACAAACTTCTCTTGAAAACGCCAGTATGGACAAGTTCTTGGCTTTGTTTTCCAGAAGGTTGTCCAGAGTTACAAATAAAACTTGGTAAGCAGTATCTGAAATAAAGGTAACCACTGCTATAATGCAACACATAGCAAAGCACACTTAACATTCTTAGCAAACTTTGATCTACTGTCCACCCAATGACAAAATATTATCCAAATCTGTAAAAATCATGCATTGAAATGCAGTGGTGTGGAAAGACTTATTACATTTGCACTGAAGTTCCAGACACCACTGGACAAGTTTATCTTCATTTGTTCCCTTGTTCAGCCCATACTTAACGTTGCATTCCTAAAATCAGAAACAATGCGTGTAAGTCATTTAAAATACCAATACTACATATATAAATTACATGCCATAAATCTATGACAATGGCTTGTATGCTCAATGCTCATATAAGGTAAAAAAGTAATTCAATTCTAATGATTGAATCATGTACTCATAACAAAACGAAATGTTTGTCTCTCGCTCAAACACACGCGTGCGCGCTTCATTTCACGGTTGTAAAGACATCACTGATAATCCCATTGTGGAATTTGCACCTGATAATAATAACGCCACTAGCCATCATCAATCTATAGTGCTATACAGATAACAGCAATGTCCACGCAATGCCAATGGACATGGGAGTGACAGGAATGGAACCCATGTATATGGCTCATCTAAGGCTGGGCTGATGCACAACTGAATGAGACAAAGAGACACAAAAGTAAGGCATACAAGTCAGCAGTCAACCAGCTGTTAACCTTTCCACCTTTCCTAATGTTCTAACTTGAGCAATAAACCTCTTTCAAAAGGCATGAATGAATGATAATAATCTTTAAGAAGTTTCTCTCAACATTTCAGTAACATGTACCTTGGTAGATACGCTTGATTTCTGAAAAAGAATTACAGGGTCTTTGATTTCACTCCACTCCGAGATTCTTCTGTAGGCCTTATCTGCCATACCTGCGATCTCAAACATCTACAAAAATTCCACTAGTGTTAAAAAGATAAATCGCCTTCATAGCTAAACAATAACTGCTACAATATCATTTAACTTCATATTCATCCAGGCCCGTACGAAGTGGGGGTGCAGCTGCACCCCTGAAAAAATGTAGGTGGGTGCAGTGCACCCCTGAAAAGAAGATGGTCTGCACCCCCTGTACCCTTAAAAAGTGTGCAGATGACCTTTTTTGCTTGTCAAGGTATTTTTGGCATCTACAACCTTTTTTCCTTCTTGTCAAGGATTTGAAAGAGTAAACTTTTACTTGGAGAAAATCTGCACCCCTTGACGAAAATTCATTCCGACAGGCCTGTATTCATCTACAATGTATATCACACATGTGTAAGCAGTGCTCTAAATACTGTAGTTAATTTTTCCTATTGGGGTGACTAACCCTTCAGGATCTAGTTCAGTTTTGATTTGGTGTCAGCCGATACCCAAGGCATTATGATAGTGGCACCATATGCTTACGCAGGGAAGCTCCAGATTATATTGTATCCGACATTAAGTTTGTTCGAAATGTAAATAGACCAGCTGGGTTTAGATCAAATGACACTAAATTACTGGTCGTTCCTCGAACTTGCAGTGTGTTTGGAGATCGTTCTTTCCGTGTTCAAGGTCTAAAGCTATGGAATTCTCTTCCACCAGAACTCCGTGACATCACTAGCACTAGACTATCTTTCCTTGCTAGGCTAAAGACTTGGTTTTTCATTAGCAGCGGCGCTTTTGACTGAAAAGCGCCTTTGATATAAACTCAGGGCTTTTTTTCTAGGAAAAAAGGTTTGGGAACTCATTCTTTTTTACTCTTCAACAAAAACGGGTGTAGGAACGCTGTACCTGTACTTCCCAAACGAATTATTATATATATCCATAACTATATACACAATCTGGCAAAAAGGTGTGGGAACGCCGTTCCCGTGCGTTCCCACTGAAAAAAAGCCCTGAATAAACTTAATCAATCAATCAATAGAAGTAGACTGATTGCAGACATATTGAATAATTCAATTATTGAAATAAAATGAATATAGGACAACAATTGATTATTCTACACAAATATTTTAAACTGTGCACTGCAGGGACCACATTTGTGCATAACATACCCCTGAGCGCACATCTGACTGACTTCCATTTCTGATCAAGTTGAGCTCTACTTCAACTATATCTGGAAGAGCCAAAAAAACTGCTCTGGGCATCTCTACAAACCACAAATGGAAAATTTCAACTAATAGCACTTATTATATGTGACCCGCTCCATCAAAATGGCCCGTAAGTCGCACATTTTAAAACACGGCTATCGCAGAAAACATCAACGACGGTCAAAACTGTCGATGTTGAGATAACATAATTTTGTGTTAGTAAAAACCCTCTAGAATCGCTGTGCCACGATAAGATGTACTACAGTACATCCAAGATGACTAAACTTACTGGTTTTTAGCCCCACCGTTTACAGATTTATAAAGAATAATGTCATAAATGGATCAAGTTTGCGCCGGTCGCATACGCACATCTTTGGAACAGCCCCAGCTTGCCTTACATCAGCGGAAAGCTTAAATCATGAATATTCATTTTGTACCACTAATTAGACAATTTTGATAGGCTACTAAGAGCATTTGGCCTCCAAAGACTGGCATTGTGACGATTGTGCCTCGTTAGTCCCGCCCATCGATGCTCATTATAATGAAATTCTACACAATGACCTCTGTAGGCTGGAAATTTAGCCCAGCCTCGCTTTCAAATCTGGGTCGCACATGCGCGTCCAGCATAACATACGGGTTGATGGACAGGATTATGTTAATGAGCATTTAAATTGTATCGAAGATGTCCGTAAACAAAATAGTTGATATTCGATATTTCAGGCAGTTTTGAGAATTGAGACTTAAATTTTTCAACTTATATTCTCTGTTTATTGTGTAAACTGTGTGCCAAATTTCATGTTCATAGCATAGCAAATGACTATGGTTGCTAAGCACTTTCTATGCCACGTACAACTGCGAACGTTTTTACGCGTTTTCTCGATTTAACATTTTGCAGGGTGATGTTGTTTAAACTGCTGTATTTCTGTCAAAAATTGTGATAAAAATGTAGTTGAGGTATCGTTAGAAACTAGACAATTTTCAGATTATTCTTATGCAAATATCTCAAAAATACCAAAAATTTGTTTAAGGGCCATTTTGCTGGAGCGGGTCACATATATGCATGCACACACACACACACACACACACACAACACACACACACACACCTTTTTCCTAGATTTAGGAAGTGCAACCAAGAAAACATAATTGAACTCTTATAATTAGAAAATTTCAAAGAAGCACATCATGAAACTCAGCCACTCACGTCTTTCGCACCAGCTCTTCAATTCAAACAACCATTTCCCCCAAGAAGCAATGACAATGCTGGTGTCCAATACAACTATGATTCGCTGAAAGAAAAATACACACGATGAGGAATATAATCGGGATACGAATAGATGACCTCCAGTCAATCACCCCAGACAACTCACCCCCAGAAAATTATGAAATGGTTCCAAACAAATAAGTCAGCCCTAAATCTGGATAAATCAAACTCTATTTTATTCCACCCTAGGTGTAAAAATATAAATATGGATACCATAAAATTAAAAATAAACAATAATGAACTCACCCAAAAATTCTCCACTAAATTCCTAGGTTTTATAATTGATCAAAATTTAATTTCGAAAAATCATATAGAACCTCTCAAGAATAAACTATCAAAAATATTAACATGAGACATGTAAAAAATATCTAAATGAGAAAGCTCTTCTCCAAGTCTATTATATGATGATGCATCCTTACATAGCCAACTGCAATATGGTCTGGGGCTTAAACTATATAAATTAGAGCATAACCAATATGAGAAATTTACCGATTTCTGATTAAGTGGGATTGTTTATTGGCCGATTCCGATCCGATAATCGTATTAAATGTTAAGTTATCTAACCCTAACCTCTTAGTAAAATAGTTCTAAGTACTGATTGCACAAAAAATGACGTTGTTGAATGTTTTTTAATGCACACTGTCTAAAGATGTATCAATATCACAAGTTACTTGTACAAGAATTTCATAGAAAGTAAACCAGTATTCCTTTTGTCACACAAACCTCAGTTTCAAGTTTGTTACCGCCCGTTCGCAAGCTCCGTATCTGGAAAATAAAAGTAGCAAAATTCGTAGCAAAGTAAATAGCAGAAACTGGAATTGAATCACTGCTTTATGACCATTCCAGCCCATCTGGCAGTTGATTCTACCACACATACTGTACACATCCCCAATCCTGAATTCAGTGAACTGTTATCAATAAAACACTTGCAGAATTTTGCCAAGAATTACAAATATTGAATGCAAAATAGTCTATTCATCTGATCCAAAATTTTAAAAGCAAACATTTCTGATTCAATCATTCAATCACTACCAAAAACCACATTGAAATCCTGAAGCTGCTAACATTGCTTAGTATGATCAATCATCATGCAGTCAGAATTGAATGTTTCCTTGAATAAGTTACTTACTAACTGAATACAATTGTACTTACGGTTCCCACCAAAAACTGAGTCTCTTCTTCATTAGAATCTGCTTCAGTCATTTCAGCTTTCTTAGGCAGAGTGCTAACAGATGCTTGTGAAGAATCCATGTTCTTGCCTTTCTTAGCAACGTTCTCACTTTGTAATGATCGTTTCATTCTTCTGCGTCTGGGACACACAATAAATGAACACAGTTTTTACAATCAGGGTTGCCAGATACTTTTTCAAAACCGCAACCGTTCAATGACTATTCTAGCCACCTAGACATTGGGGGAGTATAAAAATTTGGTTTTTTGGGAGGGTGGGGGAAACAGACATTGGGGAAGTCATACTACCTTTCAAAATGTCCATGATTAGCAACAAAGAAGCGAATATTGAGATGTTCTGCAACATCTGTGTTATCTGTGTTCATGTATCCTTGTGAAGGCTGGACAATAACAAAAACCATGCAACAGAAAATTGATGCATTTGAAATGTGGTATTTCAGAAGGATGCTAAAAATCAGTTGTAAAGATAAAATAACTAATGAAGAATGTTTGAAGAGAATGGAAAACAGAAAGACGCTGATGAAAGAGATTGCTAAAAGGAAAACGGGGAAATGGAAAGATTGGCTGAAGATCGAGACAGATGGAGACAAATCGTGACTACCAAAATTTCGAATCGAAGACGGCACACCATGATGATGATGAAGTTAAATATCACTGGTCAGAAACGTCAACAGTTAATTTCTGTAGATGTTTGGGATTGCTGAGTAGACGAGTTTGTTGTAGGCGATGCCGGAGACATGAGAATCAACTTTTACTGGAAATCAGTTATTGGTCAAATGACAATTCAGAAGGGAGAGTGGAGTCGCCCGTCTCCAGGTTCACCGTGTTGCCAACTTACCAGATAGGCCTACTTTTTTCAAACCCGTTTACGATTACTGAATGATCTACTTACCAAAAGCAAAACCTGAAATACAGAAACAGAAAAACGTGGTACTAACGAGTATCGAGATACTTCAGAACGAATCTCCGCCAAATACTGACTTCAAGCCGTGCCGATTGCCAAGGAAGATGGCCCGATTCTGTTCAGCCAATCAGAACAACGCTCAGTCCATTGTCTAGAAGCCGAGAAGCGGGAAGTCTGTTCGTGGCGCATATCCAGGAAATGCATCAAACAAACAACACGTCGTACAAGAACATCAAATCAAATCAAATCAAATTTATTTCTCAACAATTCAAGAGTAGACAGCTTAACTATAGTATAAACCATGAATAACTATATTTGAACAGAAATATGTTGAATAATTTTTAACATCAAATTTGTGCAAATAACAAAAAAGTAATAATCTAGTGATAATAATTAATTAATGGGAATATAAGGTAGATCTAGGTCTTATAGGAAAAAAATATAATATATATATATATATGTTTATATAGTCAATACTATAATTCGCAGACATAATATAAAGTACAGAAATCAGTCGAGAAAAAAAGGGTTGCCCTAAGAGATTTGCATCCCGTAAAGTTGGCCAACCTTAAAGTTTGTAATTATATGACATATAAAAGTCTTTAAATTAAGGAAATTAGGAGTTATTTAGGGATCAAGGAGGAAGTGATTTAGTTTATTGGATGAAAGTAACCACAGAAAGTACATATAGTCATATTGATTGTATAAAAAGGAGTTAGTACATATAATGTGTATTAAAGTTATTTAGTGATCACAATTGAGAATTTATATCAATATTAAAAAATTTTAGCCAAGAGAAAGTTAGGTTTGCCATTTTAAAAGAAATATTTTTAAGTTAGTTTTAAATGAGGTTAATTGGTTTAAATTTTTTAGATCAGGAGGGAGGCTATTCCAAATTCTAGGTCCAGAAAATTTGTTAGTAAATAATCTGGCATTAGTAGATGCATATTGTAGATAGATATTGTTACTATTTCTGAGATTGGGTTTACATTTAATGTTTAGAGATTACAGAGAAAGACACGCACACACAGAGAGAGAGAGAGAGAGAGAGAGAGAGAGAGAGAGAGAGAAGTAAGTAAGTAAACAACGAGTTTCTATACTAATCTATAGCATTACCCGAGAGCTTGGCGCAGTGCGCCAGCTTATTCACGAGCAGGCCCGTCTAGAGAAATTCCGGGCCCCTGTGCAGAGTGGCTGGCGGGCAGTGGCGGCTCCACCGGGGGGCCAGGGGGGCCCGTGCCCCCCCCCTATTGAGAGCCTGCCCCCCCAGTGCCCCCCCAGTTGGGACCCTATACTTAATGCTACATACATTAAACAATCAATGGTTGGCCCCCCTGATTAGAAGTTGCCCCCCTAACGGCCCCCCACTTGCCAAATCCTAGAGCCGCCACTGCTGGCGGGCCCATGACGCAAGACATAAAATTTGCCGACGACCTTTTTTTGCTCCTCATTGGTTTCATCGGAGTTGCAACTCTCGAAAAATAGTGATGACCTTTTTTGCTTTGTCGCTCTTTTCACGCTGTTCCTTTGTTCCTTTTAATGATAACATGATAATGTGTCCTCAGGTGCCGGGCCGCATATTTGGAAATGCTAGTTGAGCCTCCGTCGTTATTACTATATTACCATAGACTTTAATATCACTAATCATCAGGGCTTTTTTGCAAAAATATATTTTCAGGAACGCAGTAGTCCAGTGTTTATTCTAGCCAAAAACCTTGACAATAAAAAAACGTTATAAGTCTCAAAAAACCTTGACAAGCAAAAAAACGTAAAACGTTATCAAGTTTCGAAAATCCTTGACAACCAAAAAAACCAAAACGGTATAAAGTCTCATAGAAAATTTAGAACTATATCAGTTCTCTATTTTCTGTTTATGAATTTAAGGGGGGAAACTTCAAATTCCAATGGAAAAACAAAATTTTGGTCAGCATTTCACGAGCATTTAACTCTTCATTGTATGACAGGTAGGGCCCTATCATTTCTTGGAATATTCAGTTGCAAGCAATGCCATAGTTTGTTTTGTGTGCCGTCATTTTTGTCCACGATCAGGATACCAGGAATGATGAATCTGCTTTAACGAAGACTGGGTTACGTGGTTGGGAAAATATTGACAGCAAACTATCGAAACATTTCGCAAGCGCGATGCATTCTGAGGTTCTTGCACAGTGGACAACACAAAAGTACACTGATGCAACTGGCAGCATGGCAACTTTTTTTGTCGGAGTCTCAGCCTAACATGCTACTTTGTCAAATTGGCCTTCTCTTGATCTTGAACATTGCAATGCACATAGTTTGCAATCACTCATTTTTGCATGTTTGTATGCACTTATATTTGGTCAAAGCTAATAGTTGTAACTTGGTGATCTTATACAGGTTCCTTCCAAACGTCAAATCCGTTTCCTCAAAATGTTACTTGTTTGGTTAGGTCACCCTGGTCCTCACCGCACATGCCTATTAAGTTGCGCTATTGCTTTTTTATAACCGCAGAATTTCGGGTGGGATTAACGTTATGAACTTTGATACCATGACACGGTCAAAGCTTGGCCTACCCAAAACTTTCATGGCCTTTGTCTGGCCTACCCAAACTAAAATTCCTAGAACCGCCCCTGATTGATTGATTGATTGATTGATTGATTGATTTATTTATTTATTTATTTATTTATGTATTTATTTATTTATTTATTGATAAAGCGACTCCATCTTGCCAGACCTATAGTATCGAACAGACTACGAGAGACAAAATGCCAGGTTGTGCAGCAATTCATTGCAGTAATCGGAAAAAGAGAGGCTTTGATCAGATATTGCCTAGATTATTCTATTTTCTTACACATTACACCCAGAACGGAACCTACGACTTCCATAAGGGGCTTTGTCTCCAACGGGGGCTGCGCCCCCAGTGGGCTCTACGAGTCTTTTGAGCCTATGGCCTCTTGGGCCAACGGCTCATTTTGTGCCTAGGTGCTTGGTCTCCCACGGAGTGATGCGCAGTGGGGCCTACCAGGGTTATTTCTAGGATTGTGAATTTGGAGGAGTGTCGGGAAAATTTGGGGGTGTCGGAATTTGGAAAAAATCTGACAAGCAAAAAACCTTATCAAGTCTCCAAAAAAGTCTGGAAAACAAAAAAGGTCATCCCTATCTCAGATTGGGGGTGTTGGTCAACTTGGTCTCAAATAGGGGCGGGGGTGTCCAAATGTCCTTCGATTGGGGGGTGTTAGGCGGTGTTAGGGGTGATTGGGGTGTTAGGGGATTTTTAGGGGTGATTGGCGGTGTCAGGGGGTGTAAAAATATACCTGGGCCTACGGCGCCAGCAGTGGCGTAAACCTGACGTCAACATTGGGGGATAGAATCGTCGATAAAGTCAGGTCAGACCCTCTTTTCGTCTCCCTGAAAGTCTTGACGCGCAAAAACACCCTCATCCTTATATTTTCCCCTAGCCAAATACCCTGATGAGCAAAAAAGGTCATCCGAGATGAGTGATTTTACCATAAGGCACAAAACATTGGGGGCATAATTGATACTCTGAACCCCTCTTACTAATTATTGGAGGGACCTCCCCCGCCGGCCCTCTGTGTTTTACGCCTTAGGGGTCGTCCATAAATTACGTCACGCGGTTAGGGGTCCGGCCATTTGTGCCGAAGTGTGACGACGGGGGGTTCCGTAAATGTGACGTCACGGAAAAAATTAGGTCATGACCTTTAAACTTTAGGTCATGACCCTTGACCTTTTTTGCTTGTCAGAGATTTTGGAGAGGAAAAAATACAATTGTGACCTTTTTTGCTTGTCAGGGTTTATCGAGAGGAAAAATACAAGGATGGCCTTTCTTTGCTTGTCAATACATTTCGGAAGACGAAATTTGGGGGGTCGGCCCGTTGTGACAACATATTTTAGGGGGTCCGACGTTTTGTGACGTCGCGTTACGTAGGGAGGTAAAAAAAAGTGCCAAATTCACGTGACGTCATTTATGGACAACCCCTTGGGCGCCAGAGTGACTTAAGGTCCTAGCCCCAAAGGGGCTTGGTTTCCCACAGGAGGCTGCGCTCCCCTAAGGGATATTTTTACACCCCAAACACCCCCAACACCCGTCTCCCAAAATTTGAGGTCGACACCCCCAAAATTTCGGATTGTGACAATGGTATGCATTTAATTAGCCCTGGACACCCCCGAAATGGAGAAGGACACCCCAACTTTGCTCGTCAGACTTTTTTGGACTCGTTAGCGTTTTTTTGCTTTACGGACTTTTTCGACAAAGACTTCCAAACTCCGACACCCCTATATTTTCCCGACACCCCCAAATTCACAACCCTACAATCCTAGAAAGTATCAAAAGCCCCCCCTTCCCGATTTTCCCGACACCTCCCAAATTCACAATCCTATAATATGCCTACAATGGTCGTACTCATGTAATTCATTTCACCGGAGGCGCCGAGGCAGTAGGTTATGAATTTTCATCTGTTTACAATTTTGCATTCAACTGCGTCTCTGAGTCCAAGTACCCACCGCGTCGAAATGCTCACCGCGTCCAAATGCCCTCCGCGTCCAAATGCCCTCAGCGTTAAAATGCCCACCGCGTCCAAATGCCCTTCGCGTCCAAATGCTCACCGCGTTCAAATGCTCACCGCGTTCAAATGCTCACCGCGTTCAAATGCTCACCGCGTTCAAATGCTCACCGCGTCCAAGTGCTCACCGCGTTCAAATGCCCTCCGCGTTCAAATGCACATATTTCTGAACCATTAGCGTGCCACGGGGAAAGGGGCAACTGCCCCCAGCTTGCCCTATACCACCTACCAGATTCGCGCAAAGCCGGTGAGACAGTTTTTTGTTGTTGAGGGGTGGTGGGTGGGGAGGTGGGTATGAAATCTGACACGCCAGCCCCCTTTTGCCCCAAACGAAAATTCCTGGCGACGCCACTGCTAAGAATAATCGGTGGTTTCAACCACAGTAGAAAGGAAACACACAAAGCTAAAGATAGGGCGTAGTCTGTACACTGTATAAAAGCAGTCTTCGTTTTTCTCTGTAGTGGTAAGCATTTTGCTTGGATGAAGATCAATAGATCTCCAATTTGCTTTCTTAGCAGATTGGTCTGCGATTGATCTTTTAACTTGACGAATGAATGACTAAGCTAAACTGGCGTCCATCTCAGAAGATGACCGCGGTCCATTTTCGATAAGGAAATCGTCCGCGCATGATGGAAACTCATCAACGGAAATTATTCTGCAGACGAAATAGAATCTGCGGACTGAATATTTGGCCTATACTCAGTGTTTTATACAGGCCTGTTAGGGGGAGATCCCCCACCAGCCTCAACATTCCCCTCCCAAATCTCAGCACTTACACAAATTTTGCATTGTCAACTGTGTCCCCCTCCAGCCAAGTCAATTTTCTGCCAAAGGCTTTAATTTCGCCCCCCAAGGCCTGGAGTCTGGATAAAACACTGGACCCACTGCCACTGAATTTCTCTCAAATGCCCCTGCATCTATGGGTGCTTTAGAATAGATGGGGGCCTTAAGTAGAATTCCAATCGGAAGTTATCGCCTATGGGGAATCAGCAATCGAAAAGCATGTGAGTGGGAATTTAGACATCAAAATGAGAGCTTATTGCGAATACATTTCAGCAACGGACTTTTTCAGAATTGTCAGTAGGCCTATATAGACCTGTTTGTCTTACGTTAAAATTTTGCTCCCGACCACGAAAACCATAGGCGTAAACTTCCATTAGGCCTCTATAGGCTCTAACCCCCTCCCCCACTTTTTGAGAGGCTGCCAAGAGGAAAGAGCAAGGCATGGCGGTTGGGCCCCTCACTTGTTCATCCAAATTTACGCCAATTACGAAAAGTGTGCACACCCCACTGCCCCAGAAAGTTCAGAAACCCTTAACAACAATTAGCCTAAACGTGTTTTAAAAAATTAGTCCCGCATTAACACCTGTCTGTCTGTCTGTCTGCCTGTCTGTTAGTCAGTCTGTCTGTCTGTCTGTCTGTCTGTCAGTCAGTCTGTCTGTCTGTCTTTTTGTCTGTCTGTCTGTTTATCTTCTTTGTGTAACTCGTTCCATACGCAAATCAGTGCACTATATACGTTCACTAGGCCAATATATAGGCCTGTAGATTCTACGAAGAGACATTAGTGCATTAATGGATCTCTCGAAGCAACTTCGTCTCTCGTATAACGACATTATACACCACACGTCTACAGCATAGAAAGACCGATGCTAATAGAATTTGCTGTCCGTGGCTTTTGACGTTACTTCTTCTACTCCCGCGGTCTCTGCAGCGCCTTTCCATCGATCCACTCTCTTCGTTCGTTGTCCGGAGGGAGAGCGTCTTTGGAGGACAGGGGACAGAGCTATAGTCTCCGCCGCCGCCGCCACTGCAGTCCAGGTATTCTGTTGCCTTGTTTAGACTGAAGGGCGTTCGCTAATGGAGCGACTTCGCAGACCGCAAAATGTGGCAAATGGTTGAGTAGTCAGTGGTTGGACTAGGGGGAGGGAGGGGGACTGTTGGCACTAATGGCATCGCGAAAGGGCGCTTAATTTACAAGAAGGGTGACAATTTGACCGCTCTTTATATATATATATATATATATATATATATATATATATATATGCATGCTGCAGGGTGGCCTAATAAATCATTGTAAAAATTTTGACAACTCTTGAATCAAAATGGATGAATTTTTTTGTCTCTGCGATGCTATGTCTATTGCGTGAATACAGCCACTGATAGGGCTCCGTCTTGTTTATATTTTATGTGGTGCGTCTGCCAGTTATAGCCTATCTGACACTAATCTTGTAGTTAAGCAGTTTTTTTAAAATGACAGCAAAGTTTAGACGGTCTGTCGCTGGTCGAGATCGTTTAGACAACAGACCCTTTTGTGCGTCTTTTGAAGATCAATTTCCGTCTTTAAATCTTTAGGCTAATTGTGTTATCCGCGCCGTGACTTATTTATTGTCCGTCTGAAACACAAACAGCCAGAAGACTGTTGACAACGAGGAGACGAAGAATAAGATGTCGTGAGACAGGTCACAAAGTCCTGATTGTTTAATTAAGACATACAGAGTTCTATTGATAGACTGAGAGACTGCATGGATGGTTCGAACTTCTCTGGTTTAGGACGACCCTCAACTCTGGTAAAAAATTGACCGATGCTAATTTTTGATTTTTGTCCAAATCACAGGGGCCCCAAATTTTTGTACTGCAACACCCTACCGCTTTTTTCTTCTTTAGGTGCTGTGTATATTTCTACGTTAGTGACCATATATTTTCCACTTTGTTCGATCTTCACATCCTCGTATTAATTCAATGTTGGCCTATTCTTCGCTCACTCTATTCGAGGCATGGGCGTCCGGAGGGGGGGTGCAAGAGGGTGCATTTGCACCATGGGGGCGCAACAGGATGGGCCAGGTGGGCCATGACCGACCCAATATTTAGGCCCAATGGGCCACAATGTGTTTGGCCCACCCAATTTTAATTGGGAAATTACAATGTTTTGTGGAACTAATAACCCCAAATCCCCAATATATTGGCATAACATTGCCATATATAGGCCTAATTGAGATGTCACAGATGTGGAGGACCATTCAAAATTATTATATTTATATCATTCAATATTATTATATTTATATAACCATGCAACTGTGTTTTTTCAATGATCGATTGATCGTAACGGCAAGAATTTCTCGCTGCGCTGTCTTGACTCTGAAATATTGGCCATGTTGGCCCACCCAATATTTGGCTTGTGGCGCCCTCCATGGTTTTAATTCGTTTCATCACTCTTCTGAATTTTTGCATATCTATAGCCTACTGTAGCACTAGCATTGTCCAATATCAAACAGGGTATCTATTTTATCATATTTTGTGGTCTATAAAACCTGTAATAGAAGAAACCAGCTCTCTTAAGCGCCATCTTATCTCTCGATTGATTTTTTAGACTTTTGACAGAGAATAGATTTCTGAAAGACTTTGCATAGTGTCGTTTCAAATGGCTCATTATTTTTTGTGGCATTTCGAAAGCTCTAGAAAAAAATTGACACAGAATATATTGACAATTCTAGTACGGTTTGGCACAGCAAAGATGGGGACACAGGAATATGTGGGTTTAATTCGTTTCATCACTCTTTCGAATTTTTGCATATCTATAGCCTACTGTAGCACTAGTCCTTACCCTGTCCAATTTTAAACAGGGTATCAATTTTATAATATTTTTGTGGTCTATAAAACCTGTAATAGAAGAAACCAGCTCTCTTAAGTGCCATCTTATCTCTCGATTGATTTTTTAGACTTTTGACAGAGAATAGATTTCTGAAAGACTTTGTAGGCCTATAGTGTCGTTTCAAATGGCTCATTATTTTTCGTGGCATTTCGAAAGCTCTAGAAAAAAATGAGAAATAATATATTGACAATTCTAGTAATGTTTGACACAGCAAAATGGGGACACAAGAATATGTGCTTTTAATTCGTTTCATCACTTCTGAATTTTGCATATCTATAGCCTACTGTAGCACTAGTCCTTGCATTGTCCAATTTCAAACAGGCCATGTTGGCCCACCCAATATTTAGCTTGTGGCGCCCTCCATGAATTGCACCCCCTGGAAAAATTGTGGAGTTATGAAAAAGTAAAATTACTTGTCTATTTCGTCACGAAACCTTGTTTTGCACCCCCTGGACAAATTTCTGCGGACGCCCATGATTCTAGGCAATCTAGGCCTACACCCTACCCTTGCTATCTTGTTAACAAAATCGAACTTTTAAAACAGAGGCAGCGGCTGAAAAGAATAGGGTCTTACTCACCATGTCGCTCAAGTCGGAAGTTCGGAACTGGAAATGTCGGTCCGTAAAAGCCTTGGTGCCTCCCCCACATTATTCCGGAAACCTGGCTACGATAGCCTACTGGGCCTAACTCTTGTCCCCTTGCAGCCTTGCTATCTTTCAGACAAAATCGAGCTTTGTTTAATAATAATAATAATAATAATAATAATAATAATAATAATAATAATAATAATAATAATAATAATAATAATAATAATAATAATAATAATAATAATAATAATAATAATAATAATAATAATAATAATAAATATAATGTGATTTTAAGTGGTTTAGGAGGTTAAGTAAGCATGTGTGAAAACCACTGAAAATATAAGATAAGAAGCTGAGAAAGATAGGAATCCACATGGAACTCAATTGAAACTCAACGCCACAGACGAATTAGGAATACACTATCTGTGTTGTTCTTATGAGACAAGGACAAGGACAGTTCGTCGTCATCTCTTGGAGAATAGACTCGTTCTCTGTTTTCCTGACGTCAGTGTCAGTGTCAATCAAACCACACGAGCAGACGACCGGAGCGACAAATACCGTCCAATGAAAGCGGCGCGCCTTGGGGAAAGGGCGTGGCCTTATTCGATGATTGACATCGATGAAATGTAGAAGATTTCCAGCGCCAGAGGGCAGAGGCAAAGACGGGAAAGCGCGATGCCAGGAACGGCCGTGAAATGCATCTATAGTTGGATTAAACAACGCTGCATATAAGAATTCGTATCGAATAACGTAAAGTAATAGCCTGCTTTGACAAACCAGAAAATCGTCTTCATCAAGAAATGCTGACATAGAAGTGAATTATGACTACCGATTTTCCTACGATTTCAGTAGAAATAACGGACTAAATTCTCATGGAACAGGAATGACTGGAGACTAGTTGGTGATGATGAAGATGATGATGTCGTTGTTGTCTGTAACTGAAAGATTACAAATGCAACAACATTTTACGTGTTTCTCTCGAACAAGAAGCTAACTCGGCATTACCAAAGATTCAGCGTTATACAGAGAGGACGATGAAACATTGTGTCATCTGATTCTGAATCAACCGTAAGAATACTTTCTCAAGCCAATTGAGCAGTTTTAACTGTTCAAGTTGAAATCAGCGACTCACATTTTAAACATTCTAGTCTCTCTTTGTTACGTTATAAGCAATTTGACGCAAATTTAATCAATTTTCTGATCATTCCTGTGTCGTGAACAGTCATCTCTGATTCGTTCAATTCTGTTTTGAGTCCAGCCAGAAGACGTTCAGTCTAGCAAAGATTTTGAAATATCGGGGAATTATAACCGGAGGAAGAAATAGAGAAAACGTTGAAATTTTCGAGAAAGTTTCGCATTTTTTTCTTGTTGCGGCGTCAAAATGATGGCAGCACAGAGCAAGCTGCTGTTCCAGTTGAACAAGTACTACAATGAGAGGGTCCATACGCGGAAGGCGGGAATCGCCAAGACGATCCGTGACATCTGCAAGGTCGTTCAGGACGTCCTCAAGGAAGTGGAGGTCCAAGAGCCGCGATTCATCAGCTCCCTGACGGAGATAAACGGTCACTTCGAAGGCCTGACCGTCATCTCGCCGACCGATTTCGAGGTCATACTCTACCTCAACCAGATGGGCGTGTTCAACTTCGTCGACGACGGCGCGATCCCAGGATGCGCGGTCCTGAAACTGAGCGACGGGCGGAAGCGATCGATGTCGCTCTGGGTGGAGTTCATAACGGCGTCCGGGTATCTGTCCGCCCGGAAGATCCGGAGTCGTTTCCAGACGCTGATGGCGCAGGCGGTCGACAAGTGCAGCTACCGCGAGTCGGTCAAGATGATGTCGGACACGTCGGAGGTGAAGCTGCGCGTCCGCGAGAGATACGTCGTCCAGATAACCCCGGCGTTCAAGTGCGCCGGGATCTGGCCGCGCAGCGCCGCCCACTGGCCTCTCCCGCACATCCCGTGGCCGAATCCGAACCTCGTGGCCGAGGTGAAGACCGAAGGGTTCGACCTGCTGTCGCGCGAGAGCATCTACATGAAGGACAAACAGTCGGCCGCCGAGGGAGACGCCTGGGTCATCTCCTTCCAGCAGGCGGAGATGATGCTCCTGCTCGGCGGGTGCCGGCGCAAATGCCTCAGCATCCTCAAGACCCTGCGAGACAAGCACCTCGACCTGCCGGGTAAGCCGATCGAGAGCTATCACCTGAAGACGCTGCTGTTGTACGAATGCGAGAAGCATCCGCGGGAGATGGAGTGGGACGAAACTAGTCTCGGCGACCGGATCAACGGAATCCTGCTCCAGTTGATCTCCTGTCTCCAGAACCGGAGATGTCCGCACTACTTTCTGCCGAATCTCGACCTCTTCCGCGGTAAATCGTCCTCGTCCATGGACAACGCCGCCAAACAGGCGTGGAGAATACTCCGCGAGCTGCTAACCAATTCGCGCAGTCTAGAAAAACTGTGACATTCCGCAGATTGAAAAAAACAACAACTATAGTCTCCTGAGACATTGCAGAAGCTCATGTTATACCAGTGGCGCAGCCAGGATTCCGAAATAGGGGGTACGTCGACTTTTCCGGAAAAAGTCTTCGACGATCAAAAAGCTCGTCAAGGAATTCTTTGCCGTCGCACTTTCATTAACGTATTCTCTTCGATCATGATACTGTACCTTCCCTTCCCCTCCCCCTCCCCTGCCCAATCCTCCAAATTTTTTAACGATCTTGCACAAATCCCATGATCGGTCCCAACCAGAATAGGGGGCCAGGGCAGCAGGGCCCCCGCGACCTCCCCACCCCCCTCGTGTCTACACCACTGCATAGGCCTATATTATAATAAAGTCCAACACACTTGGATGTCTTCAAATAGCCGATGAAAGTGAATTATAACTCATGATTCGTCCAAATTTTTATTGATAAATTGATTTAATTGACATATAATTAATTAATATATAATTGTATAATTAATTGAAAAATAATTCGCCTACTCCAACTATTTTAGGACATCCAAACAGGGCGATGTTGGTATTCCACTCACGATGTATACAGTGTAACTTCTAGTTTTAAGCTTACAGTATGTACTTGTTATAAAGATCTTCAGAGTGAAAATTAAGAGGTTTGTTGTCATGTGACTCATGTCATTGTCATGATGTTATGAATCTTATGATGATGTCATGTGACATGACGCAGTCTATTAGTGGCACCTCTTACATGTATGGTCTATAGTGGAGCGTGATTAATTTGATTTCTTTGAATTATTATAGGCCTATTATATTCTTTGGCGTCAGCAGCCATGCTTGTATGTATACATGTATACTCTATACAAAATAATATACTGTAGGTCTATAGTGATGTACGAATGCACGCTTGGTTTAAAAATGTAGGTCCTCTATGTTGTCCATATTTGTTGAGGACCATGACATTAGGTTATAAAAATTAACCTCGACATTATTGAGTGTAAATGTGTTGACGTTATGTATGTATGTATGTATGTATGTATGTATGTATGTATGTATGTATGTATGTATATAATACTATATATACGGTTTTGCGTTTAGAATTAGAGCCTAATCTGCTTAACTATAACTATACGTGCACGCAATTGATACTGTATATTATGAGAATAGACCTATATGTCTACTATGATCGTGTATTTATTTACGAGGAAGAGAGTGAGAGGGAAAGAGACAAACCGGCAGGCAGACAGACAGACATACAGAGAAAGAGAGAACTAAACCCATAGGTTTAGAGGTGGTGTCATTTTGTGTATACATTTAAAAAAGTTTCTTCCCAGGTAGACACAGTGCAAAGTCCTGGACCGGGAGAGAGGGTATTTTATTAGAAGCATGCTGTATATAGGTTGTTACCTTGCCTGATAACTTGCCCCAATGTGTGAGTGCCCATGCTTGTGGATATCGAAAATTTTAGGGTGAGAGCAGTCTCATTGATTTCTTAAGATAATCAATAATGATGTAGTCTCTATATGAACTGCATTTTCTCGTATAGATAAATATAATTATATTCGTTTTCTTCTGTAGCCTAGTTAAAGGAATGCAGATTACGGATATTTATTTAGACAATATATTTCAGTGCCTGAAACTTCAGGTTGTGAAACAAAACAGATAAGCGATTGATTGAAACAATTAACAGTGCAGAAACTTTTCGCACTTATAGGGGTCTATCTGAAACTGAGAGAGAGACAGACAGAGATAAAGAGAGAGAAAGAGATAGAGAGAGAGAGAGATAGAGAGCGAGAGAGAGAAAGAGAGAGAGAGAACCAGGCAGTGTTTTATCCAGACTCCATGCCTTTGGGGGGATTAACTTGAGTGGAGGGGAAGAGGTACAGTTCAATGCAAATATATTTTTCAGTGCTGGGATTTGGGGCGGATTTTGAGTTTTTTGGGAGGCAAATCTCCCCCTAACAGGTCTGGATATAATTAACACTGAGAACCAGAAATGCACAACCGTAAACCCAGATCGATAGGAGATAATCAATCGATACGAGGCATTTTCCCTCTCTCTTGTTTATCTATTAAGCTATATCGTCGTTGGCGGAAAATGCGCTCGAGGCGAATTCATTAAGGACCGAACGATCTCAAATGAAGACGACAGACAAACGGACCACCGACTGGCAGCTACATTTTACTCTTTTCCACAATCATCATTAGCTTAATTATATTGAGAAACCTCGGCTACCGCTCACAGCCATTTAGCATCAGTCGTTATCAGAGATGTTTACTTTTGAGTCTGGCTTTCAATCAAGTTCGTCTCCCCATCACCAGACTCCGTCATGGTTTCTGTGGGGGAAGAGGGTGTGGTGTGGTGGGAGAAGTCTATTCTGGCTTGGTTTTGCTTATCTGGGATTTGTCAACGGGGTCTAAAGATGGAAGCGGACTCGACAGGGGATGTCGGCCCTGGTTTTAATTGGGGGGAATCTGGGACACCCCGCTGTTCGGGTCAACTTTTGAAATGGAAAGATGCTTAAATAGTGAGGTATCAAATCGCAGAATCGTTAATGAGATTGAGATAGAGGCAATTCAATAGAATACGATTCCTCTGAACTTTGTGTCGTGACGAACTCTTGACCTATAGGCTTAGGCCACGTTATAGGGCTATATAAATTGTCATAATAATAATAATAATAATAATAATAATAATAATAATAATAATAATAATAATAATAATAATAATAAGTAGAAGAAGAATACTAACTTGAAACCAGTGAAAAATTCAGAAAATAGTTCCTTAGATTATTTAAGTCTATCGAATCAGTGGCCTGTCGTTTATCATCTGTAGGCCTAGATATTAGGCCTATTTACTCTGTAAGACCCGTAGAGAGGCGAATTTTTCGGGCGACCGACCAAATTTTCCAATTTAGCGACGAATGTTAGCGTCTGTCTTATCGACACAGATTCCTGCGTTCGTGAAAGTCTTTCCGCAAATTTTGAGGAATCTTCGCTCTTTTAATGCGGGATTGTCACCAACAAGTTGCTTGCGCATAAATGCTTTGGATTTCTTGCGTTGTTCGTCACACATGCTCCGAAATATAGTATAGTTTTAATCTTGTGTCAATAAAAGGTCACGATTTGTTAGTTAAATATTTGCTTACCTGCTAATTTAATTTTCTAGACCTCTCTGCTGTGGGCGTCAAACGCCACAGGCACGTTCATGTTCGAGACATCTCACTGATCAGAGATCATGGATTAAACCCCCCCTTGGTTGTCGGACCCTAAATTTTTAATTTTGTTCTTGTAGATCAATATAGGCTTGGTTCTACGCGCTCAAATACCTAGGCCTATATAATTGCCTTCATCGAGCAAAATGATAGTTGAAGACCTTTTTTGCTTGTCAGGATTTTGCGTATTGGGAATCATAGTCATAACATTTTTTGATTCATAATCATAACCACACCCCTCCCCACTTCGGGAAATCCTGCATGGCTACTGACGGACATCCATAGTAGTGGCGATAAAAGAATTCTCTTATGCCGCTGGAGAATTTCTAATATCTATCCATTCTCTAGATATATACCAGTATAGGCCTATAGTCCGCCATAACTCCATGCATGCCCTCTTCTGCGTTTCGCGGTATACAATCTTACCCGATCATGCCATCCTCCCATCATCATCTTCGACCCGTTCCCATCGGGGATGACCTACGGCGCTGACCAGTCCTTTCCCTCGCCCGTCACGCAATGTTCCAATTCGCTGTCAAGCAATCAACGGTAATGACTGTGTTCTAAACTGCGTACATTCGATATCGAAAAGCAACTACCGTTCTGCGCTCCGTCTAGGACCAATCACTTCCTGTTGCAGGGAGAGGGGCGGGGGAGGGACCCTTAAGTGTGCCGTCCATTAGGTAATTGAGGTCTTCAAGAAAGGCGGTCAGTCTTTGGTCCGTCGGTGACGAGAAGTGACCGGAAATTACTGCGCTGAAAAACGATCTTAGAACGTCTAATAGTTTAACGTTGTCCGCCTAAATACTGGCATTAGGACAAAAACGCCAATAGTCTATAATGTAGCTCCAAATAGGGTAGTAATCGCATCGTACACGATTGGTTATCTTAAGTATATAAGACTCGATGCCGTGGTATGAGGGCGCGATGGAGTAGTGGTAAGATCCTTGACACGCAACCGGAAGGTAG